>CM029562.1:27828270-28338118 GCA_017309665.1 Coelopa frigida
ACTATATTTTTCGAACATCTTCTTCTCTCCCACTGTTTTTTTTGATCGATAACAATTTCAATTGTCATCGGAAGTAGTCGATGATAGTTTTCGGAAATTGCACCAACAATATAACAACAACAACAACAGAGTGAAAGTTTGTCCACCGAATTTATTTCTGTGAACCATACATATATTTACTTCTGTTTTGAAGCAAGTCAATAAATTTGTCTTGTTGTTATTGTTATTTCTTTTGTTGCTGTTGTTGCTTTTACTTGGTTAACATTCACTTGGAATTTACCGTTTACCACACTTTCTGGCAACAAGTATTTCGACCATTTTCACAAGCAGTTGAATTTCTTTCACTCGTCTTGATCACACGATTTTTTAATATATATTTTCGAAAGTTTTCCACCTTCTCCCACCGACTGGCATGCTCTCTCTTTCGCTCTCTTGCATCATACCTTTTCATGCGGAAAAAACCTAATATTTTTTGTTATGCATTTCATTAAGCTTCTGATGATAGCTTTCATTTGAGACACATTTCAACATAACACTCAGCGCTATACTCAGGTATACAAATGCATAATCGATAGATCTGATTAATCGTCGACCTCTCTTCCGATTACATTTATTTCTGCGCACAGCGGTAAAGTGCATAAATAAATAAACAGATTTTTCCTGCTTCTCGAATCGAAGTGAAACCATTTATTTGCAAATAATAAACATAAACAATTGTGCAATTTCAACACTTTCCACGTAAATAAATATAAAATAAAACCTTCACTAAACAAAAGCCGTCAATCCGATGTTTCCGATTACTTTGTCTTTCTAGCGATTGGGGAAGAACTTGCAGTTTATCTACATATATTCTATAATGGATTTTAAATTCCTTCGCTGAAATCACCTACATTCCGAATAATATTCCATTCCAAAATTATGTCATGCGATTTTTTCCACTCTTATCTATATCATTTATTTCCTTTGCTAATTGAGTTCACATGACAGCGATCGCCGATTGCTGCATGTATTTGTGTCCCAGCGATCACTCAGCGCCCGATCCATCATTAGTCGTTGAATCGGATGAACTCCTGCTGGTGTCATGTGCATCTTTAGCCATAGTCGACCGATCG
The DNA here is from genome assembly GCA_017309665.1 of Coelopa frigida. Classification (NCBI taxonomy): domain Eukaryota; kingdom Metazoa; phylum Arthropoda; class Insecta; order Diptera; family Coelopidae; genus Coelopa; species Coelopa frigida. Next base: position 27,829,383 of record CM029562.1, read on the forward strand.
TCTCCACTTGTTATCATCCGATTCGATTCCTCCCGGCTGCTCTCATTCTACGACCGGCCCATTCAATTGGGATTTCCATGGCGTTCGTTCCTCATCTACGTACGTTTATCTCTCTCCTAGATCTCCCAGACCTATGACAACTGTGTCTGTTGTTCAATATTTGTTCGCTGTCAATGACCCAACATTTATTGAAATTAGTCGTCGTCATTTAACTCGAGTTTCCATCGATTCTATTCTAAATATCGCATGTTGCTTTTCCATTGCATTTCTTCAACATTGCATTGGCTTTTGCGAAATCGTGCAAATGCAATTTGCAAATTTCATCCTCATTGTGGTTTCTTTCGTTGCCGTCGTCGTCATCGTTGTTGTGGCAAGTTTTACACCTCGTCATTTGGTTTCCATGTATTCTTTGTTATTTGCTGTTTCTGTGGTCTGCAGCAAGTCGTCGTGTGAATGTTGCAACACTTTTGGTTTTCAAATCCCACCTCATTCCTTCACCTCCTCCCTTCCCCCCAGGCATCATCACTGCTCTGCTTTGCATATTGATTTTCCAGTTTTCTTCTCCTTCCATTTCCTTAAACATTCAACTTTCTTTCTACACACTAATTAATCGTCTTACTATATCTACTATTTCCACCTCACGTGGTTTTCGTCGGCCGGCTGCATCACGGCGCCTCTTCTTCTCCAGCTTCGACCAGTTGCTCCTCGACGTCCTCGTCTACCCATGTCCCGGTCGCTTTTTTCCAAACGGCTGACTAATTTTTGCAACCTAACTTGTTTCCTCTCGCATGGTTGACATTCGCATCAATTTGGTTTTATATGAAGGCATCGTTCCTGAAATCTCTAATCAATGAGATGCACTTTTTTTTCTTTGGTAACCAATCGTTTGAACTTTTGGCTAGACGAAGTTTAGAGAGACAAGTGAATTTACGACCTTCACAGCGGATGGTAATCAAGAGATCTCTATTAGGTAATCAATTGGTTTGCTAATGATCGCCATGAATAGGTTACGAGTTCAGACTACGGTGGCTATTACCGATGTTAAATTACTGATCATAGCTTTTCTGAGCTGATCCTCTGGTTCATGCAATGGTTCATTTCTGAACTCGAACTGACGATATCTTGTACCAGAAGATGATATGACTTCATATTCCTTTTTAGAGATTATCATAACATAATTTCAGCTGCAAATATTTGCACTTTTATCCACTGTCAAGAGACGGCAAAGACAAATAAAGTTGAGCTTTCAACTAAGTGTGCGAAATTTCATTTTGTTTTTCGCAACCGAGTGTAAAGGCCAAAAATAGCTAGCAGCAGCCGACGACAACAACAACCAACGACGAACAAACGACGAAACTCGCCGTCAGGTTGTGCCGAAGACCAAAAATGCATGCTGCCTGCGTGCCGAGCCACCTTTGCTTTGCTGGTGAGGTGAGGACAGGACAGAAGAAGGACGGCTGAAAGACGAGAGACGCGGACCGAGGGCCAACTCTCAATGGGAACGAGATGGAATCGAAATAAACGAACGTGAGCGGAATTAAAAGCGACTTGAGGGAAGTCATTGGAGCAATACAGGGAATGAAACGCGAACTCGGTTTTAGCAACGACGACGATATCGTTGTCGTTGTCGTCGTCATCGTCCCACTCGTTGGCGAAGTTGACGCCACCCTTTGGCCAAAACCACTCTCGGGCTTGAGCAAGAATCGCCAGCTACGGCAACGACGAAAACGACTACAACCAAAATTCGTCGTCAGGCCGTTGATCGCACTCGACCGACCGATTCCCCCTCGTCCTACCACCCACCGACCGACCGACCCCCTTCGATCGACCGACATCCGTTCGCGAATTTGAAATTCCGAATGCCAAAGTCTGATTCACGCCAGCCACGACGACTCGTTTCGGTCGTTTGACGCGTCGTCGTCGTCGCCGCAGTTTTCGCCCCCCCTGGTCGCCCCCCCTCGTCGCTGCGTCGTTCGTGTTCGTTGTTGCCGTTTTTTGCGATAAAATAATATCGTATGATTATTTTGAACCAATCAGAGAGTCGTTTGGAAATGACGTAACGCGGCCGAATGCCGAACGATGAACAGACGAACAGGCCAGCGCATGGACAGACACCGAGTGGTTGGAGCGAGAGCGCGTGTACCAGATATAATGCCGGCAAGTAAAGCAACCAACAACAATAACCTGAAGCACGCCAACACGGCGAATTGCAAATGAAAAGCAAAACAGACGAACGAACAACACCAGTAGATACAGAGATAGGAGGATGAGGGCTCGTCCGATGGGGGCTGGTGGGGAGAAGACCGAAGAGCCAACTGAGCATGCGGATGGAGATCGAGAAAATCTTGCCAACAGAGCAGATCGGCGCAAGTCAGAGAAACCCAAAAGATCGTTCTCTCTCTCTATGGATGTATATCCCAATATCCAAGAGAGAGGCATCGAATGACGGCAGCAAAGCCGGCAGAACAAATGGCAAACAAGAAGAAAAAGAAACCGTCTGTCTGTCAGGCAGCGCTGGGATCTGGTTCTTTACGAAGTCAGCCAGCCGGCAATTGCGGGTTCCTCGAGAAGCTGCCGCCGAAGCCGGTTGATCGGAGTGGGCTAGAGTATATAGTGGAATGGAATAAAATGAAATGAATGAATATGAATGAGGAGAATGGAAAACAGAAATAGAATGAATTCTCAAGTTAAGAGCAACGACGACAGAATCATGTTGCTGCGCTCTTAGCCGGCTTTTTCTTTCGTCTTCTTCTTCACACGCCTCACCCCTCCTTCGTTCATTGTCTCCGTTGCGGAATTGCATGCATTTGTGCTGAATGCTGAAGGGAGTGGCCGGCAGGAGGCTATTTTTAGCCTCAGCGAGACCGATTAATGTGCAGTCAGTCAGTCGGAAGTCGGGAAGGGCGGAATCGGTGGAATCGGATCGCGTCTGGAGGAACTCCCTTCGTCCAACAACAAGGTCACTGCAGAACTGAACAAACAAGAAATATCGCTAAAGAAGACGCTGGCGATGAAACGAAATCAAGGAGTGTTTCTTCTTCTTCTTTTTCTTTGCAGTCGATCACTGGAATCGATCGAAGTGTAATTAATAAAAACCATATCGCAGTCGTTCGGGTTTTCAGAATTTCAACGATGTTGACATTGAAGTTGTTGACGAAGAATTCCCGGGAATCTTCGGAAGGTTTTTCCCCACTTCGCGGTTTCTGTGGCCGATTTCAACCGTTTCTTTCGCCTCGACCTCGCCATCTTTGGTCGATTGAAACTAGTTTTGTAACCGAGTTTTTATGCCGATTTTGTTGAAGTGCTTCCAATAGTTCCGAAACCTCGCTAATTAATTTTTCACTTGATTTTTTTCCACACTATTCACGTTGGTTGCATGCTTCATGATTTTCTGGTATTTTCCTTTCGTATCTTTCGTACATCTTCTTCTACCGTCTTTTCAAGTAATTATTCCTCCATTTTTATGGTTTTGCAAACACAGCCGCTAAAACCCCAGTCGCTTTCTCTATACCTCTCTCTTTCTGTCTCGCTCACCCTCTCTCTCTCTCTCTCTCTCTCTCTCGCTCGCCCTCTTTGAGGTCGTTTCATTCCACTTTGGCCTTCAGCACAAACATCAGCCGATGTTGCTAAAATTTTTTCATGCTTCGCTGTTGTCTGTTTTTTTTTACACTTCTCACTTTTTGCATTTGCTCCCCTCCCATACGTCCCCGCGCCCACCTATTCGCTCCATTCCTCTCTCTCATTCTCTCTTCGATTTATCTCTCTCTCCCCACTTATTTTCTGTTTATTTGTTTTGCTCAGAATTTTCTAGAAGCGGAAACTTTACTTCACATTTCTTTCCATAATGTGTTCTTTTAATATGTGTTTTGCGACTTCACACGCCCCTTTTTACACACACATAGATATATCCGGATCGAGAAATATAGCCGTGAATGACGTCAAACTGAATACTTCAATGTTGATTCGCAAATCATCGTCCTTTCTTCGGTTGTTAAACGAGGTTTAAACCTTTATTTTCCTACACAATTAACACCTTCTCTGCCTACCTTTCTATGGCTTTTCAGCACCTTCTCTCATATAAAATGGTTGTTTTCGCGAATTGTTGACTTTGTTGGCAAAATAGCAATAAAACACAAAATCAACAATGAAAACCTTATATGCATGACTAAATTCGTGGCCGCTAAATGCCGTCGTCATGATCACCTTCCACATCGGCTATATACTATAGTGCATGGCTAAAACAGTTCGTTTTGATGTCTTCGCCTGGTAACGTCCAAACGTCTGCCAACCGGCCCGACAGACTCATGAATATACATCATATAAACTTTGTATATCATTAGTTGTCCATTGATCGATCATTCCTATGATATGCTAGTCTTCTCGTTCTTACCATTGTTGTCGCTGGCGTTTGATCGTATGTTCTTCGAATCGTCTGATCGATCGACACATGTAAGAAATTCTAGAATGTTTTTCCTTATACATCGTACAAGGAGAAACATTCAAATCGATCGTACTAACAAATCAATCCTTTCTTTTCGGTTCCTCCGTAATCTTTCCTCTTCTGTGACTAGGTTTTTTCTCAGATTGCACATCATTTTACTACCGGGGTATGTTATGCAAACGACGACCATTGACTTTTTATTAACTCATGCATAAAATATAATTTTGACATATATTTTAAATGTTTCAAATCTACATAACTAAATCTCCCTTTGTCTGGCTTTTTCGTCTTGGACTTCATGGGTTAACGGACTCATTCGGGGGAAGTTATGCAATTCTTTTAAACCCTATTTAAGGCATAATGAAAACATCATATTTTGTGTATTTCATATAATTGTCCAGCTCTTACAAGAGTCATTTGTTTACTCCTCCGGTCCGTTGCAATTTAAATTACATCGTCGCGTAATTTGTTTACGAAATCGTTAGAAGATGATGACGCCAATCACAAAATGGCTCATGCCATGTGAACAGTGTTTTAATGATGAATTTTGTCCTTCGATGTGTGTTTGTTGGAAAAATGCAAAATAATCGCGCGATGTTCGTTGTTCATTTATTTATTTATTTATTTATTTTTTCTTTTGAAATGCAAAACAACACCGGGCCGTTGTGATTCACATAACGGAAGTGTATCTGCACTGAGGCCATGTTCGGTATTCAATGTCGTCAATTCGATTCGATATTTAATTGCAAATAATTCCATTGCTACTTCGTACATCTGCCCCATAGACCTCGTTCTGCCATCACCGGGTGTGTGAAGTAGACGACGATCGAACCAGGAACCTCCTGAAACATCTTGACCCCCTTTCAATTGACCTCTTTCCATTATTCTTTCATGCCTTCTCCTATCGGACCTAATCAATATATCTTTCTCTCTCTTCCAGGCGTTCTCACCGACATCCAGGAGGACTTCAAAATCGGCGACGATGACGGCGGCCTCCTGCAGACGGCCTTCGTCCTCTCGTACATGGTTTGCGCGCCCATCTTCGGCTACCTGGGCGATCGGTATTCACGTCGCTGGATCATGGCTGTGGGCGTGTTGCTCTGGTCGACAACAACGTTGTTGGGATCCTTCATGAACAACTTCGGTTGGTTCATCACATTCCGTGCGCTGGTGGGCATCGGCGAGGCCTCCTACAGCACCATAGCACCGACGATAATATCAGATCTCTTCGTGCACGATATGCGCTCGAAGATGTTGGCCATGTTCTACTTCGCCATCCCGGTGGGCTCCGGTTTCGGGTAAGTTCCAAATACTTCTTTACCACCTAAGCTTCATAACCATTTATCTATCTATTTGACTATGATTACTTCCATTGATCTACAAATATTTGATTTAATATTCGATTTGTTTTAATCGAGTGATGAACTTTCGTTATCAAGGGGATATTTTTACCGATAGTGACAATGGGTTTATGGCACGAGAACGAAGAATACGTGAAAGGAAAGTGCAAACCAAACAACTATCGATTGCATGGATTTATTTGAAGTCTGTCTGTCTGTCTGTCATTCCTATGGCTGCATGTGGCCTGGATTACCGTGCACTTTACGACCCAGTCGTCGACCAGACCAGGCCACAAACGACGTTCGCTTGTGGATGCGAAACGCAAAGAACTCTGAGACCTGAATTACACACGATCGAACGATGCGATAGGTTTTCCCCACCAAACGAACGAATCGATTTTGTACAATTAATTCAAATTCTGCTCCTTGATTGCCTGACTTTCGACCTCGTTGAATATTCTATACCCTCATTATATGCAGTCAATTGCCTGCTCGATCCACTTCGAGCCACCCTCTCCACCCTCTTCTACTGCCCGTCTGTACATCTTCAACTGAATCGGCTGATTTATGATTCTCCAAGTCTTTGAATTTACTTATTTTCGTGAAATTGAATTTCGTTTTCTGACCATCGGATGTTTTCTTGACACTTGATCGCGCCCAACTCCCTCGATCGTCGCGTCGTTTGCCAAATGAAATTCATTGTTGACCTTCGGGGACCTTCAGAGTCAGCGATCGCGTGATTTTTTGTCTATTCTGACCATCATTGGACGAGGCGAGGTCTTCTCACGTTTATTATGGCGCGCGCATGCGATTCATCGATCGATCAATTGTTGATTAAATCAGCCTCAATTAAGACTCCTACTCCTAAATTCATCAAATTGATCTCTGATCTTCAAATTTCCCCCTCCTCGCCTTTGCAGTTACATCGTCGGCTCCGAGACGGCGCGTCTGGCCGAGAACTGGCGTTGGGCGTTGCGTGTGACCCCCTTCCTGGGCATCGCCGCCGTGGTGCTGATCATGCTCATCAAGGACCCCGAGCGTGGCGAGAGCGAGGGATCGCACAATCTGGCCACCACCACCTACGCCGAAGACATCAAGGACCTCACCAAGAATCGCTCGTTCATGCTCTCCACAGCCGGCTTCACGTGTGTCGCCTTCGTCGCTGGCGCTTTGGCCTGGTGGGGACCGAAATTCATCTACCTCGGCCTGAGGATGCAGCCCGGCAACGAGAACCTCACCCTCAACGAGTAAGTATCCTGGAACATGGAATTCCCCAGGGAATTTCACGAGGTTCTTCATATCATACTATGTATATCAATAATATGCTCACCTCCGATCCATATGTGTGCAATTAGCGTATCGTACAAGTTCGGCATTATAGCCATGGTGGCCGGCCTGATCGGCGTCCCGTTTGGCTCCGTGTTGGCCCAACGGCTGCGGCCCACGATCGAAAACTGTGACCCGTACATTTGTGCCTTTGGACTGCTCGTCTCGTCGCCGATGGTCTACCTCGCTCTGGTGATGCCCCAGACGAGCGCCACCCTGTGCTTCTTGTTCGTGTTCATCGCCCAACTGGCGCTCAATCTCTGCTGGTCCATCGTTGCTGACATCCTGCTGGTAAGAAAGTCCTAACAAGAAGACAACGATGGCAACAAACGCAAGGAATGAATGAAAAATCAAAACGAAACAAAACAACAATTGCTGCTGGTTCTACTTCTACTTATGTCTCCGACTCGAAGCTTGTACGATCGCTGAAAAACCCCCTTTACGATCGATTTTTATTCGAAATTTGTTTCAAATACTAAATTTATCTCTTTCTCTCTCTCTCTCTTCCCCAATCTCTTTCTTTATCTCTCGCCCGCTCAACTCGAAATTGAAACCCCGAAATCGCATGTCCAAATCGAACTCCACACAATTCAGTGTCGCATTCAAGTTTGGCGCCCTCACAATGGTGGCCGGCATCATTGGTGTGCCGTTGGGCTCCTTCCTGTCGCAGGCCCTGGTCAAGCGGTTGCCCACCGCCGATCCGCTCTTGTGCGCCTTCGGACTGTTTATCAGCGTTCCCCTGATGGCCGGCGCCATGATCATTGTCTCGAAAAACACCGTCGCCGCCTACACTTTGGTGTTCTTCGGCGAGTTAGCTTTGAATATTAATTGGGCAATTGTTGCGGACATTTTGTTGGTAAGCATCCCAATCGACGAACCGATCCATCTATTCCATTCCCAAAAAAATTCCAACTCCCACCTCCCCGCCTCAAATGATCACAAAGCGAATCCTTCGAATCGTCCTGCATTTGAATGAATGGAACGGTAAGCGTACGTTAGTCAATATTTCAAAATTGTTTCGGTGTTGGTAACAAGTGATATTTTTTTTTGTACAATAATTTTTTTCAATGTTTACTAAACACTATTTACATTCACACACACAAATGCACAATCACCAGCACACACCCTCGAAAGCACACATACATTCGCACAATTATATTATCCTATGTAGTATGAAATGCAATTCCTTGAATTATGTAGTCTTCTGCAATTCCTCGAATTATGTAGTCTTCTGAATATGTTTTTTTTGTTAATATTTGTTCCCCCAAAAGTAATTTCCGCACCCTCATTTGAATCAACCCCCAACCCCCTTGGCTTCAAGTCTTCAAGCCATCCACTTCGCCTCTCTCCACTCCGTCATCATCGGGTTGGGGGCGGTTTTGGCGATTGTCACGTACTAAACGCATCGCTCACGTTATTACTTCTCCTCCTCTACCTCTCTCATATTGCATTTGCACCCTCTTCTTCGTCCTCTTCGCTCGTTGTCCGTCCAAAAATTTAATCAAAACTTGCAAATTCAACGTCAACGACTCAAATCCCCCAAGGGTTTGCGACTATAAATTGTCGCTGTGGAATTTCTTTCTTTCTTTCTTTCTTTCTCCACCAACCAGCCACAACGCATAAATTACGGCCCATAAAGCCCTCTTATTTAGTAGCGTAATTTCGTGCATATTAGAAATCATCCTTCTGCTGTATCATATTTCTGTATCCTGTCGGAGGGAAAGGAGCGGCCATTGAAACCGAAACATTGAATCCAATTTTCACCAAGATTACACAGAGTTTAGGGGAAGGAATCCCATCACGATTTTGTGATCAATCAAGTGAGATCTTAATTGGGAATTTTTCTTTTTCCTCAATCTTCGTCTATATTACATAGTTGACACTATAATATTTATTTATAGATTTTTTTGTATGCTAAACTTCTAGTATTCCCTTTATCGGGTCCTTAAACGGGTCCTATAACGCAAGATAATCGCTTCATTCATAAATCTTTATCTTCCTTGAGATCTGATTGATGATTTCAGTCCATAAATAGAAAATCCATTATATAGAAACATATAGTGAATTCGATTTTTCATTATCGCATTCGATTCAATGTTTATCAACATCAGATGTTTTTTTTTTTTTGGCTAATGACGTTGCCAGAATTTAATCAGTCTGCTGATTCTCGTCTCGTTGCGATAATTCAAAGATTGTTTTTATTTTTGCTCTCTCTCTCTTTTGCTTGTTTTTCCGCTCACTCAATTATTATCTAATACTTTCTTAAAAAACATTTCAAAAGAAAACAAAACAAACGAACCGAAAACAAATGATTTAACGTTCGTTCGATGGTTTAAATATATAGTACATAGTATTTATTTTCTTTTCAATGTCAGATCTATGTTGGTTTGCGTGTTTTTAGTATTTTCTATATATATATAATCTAGTTGAGGAAATTGAGGAAATCTTAAACCATTCACGCGTTGCTATTTTCATATAGCGGAATATTTTCTCATATCTCTCTCCGAATGTACAATATTATATCACGCCACAGATATGAGATATCAGGAAATTTTGTTGCGGCAAAAAAAAGAATGAATAAACTCCATTATAACGAGATAAAACCCATGGGTGCCCGTCCCTCACGTTCAAGGTGAGCAATGATAGCCTTGCGATCATCATAAATACCTGCAATCTTCTCTTCAAGTATCATTAGAAGATTTTGTCAGTATTCTAAATAGTTTTAAATGAGTTTCTTATACGCTCCTTGCCCTCTTCTCCTAATGATCCTTTAATGAGCTCGTCCCACAAATTACCCGACTTATTTTCATTTATTTAAAACAAACAATTCCACTAAGTGCATTTTTTGTATTTACTTACATATAATTTGTGTGTAGAGGTGTGTGTGTTTATTTGTAGTAATTGTGCATTTTCATTTGTATTTATTTGTTTTGTAGAAAAAAGACTCGTACGCGCTGCTCTACGCCTTAATTCAATGCAGTGGGCGGGGCAGATCGGGTCGGGTCGGGTCGGTCGGTACGTCTGTTGCTTTCCATACATGCCAAAAGTAGTTAGTTCTACCTTGTAATAGTAAAACACTACAAAAACCCACAACAATTGTCCCATATCTCTCTCTCTCTCTCACTATCTCGCCTTTTTCGTACCTCTTTCTTCCTTTCTCTCTCTTTTCACCATCGCCAAATTCGAGAGTCGCCTGAAAGTAGACATTGAAAGTGATTTCAAACAGAATCAGGTCACATCGGAGAAGCAGAAGTAGAAAGAGAGCAACAGCAATTGTTGTTGTTGTTGCGAACTGAACGCAGCTAAAATTATTAGCATTCTGTTGTCGTCGATTCCTGCTTTCGTTGCCATTTATTTTACGACGACTTCTCTCTGCTCCACATTTCATTAATTTTGTCAATTTTTGTCTCATGCTTGAACCAGATTTTGTCTCTGCTAACATCCTGGTATTCGCCTTTTTCATTCTGCGTGGCTCCATCTCTTGAGAGCTTTTGTCATTAAATTTTATCTCATTCAAAGCTTTCACTCACATCTACGTATCTCATAAATACTAAATCTAAAAGATTACAACTTTTATCTCACTAACACTTTCATTTGTTTATAATATGTCATTGTAGTTGTTTTTGCATGTGTTTGTTTTGTTTTTGTACGTTTTTGTTTTGTTTTTGCACTTCATTGATTGCGTTGTGTTTCTCCTGTTCCTACCGGGAACAGTTTTTATGGCAGTCAATGTATCTGTTCTCACTAAAAATATTCCTAACGTACGCTTTACAAACCCTCCACCTCTCCCGATTTCCCTTCCCATCATGTCCCCAAGAATAATCCAAATCCACCATATTCTCGTCATATGAAATCGACGCAATTATCATGTTCCAATATCTTCTCTCCACAGTACGTCGTGGTTCCCACTCGACGATCCACAGCAGAGGCTTTCCAAATTCTAATCTCACATGCTCTGGGAGATGCTGGCAGTCCATATCTTGTTGGAGTGGTTCGTATTTACCTATCTAATAGCTTCATAAAATAGATTTTAATCTTATTTCCATCGCAGCTCTCCGAGACTATAAAGAGGCATCTTCGTACATCGGCCCACAAGGCGACCGAGTTCGTTGGCAATCAGTTCGAGAGCCTGTCGTTGACTCTGGAATCAGCTCAACTCAATGCTACAACCATGACAACAACGACGACATTGGCCCCAGAAGTCTTGCCTCTGGTCATGGACCAGGTAGGTTTCAATATAACTCATATTTGTCGAATATAATAATAAAATTTGTTTCTTTCAGGATACCAATCTGGTGAAATTCGAGGCTCTGCAATACGCCCTCTTCTCGACCAGTTTCGTCGAGGTTCTGGGTGGAATTTTCTTCCTAATCACGGCTGCCTTCATTCTGAAGGACAAACACAAAGCTAGTCAGGCGACGCGTGGTAAGTTAAAGATCTTTTCTTAGGCGTTTTTTAATGCCCATCCTTATTTCCACATTTTCGATCACTTTGGTATAAATTTATCTTGAGTTGCTTATTAATTAATTTTACTATTTTCGATGTTCTTGTATTGTTTTCACTTATTTCCATCACAGAATTGAAGGCAGGCGATCAGAGAAAAGAAACAGAATCAGATGATTCTGAATGTTTGGTCATGTGCACCGATATTTCATTAACAGAATTCGTGTGAGATTTTCCAACGATACTCTCATCACTTAGTTCTTCTTGATTTTGGGTCCTAGAGGGTCTGAGTATGTGTATTCATTCGTGATGATGCTGTTTTCGCAGCATTACGAATAATCGTCAGAGAAATAACCAACCTCTAGGTGGGTGCAAAAGCAAATGCCTCCCCGTCGATCTTGTTTGCTAACTCTGTGCTGCTTGTGTTTGCCTTCTAATACTCTGCCTTTCTACCAATTCCTCGAAAAGCTTTCCAAGAACTTGTACTTCCTACTTCGATTGCTATTTGTTTCTTTTTTATAAAAAAAACCGAAAATATTCTTGCATGGCCATCCTTTTCTTCAACATTGTGTCCTAGTAATCAAGGGAACCTAGAATAATAGTGTTAGATACCTTATAATGTTGTTTTTTTACCTGCTTGAGAAACAAAATTTGAAATGCATCCTTTTTTATTGTTTGCTCCTAAAATACCTTAGTAATGATTCCATGAAAAACTATCTATTGCAGAGGGTCATCAGGCTGTACCCAACCATCCACCCGTCGACATCGATGAGATTTCATAAATGCAACAGCAGCATCAGCAGCAGCAACGACAGACATCAACAACAACAACATCTACGTCAACCCATTGCAGAATTGAAAATGAAACTGTGACTGAAAATATTTGTAAAACATTATCATTATCATTTTAAACTTGTATAGAGTTTAAATAGTTTGTGGTATGTGAAAACATGTGTGCCTAATACATGTTCCTAGTGTAGCAAGAAAATTAGCTTCAAGTCAATATTAAAATCAAGGAGATCAACCAATAACTAACTGCAAACAGTTCAATATTATTTTTTGAAAAATGTAACATAAAAGTCTCAATATTTTGAATACGACAAATGAAAAAAAAAAGAAAAAAAAACGATTGGGAAATCCTTTGAATTGTATTTTAGATAGTTTTAGATTCTTAAGTTGTAGGTTTAGCTATCGTACACTGTAGGAAATCGTCGTGGCTTGATTTTTGTATAAATTATTTAAACTACTTCCGTTCGTTAATTTAATTAATCGTATGATATATATTTTAAAAGCACGCACTCATCTCAACAACAATTTCTTGTAAATATTATATATAGCATATAGCATATCGTCAACACACATACACTCACATAAACATCATTATTTTAATTATCGAAGTATTTTCTAAGTAGATAGAGTGGAATATTGTTGTTAATTTTTAATACAAACAAAAATCACAAATCAATGAAATTCTAAGAACTATGCCCAACATGTATGCTATCGAATCCTCTTGCTAAATGACCACTCATTTAAAGAAATCTTTCTGCGAGTAGACAGACATTATCCTACTGTATATCCTATATCCATGTACGATATACATATATTCCAGCAGTCTCTCATGTATTATATTTAGAAACATTTTAAATTGATCTTGAAACTATTCAATTCCCTTAGTTATACTCTAGTTCTCTAATTGCTGAAATTTTATAAAAGGGATTTATATTTATTTTTTGGCCACAGAAATAAACTTAAGCTTTAACTACGCAATATGAATAGATCGAAATCAGAAAACAGAACAAAGAGTAAAGAAAGTGAATTGTTTGAAAATTTATGGATAAAAAAAAGAAAAAGACTGTTTGTAGATTCTTTAAACGATTATAAAATTTAGCAATTATCATTAAGCAATGTTTGAATTTCTTGATTGAATTAAATGAAACATTTTATAACAAATAACTCGAGACATTTGTTTTACCACTTTTTTATTTTTCATGGGCTGTGTGCTCTTCTTTGCACCATTGGTGATGATGATGTGATAGCACTCGTAAGTAATGATGATGTCATCGTATTTATTTATTTACAAAAAATTTACTTCCTGCTGAAAAACAAGGTCCGTAAACATATATTTTTTCATCGCTCTCTGAATTTTGAAGATGTACACAATTATTATTTATTTATTTACAAATTGAGTAATATTAGCGTTTTGCTGAAAATCAAGGCCGGTAAATATTTATATTTTCATTGTGCGCTGAAATATTTCAATAGAATTTGTTTAATTTTCCCTTTACATTATTATTGGTTGTGACGAATTGATCGGATCGGAATGTGAACCGAATGCAGGTGATTAGTTCTTTTGGAGATGAAAATCAAAATAGGAGTACAGTGATTGATATTTTAAGAAAATGTTCGGAGATTTTGTTTGACTCTTGAGTGATAAAAAAAACTCTCTTTTGCTGTGATCGAAAAATAGTACTCAAAAAAAAATATTTCTTGATCATGAGCGCAAATCAATACATCTAATTCTGTTTTTACACGGTATATTAGTTTACACGGGAGTTTAGTTCCCGGAAAACCCCGTGTAACAAATACCGTTTAAAAAAAGATCGTATAAAACAGAATTAGGTATACAATGAGTCGCATTTAATAACTCAAAGTTTTATGTTTATTAAAATTTCACATCTCGTAAAAAATAATATCGTTTACGTGCACTTTATGTTATGGAACTTAAAACGTGCGACACAGGCCATTGAATCCAATACGATCCGCATTCGCCGATCCATTCACTCAGTTTGGTGAAATTTGACCTGACCATACCACTTGAGTGTGGTCCTTGTACAACTTGAGTGCCTGCATATGTCCATCAATGGTGGGTCGTAAAATTTTTCTTGGTTTTTTCCCCCGTCTCCTTTTCTCTTATGTACTTCTGAAAAATCTGTCAACTCAACAGGATAACGGTCGGCACAACAAAACATCGCCTTGAGTAGAAGAGAGTTTTTCCACTCAGTCGTGATTGAAACGTGACCCTTGCGCGACGTTCCAACATCGAGTTCCGAGTTCTGAACATCGGATACGGCGATTAGTGTATTGAAACTCCTACAGAAAAGTGCCGAATTAACTTAATATATATACATAATTATAAATTTCGTAGGCTGATAGTGTGCTAGATCGTGGTTTCGAATCCCCCCAAAATTTAGCTGCTCAACTATTTTAATCTAACTAGCTAAAGAAACCTCAAAAGTTTAAGTCGCTTTCAAGTTACAACTTAAAGCTTCCGAAGTAACTTTAAAGCAGCAAAAAAATATAATATTAATCATAGTGGGCACCGACACAATAGTGAAACTACTTTATTTTACAAAATCAATCAATTGTAATAAAACGTGATCAACGTATTCGTCATTTTCATAGAAGGAAAGCAATATGGATTACTATGAGAAGGTTGAGAGTTTTCTAGCGGCGAGCACCCGACGTTTATCTGGAACCTCTGAGCCGATCACACCGCCAACGACGATGGAAGTTCCTCGAGGATCGCAGAAATATGGAGAAATCTTGTTAACTCGAGATCATCGCACGATCTACGTTTGCTCAACATGTGGCGGCGATGGTGGTGGTGATCGTTTCCTTTCGTGTGAAATTCGCATGTTCTGGGATCACGTTCATCGCCACCACTGTACCGACGATGGGCACAGTGGGGGGAAATCGTCGCCGAGAACATCGACTTCCACCGATGAGACTTTGGCGAAGAAATCCACTTCGTCCGATGAGACTTTGACGAAGAAATTCACTTCGATCGATGAGACTTTGGTGAAGAAATCCACTTCGTCCGATGAGTCTTTGGCGAAGAAGTTCAAATTGGAAAATGTCATCATCATCGATGACGATGACAGCGAAGAAGAGGCGGAAGGACAGGAGAAGTCCAAAATGAAAGATCCAGTACCGGAAGATCTCAGCAAGAACAGGGAGGAGAAGAATTTGGCGGACAGAATCTCCATTGATGTGGTAAGAAAATTAATAAATCATCCAAAAGACCATTACCAATCATCATAATCTCCCAATAGCAGTTGAATGGCCAGGAACCAAGATTCTCTGCAGAATCAAATAGCGAGGAGATTTTTATGAATAGTCAACCACCGATCGTCATGGAGTGCAAAGTGGAGAAGGAACTGACGCCAACGCAATCGGCACCGAGGTGGAATGAAATTAGAACGCCCACTGTAGATGATGAGATAATAAATTTAGTTGAGGACGATGATGAGGTACACGATGGCGATGATGATGATAGGACCGAGGAGGATGATGACATCGAGCGAATGTTGGCGCAAATGCACAGCGAAGAACCGGTCGATTTGAATGAGATTCTAAAGAAGGAAATCAAACGAGAGGTGGCCAAGTGCTGCGAGAATCTGGACGAGTCGTCGGCAGCACTGAAGGAAGAGCAGCTCTTTCAGATCCTCAAGGAGCAGGATTATATTCCACAGTACGACGAGACGATCCTGTTGTCGGATGATGACGAAGAGGAGGAGGTAGAAGAGAGAAGTGAAGTGGCGAGCACCGAGCTTCAAACGCCCCCGCCCCCCATCACAGCCACCCCCTCCACCGGACAATCCCAAGGCTACGTTGGCTACATCAGCATATGCCATCTGTGCGAGAAATCCTTCACCTCGACCTCAGCACTCGTGGAACACTCGAAGACGCACATCAACGATCGGTTGGAGCACGATTTGGCGCCGCTGCAGTGCAGCTTCTGTCCCAGACGATTCCGTCTCGCGGCAAAACTGAAACAGCATGAAGTCGCCCATTTTCGAATGGGCCGAATGAGAAATTCGAAACTTCGACCCTTCAAATGCATTGCCTGCGGCGTGCGCACAACCACCGAGAAGGCCATGTTCACACATATCAGCCGCTTCCACGGCGATGGCCAGGACGCGGCCACCGGACATTGTCCCATCTGTCGGAAACTGTTGCTGAAGACATCGCTGAATTCTCACATCCAACGCCTCCACCCAATGGCTTTCATTAGCCAAATACGAAGGTACGAAATGGAAAGAGACAATAACTAATACAATTACTAATTCTGGTTTCACCCCAAACAGCCGAATCCAAGAGGAATTGACCTCGAGTAAGTTGCGTGGCAGCAGCTTGACCAACGAGCAGACGTCGACCAATGTCAGCGACTACGTTTCGTATGGAACTCTTCTTTTTAACCAGGATGCAGGATCAGACCAGTACAGATGAGTTTCATCGAATCAGATGCTAGTAGTTTATGTACAAAGTAGGATTTGCTAGTTTGATGTTGATGTTCATTCCACAGTCAAACCCTGATCGAGATTAGTCTCGTTGTAAATAGGACCACTTGAAATTAACAACACAAATACGTGATCAAATACATAGTTTAGTTATTTATTACGTCTATAGATTATTTATAATGTATATTTTGTTACGTTTTTTTCTTATGTATTAAAAATAATATTTATCACTCTACAATAAATAAGCATGAAGGCAAAACAATATTGGACAAGGTTTGGCTTAGTCACCACCTCCATTATTATCAAATCGAGGGCAAACCCACACACACAGCACAAGAATGCACCCTCAATAAACAGTTGTTGTACTTAGCAATAAGCAATAGTTAGAAACAATTGCAAATGAAGTCGCTGCCACAGTGGCCGTTGCCATGTCCCAGACTCCGGCAGTTGAGCATGCAGTTCAAGTGGTTTCCAATCTGATCGCAAAATCTCAAAATCGGCTTTTGTTTTCCCTGTATCTTGGAATTGTCTTCAAAATCTGTGTGTTCTCCTATTGAAAATCCAATGGAAATCATCAAAGATCATATATACATACAAATATATATCGAAGGAATACTCACCCAAGATTGGACTTCCGAAACATGCTTCGAGTATGAGGAAAATCAAGAGAAGCACAAATGTATTTCGCAACGGAAACATCATGTGTTTTTAATTATGTTTCTTTGTCGTTCTCCGTCGTGAGGGGGATTTCAAATTGAGATTTGTTCCGTACGCTTTCAATTACCACAATAAACTGAGTCGCAATCTCAGAACTTGGAATCTGAAAATTTGAAATTCAAATGCTGTATTTAAGCACTGTGTGTGAGCGCCGCTACGTTCTTAAATCAGTCGGTCTCAGTTTTTGTTTCTTCTATTTTTTAAATTAATTGATAAGAAAAAAACTAACCACTGCCTTGGACAGGTTTCCTATAGAAAGTCATATCAATATAATATTGTATTAATGGACAAGAAATAGTAAACAAAAAATTCGTTCGGCTCAAATTCCTCGTTGTTTCACTTGATTTCTTAATGAATGTTCGGCGAAGAAAAGTGATGCAAGGATGATCTTTAACATTTTGAATAACTTATTGAATTATTCTGCACTGAGTTCGTTTATGAAGCATGATGAATGAAATGTCAATGGCTAATTTTCAGATTCAGCAATTTTCAGCGCTCTACGTGAGACATTCACCGGAGCCACTGAACTCACCACAAGTACTCATGTGAAAGGAAAGCACAAATAAAAGGGTATTGTTTTTTAAATTATACCATGCTATATACTTTATTTCAAAACTTTTCTTCCGACCACAATAGATTGAATAATTTTTGGATATCTGAATAATTTCTGTTGTAAATACATCATATATAATATCGTATAACTAATAAAACAAAAATAATTTTAAGCTAAATTGTATGATATAATTCATATTCCTCCATCTGCGATAGATACTCACAAATACATGTTCTCATAAGAAAAATCAACTTACATAAATAAAATTTAGGAAATTCCTTAATTGCAATTACCAGAGTTTTGTCCCACGCCACAAAACCATGTAAAATTTCATCGCAGACTGTGATTTGACTGTTCAAAGTAATGTGTGATAAAAACTAGATTGTAATTTCTAAAAAAATAAAACATGATTATGATTTCACGATTACCACAGATTTAATATTAATTGAATTATCTTTCAGAAATTAACAGCAGAGGATGAGTAACAGAGATATAAATAATAGTTGTGAACAAGTATTTATGTATCCGGTACAAAAATTGCCATTGATAATGTTTGATACTTTTTACAATTTCATTTTTAAAACTAAATAAAAGCACTTTTCTGAAATAACAACACAATTTATTATAATCTTGGGCAATGTAAATTTCAACAAATGCCGAAGTTCTTTGCTAAATGTAGGGAACTTGATGCTTTCAACAAAACCTTCTAACAAGCAAGGAAATTTCTTAATTCGAAAACAAAGTATGTATATAAAGAATAGCTATGAATCTCAGAAAAAAGAACGTCTTCAAACCCAGAGAAGAAAAACTCTTACTCGCTAAGGACACAGACACATTTACAACTGTCTGTTACGACATAACTTAATTTTTACAAAATTGTTTATTAACTTCTTATTCATTTGAATTGGTTTCCTGTTGTTTTTCTTGTTGCTGTTCTGTTGTTTTAATTTATTCTAAATTCTTCAATATTTAATTTAAATAATATACTTATGTTGTAAACAGAAACGTTTTAGTTACACGTTCAATTGTATAATTATATATATATATCTAGACACCACATACGGATTCGTCGTCGTACTATATATCAACGCTCACTATATATATACGCGATATGAACTAAATAATCGGAAAAGGTAGCGTTCTACTATAAATTTTAAAGTTCCAAAAGTTCTTTGTTGATTTTCGTTTAATTTTTATTATTATTCTCTACACATCACTTTTGCCTTGAAAAAGGTTCTTCTTTCAATTTAAAATTTAATTCTGTTTATGCGCGTTTCTGTATTTTTCAGCATGTTGTATAAATTACTAATATGTAAATCTTTTAAAAGTTCATATAAGTTATTCGTTATTTCGCTTTTTAGTTAGTTTGACTTGCTTTTAATTCCTTTTAGAGTAATTTAAAATTAAGTTTAATTTAGATTTTAACTTATAAAATACTATTTAACCTGAGTCCGTATGTGTTGCAAAAATTCATAGTATGATAAACTAGATTCACTTCGATCGTCGACTAATTTTTCGATAAATTGTGGCTTTGCGGTGCTCGTATCGCTGAAAGTAAGACATCGAATAAGATATGTGTTTACAGGTGGAAATGGTCTTTGACTTACCGAATAATTTGTACAATTGGCGGATACGGTTTCTCGTCGTTTAGACGCATAATAAAACGCTTGAGGACATCATTTTCCGGACTATTCACTGTAGGCAAGCCATAATAATAGTCCGGTAATTCCGCAGTCGATTTAATACCTTTAGCAAAAAATTAAAATCAAAATCAACACATAGTCAATATAAATATAAGAGAAACTTACCGAAAACACTCTCCAAAATATTTACTGGCACATTGAGACCCACATAAATAATAATTAGAGAACCACAATCGAGAAGGAATGTGGAACGTGAATCCAAGCTGTGGGAGAAATATATAAACGTTAAACCACACCCCACAAATGTTAACATATAAACACATACTATTCCGCTGACAGTTGCAAACGAGGCAAATCGGGCAAATCATCCTCTTCCTCATCATCCGCCCCCGTGCTATTTGAGTTTTGCGCATTGTAGAACAAGGCATCGATTTGATAGAATTCTGGATAAATGAACTTCAGTAACTGATCCAAGGGCAAAGTCTTCATGCAGTCCATGGCGAAGACACGATCGTCCAAACGTGTGCTGGTGCCAACACGAAAAGCGGGCTGCGAATTGAAAGACATGGTCAACAAACTGAATCGCCTTGAGAATAAAGAAGAACTTACATGTTTGAGTAGAGCTAATATATACAGCGGCATCAAAGCCAAACTTCTGGGCGCAATCAGTTGGCCCGTTTGACCCGACGGCAGATTCTGTGCAATTCTGAACGCACTCAAAATATCGACGGTTGCATTGATGAATGCTTCGCGCGCATCAGCGACATTCGATGTGATGGACCGATCAACGGCCATCTTCGAGAGCAATCCAATGATTGCCTCCGTGTCGGCAGCATGCATAACTTCCGAGAGCGAGGCGGTGACGGGAAGGCAGAGAGTGTGTACGCGAATGCGTCGTTCACCTTCACTGTTGGTGTAGAGCAGTGCAGCTTGGAAACAAATCGTCTTGACATCGGTCAGAGATTCCTCATAGGATATCTGTAAAACAATATATATGAGTGAATACAGGAGTGAATGGAAGGATTCTCCTATTGGACAAACCTGCATGCCATAGCCAGCATCTGGATTAACATTTGGCAAAGACAACAAATCCGTCGATCGAACAAAGAAGTTACCATGGAATGTGTGCACCTGCAGGCCACGTGTGCACCGGATACGCATCACGGCCTCGAAACCAATCTTACGTACGAGATAGCGTTTAAAACACTGCTTGAAGGAGTCCACATGCTGTGGCTTCGTTTTCTGATAGAGCGGGAAATGATGAACACAACCGCCACTGTGCTTACTGATACCAGCTATATTTGGAAAGGAAATATACATGTTATTTATGGATGGAAAGTATGTTCAATCTAAAACTTACAAATAGTTGCCAGATCACTATACTGCTGATTAAGTAGAAACAAATCCACCGCGATTTGATAGCTCGAGCACTCCAATGCATAGCGTTTATAGAAATCGGTTGCTGGATTCAAATGCGCGACATCTTTAGCCGATCGATTGTTGGGATCTTCGCGTGGCTCCAGCGATCCGGGTCCTTTGTTGGGAAGGCACGTTTGGAAAACAGATACTCGCCCACCAGAAGCTTGCTGCACACCAAAAATATAATGAAACCGATTAGTTCTGATTAATCGCAGTTCATATTTGTTATTGTTTGACTAACGCACCATCAATTTGTAGGCAACCTGCAGAGCAGCACCAAGCGCCGAGCCTGGATCGTGTGTATCAGCAAATCTCTTCGGTAATTGTGTTAGCAAATCCTTGACCAACTCTTTGCACTCCTTCAAATTGACAAGCAAGTTGTCGGGACGCGGTAAGAAAGGATCTGCAAGTATAAATCAGGATCAAAAACCAATCAAAAAGTAGAATATTATATACCCTTACCGTCAATATCCAGCAGCGTCATCTCATGTGGCTGATTGTAACCATCAGCCATACTATAGAAGTGCACCTGACTATTGAAGGCAATGAAACCGACTTGCGTTCTCGCATCGCCAGGCATATCCTCCAAGTGTTTCGACAATACTGCACAGACATTCTCCAGATAGCCGCTCTGTTGCGCGATGATGGAGACATCAAACAGGAACAGATAAATTGCCGGTTGTGGAGGACGCAACTATAAAATCCAAACAAAAAAATTAATAAATATATTTCGATAAATAAAATGAATCCTCACCATATACTCAGACGGAGCAATGAATTCGATGGTGCTGGAGCGCACTTCGGGACGCCGCGTCACATCGCCGTACGTTTTCGTTGCCGGGTCAAATTGAAAATCATCGGGCACTGCGGGGAGAACGATCGAAGCGAAACACATGATTATTCAATTTATTTACCAGCATATAATAGAGAGAGCAATCACACTTACACTCGTTGACTCGGTAGCATAAATTGCATTTCCACATTTTGCTGTCCACGAAGTAGACAAAGGGATTTATGTATGTCCGGCAAAGACGACAACGCACAATATTCGGGCACTGAATGACTGGTAAACTCTGAAGAACAAATAATTATTCAATTAAAAATGTTATCAGTTGTGTTTTGTGAATCGAAAAATTAAATTTAGTTTCTAACAGACAAATTATTTGGGCAGAATCTTACATTAACATCTCTGAAGGGATGAATTAAAATTCCCAATGGCAGCCTGGATTTCTGCAACAACGAGTTACTTTCCGGTATTTTGGCCACAGTACAACGCATGATGCTATAAGAGATTTACGCTTAGTAAAAATGATAATATTCTCATGCTGCTGATACTCACCTCGGATTGCAATTAATTGATTCGTGGAATTGATTATGCAAAACTATTTTCGGTGTTGGAAGCGTTGCTGGGGTGAGGATGTGACGATTTTGCATCAGATCGACTGTATCCTGACCCCATAGTCGACTGAATCCTTGCTGAACTACATTCATGGGCTGAGCACCAGTATATTGTTGTTGTTGTTGCTGCTGTTGCATTGGCTGATATTGCAATGGACCGGAATTGGTTTGACCATTGAACGTCGCGCCTGGAGGCCCCGGTTGTTGTGGTTGCTGATGATAAGCCTGGGCGTACGGTTGTTGTTGCTGCTGTTGTGGTTGTTGGTTGGGCATCGGGGGGAGTTGTGCCGATGTTGGATACATTGGTTTACGAGCCTGCGAAATCGGTCCTTGTTGTGGATTCATTTTCGGCGGCTGATTATTGTTGAGTTTATTCTGTTGAAACGCGTTTGTTGGCGGCATCATGCTCGTCGGGGGATAATTGGAGTTTTGCGGTGTTGTTGGATTCAAAGGCGACGGTTGAGGTGGTCCCGCTGGCCGCATCATAAGTGGTGCTGTCGATGTTCCATACATACTGGAAGGCTGTGACGACAAGGTGGGTGCTGCACTTGGCACTGCTGATTTGGGAAACTGTGGATGCTGTTGTTGTTGAGGTTGTGATTGGGGCTGGAACTGGTTGTATTGCGAACTTGTTGCTTGAGTCATTTGGGGCGGTCGATTGGGCATTGCAGTTGGGATTGCCGACGTTGAAGTTTGCTGTTGCGGCTGTTGATGTGCTGTAGGTGGTAACATCGGCGAGTTGGCATTCAAAGCAGACGTCTTGAAGCTCCCCTGAAATAATTGAAGCATGTTAGAAACAAATTTATTCATAAATCAAATGTTATTTACCTGTACATTTGCTGGATAACTATTACTCGTGGGGGGCAGTTTTTGTTGATATTGCTGCGGGGGCATCTGGGGCTGGGCAGCTGGCCCATTCATACCATTCAAGGACAAGTTTTGCATGCTGTTGGACAGAGGTGTTGTTGTTGCCGTCGATGTCGATGTCGGGGGCGGACCAGAAGCATTCAGTGGCGGCGGAGCAGCGAATTTCGAAGGCCCCATGCCGGGAGCCATCATCGGTTTAGCGCCTGGTGGAAATTGATGACTTGGGGAGCTCTGCATAGCAGGTGAGGCGGTTCGCGATGAGTTTGCACTGAAGTCACCTGAGCTTCCACCGCCACCGCCACCATTGCTGAGAGGTGGACCGGCTGCAGTTGCACTCGGAGGACCATTCATGCCGGGCGGACGCATGTGAGGTGGCAAATTGCTTGGAGGAGCTTGAGACATCGGCATCGCACGAGGTGGACCGTTCTGCATTGCAACGGCGGCGGGTGGCATCGAGTTGTTGGACCGTTGTGGGCCCAGACTCGATGTTGTCGTCGATGTTGGTATCGTCGCCGATGGCGGCATGAATTTGCTCATGTTGTTCATCGCTGGAGGAGGAGGACCAGGTAGTTGTTGCGGATGTAGTTGTGGTTGTTGTTGTTGTTGTTTTTGTTGCAATATCTGCTGCTGTTGCTGGTGAAACTGCGAACCCATCAATTGCTGTTGTTGAGATGGTTGCTGCTGTTGTTGTTGCTGCGGATGTTGTTGTTGTGGCATTCCATTGACCAGATTCATTTGGCCCATGGGAGGCGCATAGTTTGAATTCGCGTAGGCTGACATATTTTACTATTTTACTTTTCAATGCATAGGAGCTGAAACTGGAAAAGACGGCACAAATTTAGTTGAGGATCGACATATTGTACAAACATACAAATACTTGAAGTATATTTAAACTCGTAAAATGACTGAATGAAAACTACAAAGCGCAAAATGTGTTCAGATAAGACATTGTGAAGAACCTCAACAAAAAATATAAAGAACAACCTTGCTATTAAAACACCTACAATTAAATACTCGTGAGATGTTTGCTTAGTTAGCTATAAAATAGCGACTGATTAAACATCTTATCAGGAATAAAACACGTTCAGGACACGATAAGAGCGCCGCCTTCTTGCGACTCTGGCTGAGACATTCATTATTCAAGGGCAGTATATATTTTTCGGATACTCAAGTCAATGACAGATATTTTTTGGCCATTCTTTAAATCATATCGCTTCATTAGGATACTCGGACTAAAGTCACGCAATAACTAATGTCTGATATTAAAATAACTGCTTCAGCGAAGAGTGCGATTAGATAAGGAACCAAGGGGAATATTGTATAAAACACATTGTGTGCGTTTAACCAAGCTAAATTGCTAAATTGCCCTAATTGAGAAAATAACGAAAACCGTTACAAAGACAACACACATGTATCCAACGTCTGGCGACAAAGTCGGCCAATTAGTCATGCAGAAGAAGAAGGTTCAATACCCAAAGGTAGAAGTTGGAAATAGACTTCACTTCGATTTCAAGGTGTTTCTGGAGAACGAGCAGAGTTTTGTTTTACAATGAGCGATATATTAAAAACTACTCTAAAATTATTCTCAACTTTTACCTAGAAAATTAATTGTTTTCGTGTAAATTAAAAAGAAATCGCACAGTGGTTTCGACGACGAGTAACATCGACGAATAATTAAATGAATTTCATCTTTTGAAAGCGAAAGTTATGGCCACAAAAGTGTTGGTTGGTGCACGCGAACTGAAAGTTCCAACAAGAAGACGAACAAAAGATGTGATATGAAAAGAGTCTGAAACGTATGAAAGCGATGGAAATTAAAAGACTGCAACGGACAGACAGCCAGCCAGACATCCGAATGGATAGATAAACGTATGTTCGGTTGAATGACTAATTCCAGACATTTCTCAGATAACAAGCGAGAACAAAGAACGAATGAATGAGAGAGATGGAAATCGAACAAATGGGCGCAGTGGGATCCAAACCGATAATACAAATCCTCTGGGCGACTGCAGCACGAAGTGTAATCCATGCAAATGTATTAAACTCGACCCACCTCAGCATGGAGAAGTAATTATTCGATAAGTTGATTGACCCATTTTTCCCCCATTTCGGCCACTGGGTCACCCTCAGTAGGAGTTCTCGCAACCACCTCGCGCCTGCGATTCATCCACCTCAAGGCAAACATTTCACTGGCCTCTCTCAACGCCACAGCCTACATTATTTGTTGTCGTCTTCCTTCGACCCCGTGATATCGAATTGACCGACTTTTTATTCTGTTTGCTTCCATTGCATTCACTGTTTCCAATGTGGGCATGCGGGCATTTACATGTATGTCCACAAGTATTTGTTTAAGTTCACTGTTGCCACCGATAAGTGATGCGACTCCATGGTCGTTATTTACGATAATAATAATGAAAAGTGATAATAATGAAAAGTGGCAACTCCCACGTACACTGAAAACACACGCACTGCACGATGTACGAGTTCATTTTCAAGTTCATTGCTTTTCGTCAAAGGTTAACATTCATGCTATGCTACTATGAACAAAGAAGACTATTCGCGACAAGGTTGAATGGACCAGCAAAAAATGAATTAAGAAAATATAACTCCAAGACGAAAATATAAGCACAAGCCAATAGAAGAGAGAGAAAACACTTGACTTCACTTGGTACGACTTCGATTGCTCGGGTCTTCTCATGTCAAGCGTGATGATATTGACCCACATGCCTAGTAACAGCAACAACAACAACAACAACATCGGGAAGTGCGTGGACAAAAATAGCGAATGAATTAATGATTGAGACATTGAGAAACGAGGACAAGGACTCGATGCAGTTCGATCGGAAGAGTTCCGGAAATTCAGTATCAGGTCGTTCATTGACTCCGAATCGAATTTTGTGAACCTTAATTTATATCAAGTGCATATTGATTGATCTTCCGTAAGTTATTCACATCGTCAAGTGTTTTATTGAGAAGCAAACGACACCTTGCAATTCAATTCACAGAATTTCCAGTGACTACAAGTTGGAATGACTATGAATTTAAGGAAACCAAAAACAAGTCTGGTTGGTGGCAACACGACGACACCGCTTGCGAATTCTGATCGAATGCCACCGACGTGGTCGCCCCTCTGCATTTTTGTCTCCGGCTGCTGTGACGTCTTCTCCAACATTCTCAGCTGCTCCAACACACGCTTTTGCTCTCGCTCTCCCTCTCAGCTCTCTTCGCCGCCCCACACACTCAATGACAGGGGACTGGGGACTCCAACAACAACTGTCAGATGACGTTTTTCAATTTTGACATATGAACTGCTCCAACAAAGCAAGGAAGAACCAAAAAAATGGCAAATTCAGAGGAAGATGAGAGAAAAATCAGAGGAAGATGAGAGAAAACTCATTGAAGAAGAATGTAAAAAAAAATTGATGGGAAGAAGAAGAGTTTGAAGATTCGACTACGATTAGCGAATTTCACTCGAAACTAACCTTTGATTTATATTATTAAATGCAATGAAAATCTACTGTCGATACCAAAGGTCGAAACTGCAGAAATTCAAATTGCTTCCTTCCTTTATACAATTCTAGTCGATTCTCTCTCCTCTGGTTTGATTAATTAAACAAGGGCGGGGAGCTCCACGGACCAAGGTTTTCTCCTGCTTTCGGCCCTTTTGCTTCTCAACGACTTCTTGTTAAACACAGAATATTCAATTGATTTCGTCGTAACTTCTGCAGTTTTGATAATTTTTAACTTTTCAAAATTTATTTATTCACTTCTGAACGAAATGCAATTGGGAAGAAAAGTTATATCTGGAACTTTTTTTGCTGCGTTTCGTATTTTTACACTAGCACTTTTTTTGCTCACACGAATTTTCTCCACTTTCGTTCGATTCCTCACGAATTTCACACACAAGGTTATCGCACAAAATACAACGAATTATAGAAATAATTTCTGGGTTTTTAAACAATATTTTTCAGCAATTTTCGCGACGGCAGCGAAACGCGAATCGCACGAACTTCAGTTTGAAAATCGGAAAATTTGATTTGAGAGAAGACAGAGACAGACACGGCGCAAAAGAGAGACAAAAATAAAATTGAGCTAAACTGAGCAAAAATTGACGTGGCCGAGTATCATACGGGTTTGTGTGAGGAGACACATGCGCCACCTGGCGGTAATGTTTGGGGTTTTGAGTAGCGAAAAGTGATGCCATGCAAATATTTTCATAATTCAAATAACATTTTCAAAAAAATTAAAATTTATTTTTTTATTTATTGAATTTTTTTTAATCGCTCTCTTAAATTACGACTCACGATCTTTTTTTCCACTCTTCTACGAATTTTACCACCCACGAGCAGAAATATTCGAATCGTTAGAGTAAAAAAGCCGATCGTGAGCAGAACGTGATATTTCGATCGATATTTTACGAAATATGGTCGAAACTTTTCTTTTGGTGCAGTATTAACGAAATTTCTTTAAAAGAATTCAGCTTTAAAAAAATCACAAAAATCTACAAATTTTCTATTTAGTTTTTAACTTTTATTGATTTAATACTCTACAATACGAATATAAAATATATATACGTATTCATCACATATATTTCATAAAAATTCATTAAGTTTATAGTTTTGGAAAATAACTAAAATATATAAAACTAATACCTAAGAACAAGGAAGGATTTGTAATACATTTCTATATAGAGTATAGCATAGAGTTTGGTATATTGGATGGAGAAAAAGACCTTAAAATATAAAAGTATCCTGGCATCTTATTCATCACATAAATAAAACCTTTATTTCGTTTTAATTCAGAAAACATATCTATGTACATAGACATATGTATGAATAGTCGATCATTTCGTATTGAAATATATTATTGAAATAATTTGTGCTTCGTTGCAATATAAGAATCAATCAATTTAACAATATAGAATCAATCAATTTAACAGTTAATGCAAATAATTCACGGAGAACCAACTCGATGAATTCGAACAATTGTTAATTTATTACCAATTCGGATCACGGATAACGTGACTAGTTGGAAATGTACTTAGATTAGTTTTGGTCTCTCTCGCTGAACGTGAACGAACATCGATCGCATCCACGTCTAATGCGCCGTGAAGCTTGGGTTGTAGGGTGACTGCTTCTCGTAGCCCATGTTGTTGGCTCCTGCGCCGGTACTACTCATGGCAGCGTCGTACGATGGTGGATTCATGCTACTCGGAGGAGGCATCGTGTGCATGGTCGGGTAGGGCGGTTGGTAGCTGTAGTGGAGATAATAGAAATACATGAGTAATTTGGCGATCAGAGAGATATTTGAATGTTTAATACCCAGTTGGTGGAGGAACTCCTTGCATCGGCATCGGCATGGGCATCTGAACCTGGACGTGTCCGGGAGGCCTGAGAAGTGAGAAGAAAAGCGAAGGATGAACTCGATGCAATCAAGTGAAGCATTCGCAATACTCACCCCATCTGAGCCGGATAGGGCGTCGCGTAGAGGTTCGTCTGATATCCAGACACAGGCACCGCCATCTGCGTCACTGTATAGTCATTGGTGGTATGTGTTGCTGAGGTGACGACAACGGGTGCTGAAATTATGAAAAAAAATATAAGTTTCAATTAGATTCTAACTCTTTATAGAGTGTTCTGCCGATCGTGCGACGAACATTTTTTGCAATAAACAATATACAGCCAGCAACCAGACATGCTGCAGACAATGACCAACAGGGAAATCAGTGAAATCGTCACGATGCCCCATATAACTTCCATAAAAGCTCAATGGAGGCCACAAAAAAAAACACTGGTCAACGATTTCGCAGTAGTCTCGATCACTTCTGACGAACATCGACTGTACTGAGTACTGGAGGAGGGAAAAATGCATTCTTGCGAACTGCAATCAGCTGTAAAGGTATTTCTTCGATCGCTTCAATTCCGTTTCCTGTTGTTGACAATTACGTCGTTGTTACAGCGAATGTTGGAACAACAAAAGATACTTCAACCGGTTAATTGTACTGCAAACGTTTGCTAAGTGGTTAATGGTCTCTTAGGGCTTTAATAATAGCGATATGCAATATGTGGAAGTTTCATCTTGAAGAGTCTAACCTTTGTTCACACCACCCTTCGGATCACGCCTGCCTCGACGTCCACGTAAGGCAAACATGGCCAAGCTGGTGAGAAAGAAAACTCCAAGAGCTAAAAACAAGACACAAATCAATGCGCCGAACACCATTGTGGAAATTGCGACGAGGAGAGAAAACACATCTAGCAGTGGATTAGCCAAGTATGAAACTGCCGCGAGTTGGAGCCAAATGCGCAATCGTTATTCATAGATGAGGACATTTTGAATTGAAGTTTCGGTTTGGTTGCACTTGTTTATACAGTTGTTGGTATGGTTGATAACGACACCTTCACCGATGTGATAATGAAACTTGTGATAACATCGATTCTCGCAAATGGCGATAAACGAAAATGAAGATGGAGAAACAGTGAATGGTGGAACACGGAAAAACGGGCAACAAGAATTGTGCGAAACCGAGAGAATAAACAATCGTCGTTGGGTTCAATTGCGGTGCATCGATCGAATCTTGTGCAAAACTCACTTGGGTGGACCTGCACCAACAAGGCCTTGTTTCTGGCTCGTTTTCGCCAGATTATGACGACAAAGGCGACCAGAAAGAACGTGTAGAGAAAGATTTTTCCAATTAACGTAAACACCATCCGTGAGATCGAATAGTGCTCTTCATGCATATTTCTCGAGTAGATATATACCGTCGTTTCCGTAGGAGACGTGGCCAACGTGGCCAGTAAATCAACAGATTCACCGTAGTCGATTTCGGTGGTTGCCATATTTTGTTGTTCGTCGGTTCTGGTGGAAAACAAAACAAACTCTATTGTAGCCAAACAAAAACTCTATTCTAGCCAAAGAAACACTCTATTCTAGCCAAAGAAAAACTCTATTCTAGCCAAAGAAAAACTCTCTTCTAGCCAAAGAAAAACTCTATTCTAGCCAAAGAAAAACTCTCTTCTAGCCAAACTAAAACTCTATTCTAGCCAAAGGATAAACGTTGACTGGAAATGGACAACTATCGATTGACCTTTGCAGGAAATTATCTAGGTAAATGGATTAGAAACCGCGCATTACTACATCGACTACTAAAGCTAATTATTTTCGCTTGAATAGCGATGCATTAGGAAGATAGTAGAAACGAATGCCAAGCTAACAGCAATCAAAAGACCATAGGGTAGAGAGTAATCGATAATCCCATGTGTGAGGTTTGAATTCGACTAAGCAGAGTGTTTCAATAGACTGAAAATATAAATCTTTTGTATTGTTTGAATATTTACACAGTTAAAAATAAATAGTTTTACACGACACTAATAATTAATTGATAGAATTTTGAACGAGCGTTATTTCATCCAAACAAATTATAATTAATTAGTAGATCACTTCATATGAGATTATGGCAAGGATTATTTTAATCCCATTAAGATTCAATATTAATGAATTCAATATTAATAAAATGATTAAGCTTCGAAAAATATACTCATTCAGTTAATACGAACTGTTTTGAAAGCGAACTAGTCGTCGTCTACTCCGTATTACGCACGCGAAGATCGCAATAGTAAAAATAAGAAATGTTAGACCGAAAGTCAAACCCAAAATCATAGCAGTTCCTTCAGCACCCATTTTTCTTTGTATGATTCTTTGTGTTGCGAGTGAAAAACACTTTCTTAAATTTATATTTTGATAGGATATTTTGAGCAGTGCTTATTCGAGTTCGATAAAACTGTAACTGAACAAAACAAATACGAATTCGTACACGAACGAAATTGTTTTTTGCCTATGAATAGCTGATAAGATTAATAGCAGAGAGAAAGAAGAGAATCTATGGAGAGATAATGGAGAATTTGAGAGCATTTGGCTGTTGTTCACACCTTAGGTTCGGTGACTATAGCGGTTTATGACGATGACTCACGCATGCTGTTCTTGTTAGTGTGTATTGAGCGAATGAGTCATCATTTTGAATTTCGTCTACAACAATAATTAATTATAAGCCTTGTCTGATGAGATTAAAGATTATCAGAAGGGAGTTTTAATATATTTTTCGTTTCGAGATTGTAAACTTCAATTATTTTATTTTCTTACATGTGAAATGGTTGTGTTGTTTTTTATGAAATATAAATTATTGTAAGTTCAGATGTTAAGTTATTTCCCAGTCTTATAATTCGATTTGCACTAACATATATTTGTCCATGCTTTGTATTATGTATTATGCTGCAAATGAGAACCAACCTTTTGAAGCATTGATCACTGAGTTCCGAGTACTTTTGCGGTATTGCCAATAGGCCGCGGCCGTGGCAATTGCGATTGAAATCGTAAAAGAAACCACAATTACCGTGATGGACATTTGAGAATGACGCGTATTGTGTGGAATTTGTTTTGGACGCTGAACGATTCAAGAATCATACAATAACTGAGCGAAGAAATTCTAAATTGAACAGAATACAAATACAATACAATACAATACAAATGGTAAAGTCGTCGAATATTGTTCGAACACTTTGATAGCTGATTACCGATTAGATAAATATTCCAAGTAAGGTATATTCCAAACACTAAACAATGTGAAAATCAAATAGAATCTCAGAAACACACGGTTATTGTAGGAATTTATACTATGGTATAGTTTATTTACCTCTTGACACACAAACATACAATTATGAACAAGCGATTTTATGTTGGTTAAATTGAAATAATGGAAGTAATTAGGACGAATTTGCAGTGATTTATTCTACGCACCGCTTACAACGACAGCCGTTGTATTAACTCGGTTCTCACGTAAACGAATAAGCCTTCGACGCAAGTAAACGGCCAATAAAATAATTATGAAACTGAGTAGAACTATTCCAACAATTATAAGAATTATATCGACATAGACTTCCATACTATGAGTATTGAAAACGCACTGAATTCCATAAAATTTGCAAGTGAACTAAATTTATCGAAATTATCACACATGAAGTGAAATTCCTAATTTTTGCACAAATATTTACAAAGGATAAAATAATGATAAATTGATTAGATAACACAAAAGTCGACTGCTTAACTCAGCAAAATAGTTCGAAGCTATGCAATTTCCTAAATTGTGTATATGTGTATAACGTTCAGAATCATGTCCAAAAGCATGAAGCTTAACTTCGAGCACTTTGTTTACCTTCTACTGCAGTGCGCAGTCGCAACAGACGTCGGCGTCGTACACGAATGGATATCGATATAATGAATATTAGGAATATCAATAAAAGGATAGGAAACCAAATATCGAAATAAATGTATATCATTGCTTCTGTCCTGACGATTGAATACAAATTGAAATGTTGCTTGCTAGAAACTGCGAAGTTGACTAAAAATCGAAAAACCTTAAATTCAAATGTCCACAATTTGGCCGGTTCAATCATCAATCAAAGTCAATTATCTAGTCTTGTAGGCAATATCTTTTTTCAATTTACATATCTACATATGCCAAGCGTTTGCTATAGTCACTGATAAGATAAGTTGATAATGGCATTGTCCTAATATGAAAACATATTTAATTTAATTCATAAATGCATAAATAATTTTAGAACCTAGTCTAGCAGCACGAGACCAAAACTATTTCCATTTTTTGCATGCCAAATTCTTGGAAAAGTTGGGAAAATATGAGTTGCTCTAAAATGTATATATTCACCAAAGGATATCATTGAATCGGAAAAGCCTGACTCAACAAAATATAAGGTTTGAATACATTACACTTTCCAATACATACATATATTTCATTAGGGGTTTCCCCCACACTTGAGTTGATTGTTCCGGGAGTTCTTCCGTCAGATGTAACAATATTTTATATCGAAGCATACAATTGTGAAATTACCGAGGTCCCCTGTGATAAAATATACTCTCTGGTATTTGTTTGAAGAACTCATAATCTTGGATGGATGAAAATTTACAAAAGATGCTGAAAATACTCAGCTCTACTACTCACGAGAGTAGGACTTGTTTGTTTTGTATGCGAATACGAAGAAATGCGAAAAATCCAACACGATGGGCGCGAAACATAGGAGTTATTTAATAAAAGTTAAACGAGACAAGCATCATAGAACTGTTTACCGACTCACGTATTCGGGTTTCAATAAACAAAGTGTTTTTTCTACGTCATATACGAAGGCAAAGCAAACGGAAGCTCGGGAGCTGAGAAACAAAACGTAAACTTGGGAGACAACGTTGTGATGTGAATTCGATAAAGTTTTGTACACAATAAACTTAAGAAGTTTGACAACAATTGGATATAATTAGACAACTGTTTGAGAAACTTACTCGATAGAACAGCTCCTCGCTTTTTCGTGGTGCAGCAGTAGCCGCAACAACTCATTATTAAGAACACGATGAAGAAGAACACCAAAGCTCCCCAAATATCCATTTTCGATTTGTGTGATAACTTTTTTCACCTGCAAACGAAATGCATTAATAGAGATTGGAGTTGTATTTCAGAGGTTCTTCTTACCTCCGGTTAAATTTGAAAACAATAACTGGTTCTGAGAAATTACAGTTGAGATTTGATGACAAGGGCACTTGTTGCTGTGCTCCCAGTCGCCCACGGAATAAAATGCGTCACTTTTTCGCCGAAGTTGAATTGAATTGTTGTAAAAACTTGCAACCTACTTGCAAAAGTTCATAATATGGAAAATTATCACCGTTTGTTTAACTTTATCAGATGATTGTGGTGCCCTATCAATGGTTTTATTATTACTTTACTTTATCTGAGATAATACGAATATTTGTTTTCTCCTCTGAGCACCCTCTTTTATTCCATTATTTGCAATTATTTTCTGTTTTCTGCGGGAAGCTCGTTGGTTGGTGTCCAATGGGGCGAAATTGAGAAAACTGATTTTGACGTTTCTCATCTGCGCTCGGAAGAACATCAACAACATTCGCTAATCAATCAGCTGAGCGTAATGCCAGATTATAGAATAATCCAAAAAATGCACATAAATCTCTATGAGTTTCATATGCGAAAAATGGCCTGTGATTGATTATCTAAAACTAAAATACACTAACTTGTTTTTTTGCAAATATTTTTTTAATCTGTCCGCAGGACGCCTTCAAAACGATTACGTGAGGTGGCATCACTTCCCTCAACTGTCCCTTCGCATTCGACCAGTGCTGCCAGTGTCCCAATATCGTAATCGGCGATCAGCTGACTGAATTAATTCAAGTGGAAAAAGCGTGTTTATTTTTAAAAAAATATTTTCTGTTATTTATTTCATTTTTTTGTCACATTTATTTCTGCAAAACGAAATAGATAGTTTTGATAAAATAGTTTTTATAAAATTGCCGATCCAATAATTAAATGCGCAGTAAACGGAAGCAAAAGCAGAAGAAAGGTCGGGGTTCCAAGTCGAAGCATCAACTTTTGGCGGAGAGCTCAACGCAGAGCAGATCGGCTAGAATAGTGAAATCCAAAAAACGTGCTTCCCTCAAGATTCCCAAACATTTGCGCAGAGTTTCGGGAGTTTCTGGCAAAAACAGCAGGCAAGGAGTTGAAATGCCTCAGGATGGGAACAAAGGGAACAGCAGCAGGGGACAAGCGGACAAAGGCCAACAGGTAAGTAAACAAAAATCAAGCATTTTCTTCATTTCGTTTTTTTTCCATCGAATTTATTTATTCCATCGAAATTTTTAATGTATTAATGACCACGCCAAATGCATGGTGGCCTGTCCACAGAACAGAGAATTGCAAATGCGGCCGGTTTGGGCGGTAATCGACGCTCCCACACGTGTTGCCAGCATTTACGAAATTCGTTTCTGCCGTTGACAACGGCTGGGGTGGGTCTTTCTGTCTGTCTTCTCCACCCCTATCCAAACATGGTCTTGACATCAATATGCAGCCTACAACATTATGTTGCCATATTGATAATTTCTCTACATATCCATACTATTGTTCTATATTCTCTAAATTATTCTTTATATTATTATTAACTACATTCATAATTGAATTAACACGAAGGCTACTTTCAAAATCTCTGCTTAAATTGCCCTCCCTCGTAATTATTGGTATTCCCCTCACGACCCCTTCCGGGGGCATTACGAAATGTCACCTGACCCAACGACCCACCCTCATCAGCCCAACACAATAGAGAAAAAAAGCAAGAGAAGATATTATTTCATAGTTGCCTTCAAATGTTGATTCACATACCCTGAACAGAATCTTCCGCAAGTTGAACAAAAATCAAAATCCAATCAATGAAAAGATTCCATTGAGTTTTGATAAATTCGCGAATTGTAAAAAACAAAAAGTTAACAAATTTCAAAAACAAGTGCTTTAAGTGAAAATCAAAAGATTCCAAAACTCACAATCGTCACACACACCCACACCCAGTATGGAAGAGATTTGGAATAAAGCCTGCCAACACTATGAAATCCCCGATGAAGTGGCCAGCGCCTGGTTCGCACGCATACAGGCGCGTCTCAGCCAAGATACGCCCGAGCGTGTCTACCACAATTGGCAGGAGGTGCTGCTGAGCAAGCAGGAGCTTCTTCGCGATTGCCGTCCCAGTGTGGTGCTGGCAGCCTTCTTCCAATACTATGCATTCGACGGAAAGCGAACGTGTGTGGCGGAGAATTGTGAGGCGTTCGATGAGTTTTGTCGCGATGCTGATCTTCAGAATGTAAGTAGACAATTAAATCACTGAAATCACCACAACTAATTATTTCGAGCAATGTTTTAGGACGACACTAAACTGTTAATACGTAAATTATTGGGTGATAAATCTGGCGAGGCGGTGCAGTGCTTTGACGAGGAAGCGAATCTGTTACAGGATTTGGATTTGATGATATTAGGGTTCGTTTCCAAACTCTTGTATAGATGGCTATATATTGATAACTTTCTTCCATAGCTCTTCGCCGGAGGAATATAAACGTTATACCCAACTGCTGCGCAAGGAATACTCACAAATGGACGAGGAGAGCTATAAACAAATGCGTTTAAAAGTATGTACTGTGATTCTCATCGGTTTTTTATTCAAACTAATATTTCCAATTGATGCTCAGGTTCTTCAGGCGCTGCTCATGATTCCCAACATATTTTCTACAACAGAGTTCCAATCAAAGTACGAGCAAACAGCTCGCACCAATATTAAGCAGGAAATCGAAGAGCTGAAGCATTAGAATTATGATAACTTCAAACGTAAAGCGCATTTATTCAAAAGCGATGCATAATTAGTTAGCTTTATTAAATATTTCAACAACAAATATTATGTTATCTGTTCAGCTTATATTTGTGCATTCAAATCAGCTTAGGTATTTTTTGTATATTATATACATCTGTATATCGGGTTTCTTTTTTATTCATAAGTAGATCTCGTTGTAATGTTGTAATTATGATCTTTGTAAATTGATATTAAAATAAATTGAACGAAATTATTGCAAAACGTGAATTTATTTCAACTAAACCTATCAGTAAACAAAGGAATAAATACGCCTCGCAGGTAAGTATACGAAAAAATTAACTGACTTCATTGTCAAAGGGCATGGAGTTAAGTTATTTTTTTCGAAGGTAAGTATTTATTATATTACAAGTTTTTATATGCTAAATTATTTAAATATGTTGCTAACGTATTTTTTTCTATTAATGTAAAGTCTTCAACTTCTGATGATGTTCCGGGCACGAGCTCTCAGACCACAAGTAAAGTCGTCCAAAAGCCAAAGTTCAAAAAGTTCTTGGATAAGACTGCAAAGGTTGGAAAACAAAATCTATATTAAAAAATCTATTTTGCATATGTTAATGCTCACTGTAATATATTTTAGAAATCTCCGGAGCAGATACGACGTCGCATCCTTAAGCGAATAAGTGATTCTGATACAGCTAAAAAACGAGCCACTAAAAAAATATTAAGTTCAATCAAAAAAAGACAACAGAATAGCCAAAACCACACATCTCAAGCTGCAAAGAAAGAACTATGTAGAAAGCTGAATTTTGCTTCAAACACAAGTGCAAAAAAGACTCCAGTAAAAAATGTACAACAGAAAATAGTAACTGCAGAACCGAAACTACCAGAAACTTCCACAATATCAGAGGCGGCCATCGAAGATGGAGAAATCCGTTCAGAAGATGGAGAAATCCGCTCAGAAGATGGAGATGTGAATACAAAGGATGAAAACTGTAAGATGCCAACTGAAGAAAATGACAATGACTGCGTTTGTATTGAACCAACTGTGGAATATATTACAATTGATGATGAGAGTCAAACGGAAGATCCAAGGTTGGCATCGAACTATCAACCAATAATTCAACGTATCCGCAATGGGGTGGATAAAAGAAAAAATCTAATAATGACCTCAACACCGCGAGATAAAACAAAACCGTCTGCCTTCTCGTTAGCTCCTGGTTCTCCATCATATGCCGCCATTGTTGCAGATGGATCAATTTCAAATACTTCTCAAAAAGCAGAAGATCTTTTCTTTGAAGATGTCTCTCGCACCAATTGGCTGGAGACCATTACATCGGAAGAGAACTTTTCTGACAATACTAAACCGAGTTCATCCCGAGATGGAAGAGGAGGAAGGAACAACAGTCGCAACAAGCGATCACAGCAACAACGAACAAATAATACCTCTGAAGTCGATGATGTGATTATATTGGACGATTCAACACTTAAACCATCGTCCAGCTTCGCAGCAAAGAAGCGCAAAAGTTCCGAAATGGACGATTCTGTGATATTTGTCAGCGAGACCACATCGAATCAACTGCCAACGTTCATTCCCTTGGAAGACGATAATGTGCCAAATGTAAGGAAAAATATATTTAATATTAAAAGATTACGTTCAATGTTCATTTTAATTTGTAGCCTATGAAAGTCGTTCCAAATCCATTGACTCCGAAATCGAAACGTCCCCGCTGCGATGAACTCTTTACGAAAAGTGAGAAGAAACAGTTGAATGACTACAACGACAACGCATATAATCCAAGTGCCGGTGACCAGGTGCAATCAGCGAAACGTATGGTTATCATTGATGGTAGCAATGTCGCCTTCAAGTAAGCATCTCTTCATCGCACGCCCATCACTCTGTCCATCACGTTTGTTGACTGTTTACTTTGTGTTTTTATTCCCTAGTCACGCACTGAACAAGAACTTCTCCGTCAAAGGCTTGAAGATTTGTCTCGAATACTTTGAGAAAATGGGTCACGAGGTCAAGGCTGTTGTGCCGCAGTTCCGTCTCAATAAATACAAATCAACGGATCCCGAAGGCTTAAGCGCTCTACATAGTGCTGGAAAAATAGTTTTCACTCCTTGCAAGAATTTACCCAACGCCAAGAGCATCAGTTACGATGATAGGTTAATAGTTTTTTCTAAATCTCAATCAACACACTTATTTACTTAACTTTTTACCCAATTTCGATAGATTTGTATTGCAATTGGCTTCCGAATTGGATGCCGCAATTGTGTCCAACGATAATTACCGGGACCTGATCAACGAAAATACAGCATTTAAGAAAATCATCGAGAACCGCGTGATTGGCTACACCTGGTGCAACGACATTTTCATACTTCCCAAAGATCCGTATGGCAAATGGGGCCCCACGTTACAAACGATACTCAATCGTTGATGAATAATTTATGGTACAAACTTTGATGATTTACTCTGTTTATATCCGATGTATATGTAGAATTAGTGTCCTACTCATAGTATTTATTTTTCGGAATACATACGTGTACATACCAATAGAAGAATAAGAATCTGGATAAGTTGTAAACGTTTGTATTGGTTTTGGTTTTATTTGTGCAATTCTACATAGATTTTTATTTCGAAACGATTTCACTTAAACCCTTTGGCTGAAATTCGCAGTGATCGCCGTTTGCCCAGCACGAAACGTTTGCGTTTCTTCGGTCCTGGTTTCACCGTCTTCGGACCCCGTTTCTTTTTCGGTTCATTGGATGTGGCCTCCTTTGTCATTGATGCCGGCTTGTTGGGGGTTTGCTTGACTTGCTCCTCGATCACTTCAATTATTTCAATATGCGGCTCGATAATAACACAATCGTCCTCCACCTCGACTACTTCGCAGACGGCTCCCTTCGCCGTCGCATGCTTCGTTTTGATGTTTTTAAATTTGCGCCTTATCGTTGTCTTCACGGTTTTGTTCGACATCTTTTGGCGCCTTTGGGGGAACAGTTTCCTATAAACGTTACCTATTTTAAGGGATTTAACGAACTCGTCGTCGACGTTTAATAAACAAAAAAATTAGTTTTTTTTTGTGACAAAATAAAGTGATTTATTTGTTGAAGAAAAACTAAAATCAGACAAAAATTTTCGAAACATTTTCTATCTACAGTAGATTTCCTTTATTAATTATGATTCCTAACGATGATTTAATAGAACAAATCGAGGTTTATATATTATAATATAATTAAAAATATCACACTTCAGGAGGAAATACGTAGAATATCGCAATTCCTATCGCATGAATCGCTCATCGCCATATGCCTCGTTATTAATGGGTTTTTAATACTCGTTCGAGCTTTCGACCGATTTCCTCCATCTAAACAATGCTGTCCCTTGTGTCGTTGTTATTGTTCTTATTGTTGTTGGCGTTAGTGCCTAAAGTACTTTCATATGATGGTGGATGGGATGTTGTTGTTGTCGTTATTTGTGCTACTGTTGTTGTAGTCGTTGTTGCTGTTGCTGTACTTGGAGCTGCTTCTGCTATTATGGTCAAATCCATCGAACTAATCCCTTCCTCCAGATTCGTTTCGATCGTATTCGTCGATATCGAACTGCTCAGGCCACCACCCACCGCTCCCTCCTCCTCCGCCGCCTGCATCCGCAGCTTGGCATCGATGTACGTCTGCATCACCTCATCGTATGCTGGCGGCAAGTCCATGTCCTTCGGCACCCCGGCACCGCTCTCGCCGCCCTCGTCTGTCCGGCCATTGCTTATGGTGGAGACGGGGCCTCCTCGTCGACGAGCTGGAATAAAGGTTTCATCAAACTATTTTTAGTATATCATCACAATTCATGATTTTCCTATGGAGTTCAAAGGATCGCAATTTCTCTATTTGGATAATAAAGGATAATAAATTAATTGCGATCTGTTGAAGGTGTTTTATAGAAAACTCCTTGTAGAAAGTTTTCATTTTCGTTTCAGCTGAAGTCTAATTAATCACGCGTTAATAATAATGCTTAATTACGCTTCATTACGTCCGTTAACTGATATCGTAAATGGTCATTTAGAAATTCGTTACCTCGTGCTCGCTGCTGGGCTGCAGCTAATTCCTGACGACGTCGTATCGCCAACTGAGAAGAATTCAAAGGGAATGAGGAAAATATTTAATGGGTATTTTAGGATAATCGCTTTCGACCCACACCCGCACCATCTTTACCTTGGTGAAGAGCATGGCCAAAATAAGCAAGATCATCAGTATCAAATAGTAATAGAAGCTGGCGGCGAAATAGTTGGAACTAGAACTGATTACGATCGGTGGAACCATCACTGGTGAAGGCACCGTCGGGAAGTACCATGGTGGGAAAGTGAAGTTATCGGAGATGCTGTCGTTGTAGGTGGTGTTGCCAAAACCAGGAGGATCGATCGTGGTCTTGTTGAACCACACCGAAGTGGTGGCGGTTGAATTAATGCTACTATTGGTGATACTTTCGATGGTGCTGGCGAACGTTGTTGTTATTGTTGTTGCCGGTGAAATTGTTGTATTGAGCGTTGACATCGCGAACTATCACACAATATTTTGTCCACTCAGTCACGAAGTATCAGAAAGAATCGAGAGAACCTTTTTATCGCAATGAGGAATCACGACATGCATTGGCAAATGTTCGCCTTCCGACTGGCGTCGAATTTTGTGGGTGGCCAGTGGGAAGTTCGATAATTTGAGTCGTGTCGTCTGTTCGTTCGTTACTTGTAATCAGCATTGATAAAAATTAAGCTTGAATTAATTGCCACTGTGCAAAAATATTTATTTAGATAGCCAAACAGTTGAATATTTTTGTTTTATTGTTATTGTTTTCAACGAAACTTTTATCATAGCAACAACTATTGGTGGTACTCTACGATAAAGTACATGTAGTTCGGTTCCTGTCCCTCAAGCCATCCATCGATAGATAGAGAGATAGACAAGTCGATCGATGTATGTACAATTTACTTCATATGAGAAACCCTCGAAATGTCGCATATTTTGAGGGTCGAAGTCTGAAATGGACGGAAACATGGGGAATCCTAACTACGACATAACACCGATCACAAAGTCCATATTTTTTGATATGAATATTTATAATAAGAATATATTTAAATGGAGAACTTGGTGTTGATTTTAGTCATTGGTCAATTGATAGCGGTTGATTGAATACGAAAATTATTGAGAGATAGAATATACGATATTCTATATGGAAATATCGACTCACCTTCTTCTTCTTCCTCAAGGACCCGTTTTATCCTCTGCGAGATTAAAACGTTCTTCCACGATAAGAGAATAATCTGGAATCAATCGTATTCGAAATATAAGTGGGAGGAACTAAAACACTGGAGAAAATCCAACTCACACGGACGAAGAAGAGAACGAAAGGAAATATCACCAGGATCAAAATGATAATGCTGAAGGTATCCATCTAACGACCGATCTAACGACACGTTATAACTTTATTACTGCAACCACCGTGAGACTATGAAATTAGTCTATAATTGCATACTCTAATGATCACAACGGATGTGGTTTATATATTATATATACACAAAATGAGCGACGCACGCGGTTTCCGTAAGAACTGACCGTTAAATCGCCGTTTCCGCCACAACGATAAATAAATACTTTTTTCAGTTAAATCCCGTGGCGAAGGTTTTATGAAAATTCATTTGTCTATTTCTTTGCTTATTTCATTGATTGATCGATGTCTAAGGGAGTTTGATTGAGGAACCCCCGTCTCGAAATCTTTTTTAAATTAAAAGCTAAAGCCGTGTTGCACTTGAAAACCGCGCCAATGGCTGACTGACTGATGTCCAACGACTGGTGCAACGGAGTGTTGGAACACCTGTGTCTGGTTTTATCATGCCCGAGATCGTGGAGACATTGAATGGAACTGAACTGATATCGTTGAACAAATAAATACACATAAATGGATTTGTAATGCTATGGGGTAAATGTTTGGAGGCATATTGATAAGATCGTGTTGCAAAAGCGATAAGCTTTTTACACACTCCAAACACACTCTATCTATTGCACATTCTCCTGTCTATATCTTGTAAGAGTGTTTCGGTATAAGGAAGGTGTAATATTTTCCATATTGAGGTATAATTTACTAGGGGTATGAGACATATCGCAATATGTCTGTCTGGCCCGAGATCTTGTGCATATGTCTGTCTGTGCATATGTCTGTCTGGGCCTCAGATCATGTGCATGGCGAGAGATTCTCTATTACGCATTGTGTTCTTTGTTGCTTCGTTGAATTTCTTTGCTCTCGGCAGACTCGAGAGTTTTGTTTTTTGTTTGCCCCTGATAAAACCCCGGTTGATTGACTTTAAAAACAAATATGAATTATGGCAAATAGAGATAAAGGAAAAATATGAACTCCTCCTCCTACTTGGAATTGAAGGGGATTCTCTCGTGAAACTCACCCTCCTGCTGACGTGCCATGCCTCGTAGTTGGATGGCCACCAGGAAGAAGCGAACATAAATCTGAGAACAATCGATCGATTAAGAATAGTATGAATAGATCTTATTGCGAGATCCTCATACCGTGACGGAGAATATCATCAGAGGTGTGATGACGGCAATCAATAGGATGAGACCCAGATCTTCCATTGTCTTCTGAATTCG
Source organism: Coelopa frigida (assembly GCA_017309665.1). NCBI lineage: Eukaryota > Metazoa > Arthropoda > Insecta > Diptera > Coelopidae > Coelopa > Coelopa frigida. The sequence continues at coordinate 27,872,611 of CM029562.1, forward strand.
TTGCAATTTGGTGCAAGTTGTGGATCCTCCGTGCTACGACTCCAGGAAACTAATGATCGAGCTCAATTCAATAACATTTCCGTCTAGTGCACGATAAGATAAGAGTTCAATAATCATTTTGAAACTTGATAATACACAAAGTGTTTTTACTATCGCACTAAATCGAGAGGCCCTCTTCACAAAATCCCCGCAATTCCCAAGGAGTCGAGAAATCAAGGTCACAATTTGCTGGCAACTCTTCTTCAACTTCTTTGCCTCTCGCGCTCGTTCATCAGATTCTGTGCTCTTGATCATCTGTTGGCATCAGCTGTTTTCACTTGGCGGTAGATTTGATTTAAACTCGATGATTGTTATCACACGATGAGCATTGAAATCGGAACGGATCTCACGTTTGTCCTCAAGGTATGTCTCTGATTTTAGGAAATTAACTAATTTATTTAAAACTATTTAATTAAAACAGCAAATTTCGAGAAGATGTGAGAGAAATCGTCAATTTCATCGGTTTGAATTTATGGACTTGTTGAAGAGTTTGAATGCTTTGGAAAGAGTTAGTTTTTGATTGATTGAATTAATGAATATGCTTGGTAATAAAATCAATTTATAGTCCTTGGTCGCCAGATGTTTTTGCAAGCTTAACTGGAACATTGGAAGTTTACACACTCTGGGAGTTCTGCAGGAGCTGAGGATCGTAACGGCTACCGAATATATTTTGAGGTAAACCATTTATTTAAATACAATCCTAGTATAAATTCAAGTTCTTTTCTTATTCCTCTAGTCAAGAAGATTCGGAGCAGATTCAACTCATCCTCAATGACTTCCTGGAGGCGGAGTTCGAATTGATTGTGAATCTTTTCATCACGAGTTATTATGGTATGTTAATGAAATGTTTCACTTGATCATTTCCAACCCATTTTCTCTCAAAAACCAGATACATCGAATAGCATTAAGTTGACTTCTCTTTTGGACGAGTGCCTTCAACGATTGTTCAATGATCTCCTGCAGAATCCCAATTTGAATAGTCTTGATTACTTGGAAACTGCATGCAAGACATTACCTGGTATATCACATTTATTTAGAGAAGATTCAATCAAAACTATATACCATTATTTTCATAGATGACTTGCGATCGAAACTTGCTCAAAAACACATCAACATTCTGTTGGATTTGCATAGCAGCAACATCAAGGAAGCATTTCGCAACTTCTCAAATTGGATAAATGAAGGTGTCGATGAAATTAAATTCACAAAGGATCTCTATGAAAAGGTGATATAAACCTATTGAACAAAACTTTTTCTTAATAATCAGCTCATTCATTATTTTTTTCAGTTACTCTCCACAAAGCAACAGGAATCGTTGTCGCATTTATTCAAATTATCCACATCGGATCACTTCAAAGAATGGAAGTTTTATTTAATTATCCTACAGACTATAGCGAGTCATTGTTCTCCGGAGAGTTCTGCATTTATTCGAAGTATGTGCAGGTTCTTCAGAAATATTTTCATAATTTGTTGTACCATTATCTACTAGAATATTTGAAAACACGACTACGTCAAATCGCCACACTACCATCAACGACTTCCATGCTGCATTTGTTGCTCACAGCACGTGCCGCCAACGCTACGACCCTCGATGTAAACAAGAACATCGATGCCTATGCACTTTGGTACAAACAGAATATCGGTGACATCAAATTCGTTCTCTCGACTGAAGAGTTTCAAGTCATGCTCAAGCTGCTGGAAGACTGTCTACCTTATGAAATGGAAGTGGATTATTTAGAGGTAAAGAGTGCTATTGGATAATTGCTTACATGCCCTTCAATTAACTATTGGTCCATTCCGTTTAGGTTCATATTGCGATTTCGATATCGCCACCAGTTCTTTGTGGAAAATTGGTGCAGGCATACAAGAGCAAGTGCAGAGCGCGGCTGGCTCAGTTGAAGGACAGTCTTAAACCGATAGCAGCAGAAGAGAGCATTGTCATCGACGATAGTGACTAAGTGATCGTTGATGAAGTTCATTAGTTATTTCCATTTTTAAACAAAATTATATACAACTACTTATAAGTCCCACTTTATTCCATAATCACAATAAATACACCAACTAAATGCTACCAGAAATCACTTCATACACCCCATAAAATGTTCAGTTCGAGCTTAGATCTAAAGTTTCTGTGCGCGATTACCACCGGCCAATGGTTTGTCCCGTTCGTCCCAAATGGTGACGCCGTCGCACGCACAGATTCTCTTGAAGTTCTGTAAGATACCCGCCGAGCGTGCTATTATTCCACAGGCGATGCTGAAAAATGGAGAAAATCGGTTGCAATCGGTTGGTTGGTTTGTAGTTCGTAAATAAAAACCTACCGATTTCCAACATTGCCATCGACGCGGCTCTGTTCGTTGTTGCCTCGCCCCAAGTCGTCTGCATTCTCTGTGATAACCACCGATCGTCCAATTATGTCCCATACCTCCAGCATTGGATCAATGAAGCGAAATGTAGCTCGTCCACTGTCGTCCGCCCGAATATTTCCCAAATCGCCGGCGTGTCGTCGCGAAGCATCGTCATCGGGGCCGCCGTGTGGGGAACCACGTGGATTGTAGTGTTCGCCGAGAGAAGCACAACCCTCAGAAACATCGCCCGACTCGTGCACATGGATGCCATGCAAGCCGGGCGCCAGACCATCAACCACTCCGTCTACGACGACGCCCGCCTTGTCCTGACCAATGGCACTAAAGCGCACCACGCCTCGCACGGGAGTTGGGGTGACATTGATGAAGCTGCTGTTGCCGGATGTGTTGATCATGGCCACGGCAGATTGTCCTAAAATGCGAGAAGTGGCGGAATTCGTGAGAATGGGGGAATTCATTAGAATTTCATCATTGAATCATCATCATGTCGTACCGCCGAATCCCGCCAGCACCGCCTTGCGTCCGGTTCTCTCAATGCGATCCTGGATCTCGGACCAGGGCTTCTGTGTTTGGACAATGACGCGGCCCTGCTTCGAGTCGATCTCCACGGTTCCCGTTCCCTGCAGAGCCTGTTGCACGGCCCGGGCGCATTTCTCGCCGTGCATCTGAACCGCGAACTCGATCTGTGAAGAACGGGCACGTTCTATTAGTGGGAATCTCCCTTATTCGGTGAACCAACCTTTGTGTCGCTCATTTTCGATCTCCCGACGCAGTTCCAGAGACTCGAGAAATTTCTGTTGGTGATGAGAAACACAACAAATGTACAAAACTCCACTGGAGTGATAAAAAAAAAACAAAAAAAACTGTCGTTTCGTGTGCAGCTGATAACACAGTTGCCAATCGTAATTATTTTTTGTACCAACATGTGTGCAAAAATTACCAAATATGAAAAAAAGGTACCAAAAATTAAAAAATGTACCAAAAAATGAAAAAAATTTACAAATATTTAGTAGATTTATGTTAACATCATATTTTATGGTTAATTTTAGGAACTATTCCTTCAATATTTGGTTAATTTTTTAAAATTCTAAAACAAAAATATTTATACTAAAAAGTTTTTTCTGATCAAAATGTACCAAATCAGAAAATGTACCAAGTGAAAAAAAATATCACAATGGCAACCGTGGCTGATAAGTGAGCAGCTGTCAGAACGAGAACGAGCGAAAATCAACCGCTGTACTGCGGACGGCTGTGTTCAGTGACCAAACTGTTCATCGACGAATTCGAGTTCCACATACGCCCCAAACAACCAAAATAATGAAACAAACAAAATAAATAATATATAAAATAAAATAATATAAAAATAAATAATATAAAAATAAATAATATAAAAATAAATAAATAAAAAAATTAAAATTAATTGATGTGGATAAATTTTCACAAAAATTTATTTTCATAAATTTTTTCGATTCATTCACAATTTCGAACTATTTATAAAATAATTTTCAGCATTGTATTTATTTACAAACAATGTTGTTGTTTCTCGACTTACGCTAAAGATTTTATTGCAAATTTTGAACTCGTCCAAACACGGATTAATATGTGTATGTGTTGGTAGAGTTTGAATGTGTAAGTATGTACAGAGACCGAAATAAATATAATTTCTAATGCAAAACAAAACAAAAAAAAATCACACTTTACAAAAAAAAATACCCTACGAAATTAGAATTTGCCTCCATGCAAATTCGGTTCATAAATTTCGCATCAATCCTTAAAATCTACGGAAATGTCCTTATCAAGAGCTAACAAAAAAAAAAAATAAATATCGTTGTTGTAGTCGTTGTTGCTATTACTAATCTGTTGTTGTTGTTATGTTATGTGGTTTTTGCTACCGGTTGTCATCGTCAAACAACCTCGCAACAACAGCAGCAACAGCAACACGACGGACACCGTCATGCGGTCGTCGATGTCGCTGAGTTGATGACGACAGTCGTGGCCGTGGCTGCGGCCCGCGACGTCGACGGCTCTGCAGCAACATCATTCAGCGTTCTCGCCGGGATGGCGGGAACAATTGTCGCATTGAGGTCGACCTCGGTGTAGGGCGGCGCCGGCACCGACAACGACAACGGCACCTCCGTCATTGTCGTGGCCACCGACGACGACGAGCCGCCCATCGCTGTCGCTGACGCTGACGCCGACGCGGACGCCATCGCCGCCGACTGCTCGCACGCCATGCGCATCACTTCGTCGTACGACGGCAGCTCCTTGTCGTCCTTCTCGAGTTGGGACCGAATGCGCGCCGCCTCCTCGCTGCCCGGCTCCAGGTAGAGGAAGTCGGAGAAACGCGGCGGACCCGAGCTCATGGCGCTGTCATCGGAGATCGTGTAGATGTTGCCCTGGCGGTCTGGAAGAGCAAAAGAAAAAACATCGATTAGTTCGCACTCTATTGGTATTGCAATTGAAATAATATAGGGATATTAAATTAATCAACTATACGAGGGGAGTGGCCGATAACGGAAGCCACCACATCGGCCATACCACGTTGTGCACGCTGTCTAACCAGACGCCATGTCTTGTACATCCGCGTCAGCAGCTAAAGACAAATGTAAACAAACAAAACAACAAAACAGCGTTATTGGAAGTGGGCCCAAAGTGCAACAACTACATTTTCATCATTACAAAGAGCAGTTGAAACAACAAGAAGAAGAACAAAATCAGTCCAGACACATAATAATACATGGTCGAAACGATTCACGGGGAAGTCTCCAGAGTCGAGAAGGTCTTTTTGTTTTTGGGAATTATCACAAGGTTCTCTCGCTCGCTCGCTCGACACCACACAACACGACCCACTGCCAATGACTAGGCGTCGTCGTCGTCGTAGGCGAGCTGATTTCCTAGATTCTGTTGGCTGTTCGGCGCGATTAGAGTTGGGCCGCCGACACTTTCGATTAGATAGCCAACACTGCCAACTATCTATCTATCGATCCGTGTCTGTCCGTCCATCGATCTGTTCGTCCGTCCATTTGTTGTCCGTCCATCCGTCCGTCTTTGTCTCCTGCATCGCTGACTAATCCGGCCGCTGGGTTTTCGTATTATTTTGATCATGACTTTCTTTGGATCCACCTCCACCTACCGGAGGCCATCGTCCGGAGGCGACTGTTGTGCGCTTCGTTGATGGCTCGCTGCAGCTGCAACTCCTGCTGGCGGCGTCGTTGCAGCCGTCGTTGCTGCTGTCGGTCCCTCCGGGGCGTGCAGATCTTCGACAGGCGATCGCTGCGAATGTGAACGCAATAGCAGATGAAGGGCATCACCAGGAACAGAAACAAGAAGATCGCGAGGAAGCCTTCGAACGGCAGCATCGGCATTTTCAATAACAATGTCAGCAACAACGATCGAAATGAAATGAAAGCGCGCACTTGTGTGTGTGTGTGTGTGTGTGGGGGTTTGTTAGGGTGTCTGTGTGTGTGTTTGTGAAATTTAAATATTCTGGACGGAAAACTACATGTTTCCTGCCTGGTGAGAGAAAGAAGCGTAATGCGTGTTTTTCACCAATGGACTGTCGGAAATAATTCAGTTTTTCTCATTTCTGGCGACGATTGTTCACTCTCTCTCTCTCTTCTCTCTCTATCTCTTTCTACCACTATCAATTGGTCGTGCTTTTTTAATTTGTTGTTGGTGTTGTTGTTTTTCACCCCTTCTGAATATGGCCAAAATATGAAAAAAAGCCACTATAAAAATAGCAACAAAATCGTAATCGATAGAGATAAGATTAGAGTTGATATTTTCGCGATTGTTTCTGTTATTCCGTGGAATACACTCAGAGAAAATCGTTGGTGTTCTTCAGTATTCCAATGATTTACAACTCCTAGAGATCGAAATCTGTGAAGAACCTACCGTTGGGCGTTGCCAACTGCGCCCGCCGCTGGCGTCTTCTTCGGGCCACCTCGCGATTCAGCCGTTGAGTATTTCCGCCATTACAGTAGTCCAAGAGGAACCAGAACATGAACTACAAGAGATGGATGGAGTCGTTGTATAGTCGTCGTCGTTCACACAATTCACAATCGCAATCGATTACTTTGAAGAAAAAATACACCGCCGGCATGACCAGGAGTAGAACGATGCAATCGATAATGACGATGTCCATCATGATGATGATATAGGAGAAATACAGCGACAGATTCAAACGATGATTCCGAAGCACAAACTCGATACTTAATCTCGGATCTTTCTCTATGGTTCTCGTGACGATTCATCATCATCCCATCAGCGAAAAATGTGTGTCTTTGTTTTCCGTCGTCGATCTCAAATGGTCCTCACTGCATTTTGGGCGAATTCGTTGTCAGATGATGGATATGTCGACGGATAGACGGCGGTATACATTGCTTATCATTGCCAACGAATGAACTGACTGTTCCCATTAGCACAAGATAGCGCTCGCCGACTTCTCCCAAAAAAACAACAAATGAAAAAAAAGGTGGAGCGAAACGATAAGATTACGCGACAACTTTATGGCGTTTCTATATTTTGCGAACGAGGGAGGCGGAAGAGAACAGTGGAGAAGGCGAAACTCTGGCGATAAGATATCGTTTGATTGGAGGGGGTTTCAAGTGCGAGGTTCTCGTTGAACACAAAACTTCGCTAACGATCTAGTGTTTTGACTATAGAAGGCATGAAGGAACTTTTCTAATAGACCTGATCCTGAAGAATCTTTCCAGATGTAGGAGGAGTCACTTTGATATGGGATGCCTACCACGATCTCGTCGACCAGCTGTCGTCCTGCCCCTGCCTCTGGCTCGGCTCCGCGGCGGCTGTGGCTGGCAGTACTCGATGTAGACCCAAATCGCGATCCGGACGCAAAACACCATCACGGCCAGCGAGAGGAAGACCATGAAGAAGGCCGAGATATACATTAAGAACTCGTGTACATCGGTGGACATGTTCTCAAATTATTTAAGCAATCACATCCGAAAAAGATTTGAGGGCAAAGTAATTTTTTAAATATTACAAAAAAAGGCTGAACGAAAAACAAACACTTGAACTGCGTGGTAAATTCCGACTGAGTTCTCTGCAAAACATTGAAAATTTCACAGTTTATGGTTCTATGGTATTCTTTAAATGTATTTGTTCAAATGATTATTTATCGTAAGAATCGTAAGTAAATGACAAAGACAAAACACTTTGTCGTATCGGGGACTCGTTTTCGAATGTTTTTCCGTTGATGGATTCTCGGCGAGTTCTGCGGGGCCCACGAGCGAACGAAAGTCCCCTCGGCACCCGTCGCCGAGTCCCTATCGGGGACTGATAAGTGATAAGCCCGGTGATAGGGCGGAGGTGTGACAACCATGTCATCTGGGATTTGTTTCGCCCCAAATGGAACATGTCGGAGCTTTGACTACAATTGGGAAGAACATAAAACCATAAGGAAGTTGTTCACTTGTCCAAATCAAATCGAATCAGGGGGAAATGGCTTTTTGCAACAATGACAACGGAAAGATTATGGTACTATGATACTAGTAGAATAAATAAATGGAATAATTATTTGTTTGAGCCATTGTAGAAGATCAAATACGAGGTATAATTTACGAGTACGAATATTGATTGACCAAATTCGCAATAAAACAATTCATGATAGAATAGATAGAAAACAATAGGAAACGGAACGAAGAAATAAAAATTAACCTTCTAAATTACAAATGAAAGGAAGTCGAACCACGAAGCCGAGTTTCCAACGACTAAAAATAATAAAACCAAAAACGCAATCAAACAACGAATGTGATTTTATCTCAAATGAAATCATCAACGGATTTGGACATTGGCTAATTCGGAGCAACAAAAAATTGTGTTTCAAATTAAATGCTGCAATTAATAAGAATTTTTACCATTCTGCACAATTTGTCGATGTTGCCATTGTTAACGCCGGCCCCCACCGTCAGCACTTGTTACGGCGCTTTATTGGCCATAAAAAATGCCGTAGAAACCAATTTGAGGCGAGGAAAATAATTTAAGCCACGCTCTTTAACGGACTGACTGCGAAATCTCGCTGCGGGGATCGGTTCGGCTCAATTGTTGCCTTGTTTTTGTCTTTATTGTCTTTAAATGAAATAAAATTGTATTCTTGCGATTTTGATTTTTGGCCAAACTCTCGTAAACAATGAGATTTCATTTTGATTTTTTTTTTCTCGACGGGAAGTTCCCAAGGATTTCAAGTTCAACTCTAGCCTCGGTGGGATTGGCCAGAGAATCATATTGAAATCATTATGATATGAACAATTTGTATGCTCAATCAGTCTTTCGACATGGCAGAAACTTCAAAAGAATTCCACTTGGGTTTGGAGAGGAAGAGGAAGAAGAGGAATATGGTAAACACTTGGTTGGTAAATTGATCAATATAATGATATTGTATCATTCCCGATATTCCCTGAAAATTCCAGGGTTCTTCTGGCTGACGTATTTCACCGGAAGTGGATGAGTCATTTGACCGGAAGTGCTTCTCTCAACCACTTCGGTTGACATAATTTCACAACGAGACTCGACAAAGTAGCAAATCAAAGATTGGCGATTACAAAAGTTGCACAAAACATGTACTTATAAAATAAATGCGATAATGGGCTATTTTCGTAGTTATTATTATTCCACTTGTTGATGGTGTCCACAAACCTGCTGGCGTCGGATCGCAGGCAATCGTTCGGATAACACGACGTTCTGCCCCACGATTCGGTTGAGTCGGTCGATTATGCGTGCACATCTTATGCAGAAAGATCTAAAAACACAAACACTGTGTGAAAAACTGAACACCTAAAACACCATCGCATTTTCATCGTCGAATGCACACGCATGCACGAACTTACGCGTATAAATACACAGACGACTATAAAGAGAAAAACAATATAGAATGCATCGGCGCCATTCATCGTGGATAATCACAAATTGCTTAATTCTGTCAATTTTCACTATACACAAACAGAGATTGATGGTAAAATATTTCCAACGATAGAACCCAAAAAAGAACACAACAACGCACTCATGTAGCTTCGGAAAAATAACTGAAATAAATTATTAAAACCATTGACTAGCATACGATTGAACGAATGACTAAATATATTTGTATACCAAAGGTTGAAAATATTCGCAAACGAATAAGAGAGCAAGAGAAAGAAATAAGTTAGATAAAGACCTTAGCAAACAACAGCAACAATTTCTTATCATTCGAACGATTAATGACCAGTTGTTGTTGTTATTGTCAAAGCTATGCCAAAACAATTGGGGAAGAAGAATCGATCGTATCGGGTATTTGAAATTTTTTATTATGTTGGATTAAGATTGTCAGTGAATATGAGTGAATGGGAGCGAGTGTAGGGTGTGCGAGAGGTTGGTGAGACTCGCTACAAGTGGGTAGTGTCGGCTCTTGTAAGGATTACCACCTGGTTTTTACCCCAAGGCTTCGAACTCTCCGATAAGGAGTTTGATATACCCATGTAAGTAGTGAATAGGGGTGGGGAATTTGAAAGAGAGGTAAGGGGTGAAGGGTGAGACACTGACCTTGGAACTCGTGCAGCTGGTAACGCTGTTGGCGAGCGGCCCGTCGATGCTCATAGTAAGATTGAGACTCCTGAGTGAAGCAGAACAAACGCAGCGCCCACTAGTGATTGACTCGAATATCGTTAGTCATTGGGAAATATTCACGAAATTCTCCAAATTTTCTTACTTTCAACAAGAACATGCCAACCATCACGGCAAGCATGAAAATCCAAAAGTTCGATCCTTCCATCACATTATATGATTTGATGAGAAATTGAATTTCTATGCCAAATTTCACAATTTACACTGAATTTATTTGAGGTTTGGAGATTTTGAAGAAATTGTATTTCTTTTTTTTACAGAACTTCTTAATTCAAAACATGTATGTTTTCAAAATTCAAATCTGTCATTCGCCACAAATTGAATGATTTTTCAAATAATAATTTTTTGATAAAGATTTCTTGGTTTTTGATTTGAGGAAAACCGTTTCAGAGTGATTTGAGGAAACCCGAGTGAATCGTCCCAGTGGACCTTGCGAGAACGAAGGGAAAAATAACAGTGGTAATCCACAAACCTGCTGGCACGATCACGACTTCCGCGAGATTCTCCTCTGGCTTGTTCTCCCCAGCTGCAGCCGCCTCATCGTCATCAGCACCGGCGGCAGCGGAGTCGGAGTAGGAGAAGCACGTGTGACGAATCATCTAAACGTTCAATTGATTTACATTAACAACTTTCAGAGAAAAACCCAGATCGCGTTCGTGGGGAAAACAAAACTTACGTAGGAGAAGTAGAGAATAAGCAGAACCGCATAGATGAATTCCACAAAATCCATTTTCAGAGAAGAATACAAATTCTATTCAACACTTCACAGAAACAATAACAACTTCAACGCTTGGACACAACTATCAAGTCAAATATGTAAAAGGACAAAATTAAGTTCAAGGAAACGATCCTTGAGACGCGGACCAACGTGAACTAACGATAAGGCGGATCGAGTTTGATTGAAGATTTTATCAGAGCGACACAATTTTAAACGGAATTCGAAATGAATTCAGATGTTATCTCTCGGGTTTTTATCACATCGCACCCATGTGATAAAAGATCTCCGTCTTGTCTACGAACTACATATACTAGGTATGCGTTTATTTTAGCCGTACAACGAACCTGGTCTATTCCGGAGACGAGCCGCCCTCCTGGCTCTGAGGGCCTCGATCCGTTGTTGGGTCTCCTCGTCGTTGTCATCGGTCGACTTCAATCCTTTGTAGATGATCTGCAGATGGTTGTCGAAATGGAAGCGTATTCATCATCATCATCATCATTGATTTGATCATCAAGAGGAACAAAACTACCCACCCGACACACACACGAACATATACAGACAAAGACACTTACGAGGAATAGTATCAGCAAGAGAAATATCAGATAAATCAAATCACTGATAAACATTTTCAACGCGAAATCCAATACCAAGTTGAACCAAATCCGCGGTGATGAATTTCACAATACACTAACCAAATAGACGAATTACACTTTATGATGTGATGCGATGCGATGCGCTGATGCCGCGTTGTGTAAACAGAGGAGAGTTTAAAATAGAATTTGCAACTTCGAATATGGTAGTAGTAGGTATGGGTAATGGGAATAATGTGAGATCGAGCAGAGGACGGGACGGCGAGTGTTGGCCAAACGTTCGCTGCCTCGCGTCGTCGTTTGCAGTATTCTTGATAAGGTTGTTGGAAAAGCTTCACGAAGCTTTTTTCCTATTCTCCGATATTCCACCTTCATCAGAACTACCTGCACTTCCCACTCCAACCCCTCGTTCGTTCACCCGTTGGGTGTGACAGACATGTTATCAGGTTGGATTTTATCTGCTACATCAAACTGGCGAAAGCTCCATATGGTTATTGTTTCCATTATTGTTGTAAACAATGGCAGAGACAAGACGACGTTTAGATATTCAGGTCAATCGAACCCATGGCATTTAATAACTAGGGATAACTAGGGGTTGAAATATACCACAATATATCACAGGAAGCCATGAAGATCCCTCCATAGAACTTCCACCACTAGGAAGAGTGTGGTTCAAAAGTTATGATGGTTATGACATCGAATGATTTTGCGAATTTTTGCAAATTACTACGAATATCTTTGATAAATAGTCTGGAACGATCTGATCTAGTCTGGCTCGATCTGGTTGTAAAAACCTCGTGAACTATGCAAATGCACTCGGCAGTCAGGTAAATAGAGTGAGAACTTGTTTGCGTGTTTTTCAAATACAAATAAACACAATTGTAATTCTTCGAGGGTTGTAAAGGATTGTAAATTCGTCGTAAGCTTCTGAAAATATACATTCTGTCACTATAAATAAAGGGTTAGTGTCAAGATTAGAGGACTCTATTTTTAGAACCCTTGAGGGAGTTAAATATAAATCGTAATTTGCAAACACTTTACACGCTTACAGATAATGAAGTTGGAGGAGGGATTCTTACTTATAATACTGGGTCCATATTGGGCCTCAGAAGTTAATGCAATATTTTGTATTTGGACAAACCTGTGACCACTCGTAGATGCGACCGGTTCATCGTGCGACTCGGCATCTCCGTGTTCTCAAAGCAGAGGCCTTTGATTAGAATCTAAAACAACATAGCACACAATTCGTAAAGAGAGAAGAAACCATCCTTCTTCTCAAAGAGAGAGAGAGAGTGAGAGGGAGGAAAAGCTTACACGGAAAAGCATCAAGATGCAGACTAGTAGGAAGATATAGTAGATCCAGGAGGCCCAGCTCATTTTGGCAGGATCAGGCTCAAGAACCGCACCACGATTTACGACGAAGACGAAGAAATTTCAATCACATTCGACAGGAGATTTAAAAAAAATATAGCTAGAAACCGTTTCTCGATACAACGAAGTGTTTTGTTAAGAAAATATAACGTAATAAGCCGAAGCCGATCGCAAGTGGAGCCGAGCCAATTTGAAGCTTGCACACTTGTTGGCATTATCTTATCGAGACGAATATATTGCTGTATGTAGAAAGCCATGAAAAGCTTCTCGAATAAATTAATAAATATTATTGCGATCTGATATAATAATTCTCTTTTCTTGTTTTGGGATTGTTGTTTTCCATTGAACTTGTCTCTGGTTTGTTATTTGTATTGGATCTTCTATCGTTTTTTGTTTTTCATTTTTTTTATTTTTCTTTCTAATTATTTTTTATTTTCATATGTATTTTATTTTGTAGTTTTCCCAATGTGGGGTTTACCTTGTTTTTTTTTATTGTTACTTACTTGCATTTTCGAGAAACTCGTTATTGTTGTTATTGCTTTCGATGTTGTCATTCCTTCGCCCTCTTCCCCTTCTTGCGGCTAGTCGGCGCCTTCGTCTTCGCTCCGTTCTCGTCTCCACCTCCGGCTGTCGGCATAGAAGCGAATACACGTGCTGAAAACAATCACAATGACCACAGTGGCCGATACAGTGGGGCAAAATCAATATATAGAATAGAGGAAGGGAACTTACTCTGACATATAGCATATAGGCCACGAGGAGCAGTATGTAAAATATCCAGATCGGAAACTCCATGGGAAACTATATTCACTGACAGATCCGACGTTCGAAGTTGTCGGAGTGTCAGAGGTTTCGTTCATTCGATCGTTTGTTTGTTTTGTTCGTTTGGCTTTCGAGTAATCTAGAGACGAGAGCTTTCTCAAGTATCAAATATCGATAAAGTTCAGACAAATATAGCGAATATCGGGTATTGTTGGCGTTCTTATCATGTTAGGCGTGCAATAACAAGAAACTCTAGGAATTTTATTTACTATAGATTATATTATTATTATTAATATAGTGATGATGAAGCGAACTCGTGGAGTTTATCGGAGGATTAGGATTTAGAATAGTCATGCTTTGTTGATCGTTGGCCTCATCAGGTGCCTTGACATGGGTTAAAAGCCAGATCAAGCGAGGGCCAGGGGAAATAAAGTTATGACCCAGCAACGCCTAGTTGTAAACTTTTGACCCAATTACCAGATATGAAACAATTGCCGTTAGGCTGCCGTGAATGTGAATAATAACACATTATACAAAAACAAAACAAAAAAATAGAAACATGGCATAATAGCCAAAGAAAACAACTACAAAATGAACAACAACATATATAAGAAAAAACTCTAACAATAACAACTCGAGACAACAACATCCACTACAACTTTAACAACAACACGCACAACAACAACTCAAACAACAACAATTACTAACAACAATATCATCAGCAAGAATATAAAGCTGTTGAAATGAAGTAATTATTGGGTTCAAATTTGTTGAACTTGCGACGAAGACTAAAGAGGAGGGTCAAGAGAAGCAGCAGAAGAAGAAGCAGCAGCAGCAGTGGCAAATGGCCCAAACAAAGCGAAACCCCAACCGGGCCAACAGTGGGCTGGCGGTTAAGAGATTTTATTAATGTGCGCGAACGCACTAAAACAAAACCCCGGAGTGGAAAAAATTAAAGAAAACAAAAGAAAAACAAAACAAATCTTAAATGCCCAAGAAAAAATAAGAAAGAAAAATATATTTACTACAACAACAATAAAACACGCGCACGAACATAACTAGAGTAAAAGACAAAAAGGAGGAAACTACAATGAAATAAAAGTTACACAAAGAAAAGTGAGAAAAAAAGTTATGTTTAAGGTTTAAGGTAACCCTAGAGTCGGCAGCGGAGCGAGATTCAGTGGGTTTTGTAAGCCTTGAAGTGAAATTAATGAGCGACAACGGCCACGGTAAGTGGCGTGAATTCACCAAGAAACGACTGACCAACCGACCAGACCGATTCATCGCAAGGGAACTCAGGGGAGCCAAGGGGCAATAGGAAAATGGGAAAATATGGCAGCACCGAGGGCGATAGAAGGAATATCGGAGGTCTCGGAAGATCAAGAGGAAAAGAAGGAAGATCGAGGTGGAAAAACACAATCAAGGAAGATCAGAGAAAAAAACACAATCAAGAAAAATCGAGAGGAAAAAACACAATCAACAAAGATCAAAAAACCACAATCAAGAGGAAAGTGAATTGAGATAATTTGGAATAATCTTGCGAAAACGATGGATGAGAATCATCCCAATTGATGGGGTTCACTCGTGGTCAAGAGAATCGAAGAGAATCCAATGAAAAATAGAAAAAATAGATGAATACTTTAAAATAAGAATATAAAAAATTAACAATAAAATAAAAATATCTACAAAAATCCATGGAATAATAAAGAGATAAAAAAGAAAATGATATATAAATAATGAAAATAAATAATCAAAAAAAAAAATAATAATAAAAAAAAAAAATAATAAAAAATAAAATAATAAATAATAAAATAATAAGTATACACAAGTGATAAATAAGGATCATAAATATGAATAATACATAAATATCAATAAAAATGGTTTAATAATAGATAATAAAAAATAAAATCAGAAATATGAAAAGCTCAATATGATGATGATTATGATGGTTGTAATGATGAGCATTATGACGTTAATCTCGATGGTGATAATGATGATGGTGACTTTTCAAACGCGAGCACATAATTCAGAATGACGTCATGGCAGCACCTGTCAAATGCAATAACATATTTTTCCCGTCCGATTCCGTAGAGTAATGGCAGGCAATGACAGCAACAACAACATACCCATAACAACAACAACATACCCATAACAACAACAACAAAAAGCTATAATAATAAGTAAAATAATAAAAACAATAACAAGATGCATTGGTCAATTGTTATATAAAGGGATTTTCGTGGTGGAAATCAGGTTTCGAATTGACCGAAATACATCACGGTTGCCTTCACACACATGTGTGAGGACTGTGACAAAATTCACACGCACGTTCACACACACACACACTCAAAGACCCCGCCCATACGAAAACCCCGAGTGGACGATGGACGGACAGAGAGAGAGACAGAAAGACAGAAACACGGCGCAGCCAATTAGACTTAATGCTCCAGTTACCTTCCCATAAAAATTATTGTTGCGTCATCTCGACTCCCGGCTCTGGATCCGGCTCGGACTCGCGCTCTCTCGGGGCGTGTTGCCACCTTTCCGCAAACACCTTTCTAATTTTTTTCACCATCACCATTTTCGGCCTCTTTCGTAAGAATTCTGATTTTGGTCTATATTTTTATCTGATTGATGTTGAATTGAAATCGAAAGTGAATTCACTCGGTTCTGACTGACTTCGATGTGAAGTTCAAGGTTGGGGCGTTGTTGGTATCAAGTTGTTGTTGTAAAGTGGTTGTTGTAATTGCCGTTGTTATTATGTTGTTATCCGGCTGCCGCGTCGAATTGATTTATAATGGCGTCAACAGTTTAAGCCGCTTCCACCGACATTTCAATCGTAAATATCATTCGTTATGATTATTATATTATTTTTTGATTTTTTTTTTATTCTTCTGAAATTTTCACACAACCAAATAGTTTCGACGCGATCCACTTAGCGTGGTTCAATGCGTTTGTATTGTTTTCTTTTCTTCCGACAACAGCCACGAGCACCTTCGGCTCTTGGACTCGTTGGACCTCACTCAAGCTGACCTCAAGTGATCGCTCAATGGGTTGTTGGCCAAAGCGGCTTTGGCTAACCCGGAACCGGGGCTTTTCCGGCAGGCCTCTCTCGAATCGAGGGCTTTTCCACAGTTCCTTTTCCCCCTCTCTCTCACTCTTTATCTCTCTTTGGAAGTAAATCATTCAAATTGCGGAATCATAGAACAATAGAACATGGAGTATCTCCATCAGATCAACCTCGATGCAGAGCAACTTCTATGGAGAGGTTCTTCAAAGGCACCCAAAAGACTCTTCAATGGACATGGGTTCGGATCTGAGATAGATCGGATGTGAATGTGGGAATCCAATGCCAAACGTCGGTTTGTTTTGATTCCGAACTATTCCAATGCGAATGCAAAAATATGTTATATTAATGATTTACAAGTTCAGTTCAGATCATGGAATAGATTACTTCTAAGCGATTGAGTATAATCGAGAATGAAGTGGAGTTGGGGTGAATCCAAGCGGGGTCAAGATCAGGGAAGAGATAATGCTAGACCGACTATATGATGAAGATATGAAGAAAGAGAAAAAGAGATAGAGAGATAAACCTATTGCGAATGAAGGTCTGTTGAGTGATGAGGCATGAAATGGAAAATCTCGATATGATTTAATATGAATCAATGATTTGAAATGAGAGTATGATTTGAGATGAATTAATGTTTTAAGATGAATCTATGAAGGACATCAGGAAATGAAAACATGGTAAGAATATATGTTTGTCTAATACAACTATTAGTAGAGAAAACCCCAACAACATTTCATGCGATGAATGTGCTTCCATCAGCTCTCCCTTGATTGCTTCCTATTCTCCACTCCCACCCGCAGCTGTTGCTTTTTCCAGCCTTCCATTTGCTCCAACCCTAAAAGCACATTCCAGTGCAGCGTCGACCATAAACGATCACAGTTTGTGACGTATTTGGATAACGTAAACAAAACTCAAACTCGTACAAGTAACGTAAGCGATTGCATGAATACGTAATCACTTCATATCTATGTTTGTATGAATGTATTTTTAAGTTCAGCCTACAAAAACAATTAATTCATTCATGACTTTTACGTTCGTTTTGTCTTTTGCACGTCGTCCAATTATCGATCGACGGTCAATCGCTGATCTGTATGTCCGTCCATTGGTTTGAATATCTGTCCATAGGTTTGAATATCTGTCTGTCTGTTCAAGAGTCTGTCTGTCGATCGATCCATTTGTCTGTCTGTCACCATAATCCGAGCTGTTGAATCATAATCACACAATAACGGTATTTCGAGCCGTATCTCAAGTATGGGCGAGTGATTAGTAGTAATTATTGTTATAATATTGTTGTTGTTGTTGTTGTTGACATTATACTCAAACAGGGTGATTCAATAATTGATCACTTTTAATTGATTGATTTGAGCTGATTGAATTCAAGTGACTTTCAAGTGGATTCAACGATGTTCAACAACCGGTTTTATTTCTCCATCTCCCTCTCTTGGTATATTAATTACAATAAATTATTTGCAATCTTTTTGATTGCGATCAGCGGTGACTCAAGAACTTAAGACGAAGCAGAAGAAGAAAAAGAAGGTCGTCATTATCGAGAAAATCTAGTGAGAGATGACAGAGCAGAGAACACGATCGAAGTAGAGATAATAAGGAGCTATAATTTAATGCGGGAAAATAATAGAGAAAATGAAAGGAGACGGTGGGGAGAGGAAGAGGGATGGAAGAGAGGAGAAAGACTGGAGAGAGAGAGAGAGAGAGAGTGATGTAAAGAGATGAAAGAAGGTGCATTTAACAAAGCGAAATTGTGACTCCACATTGAAACATGGTACTAAAAGAAAATGGTTTTAAAATTCAATAAAATCACAAAATAACTTAGAGACAAAAGGAAGAAAAGATTAGGATTAGAAGGGGATACAACATGAATCTACGTTCGATTAAAGGCTCGAGGATTTCGGGATAATTCTTAAATAGTTTCCATTAGTTCCTCATCTTTGTTATCTAAGGAGAAGTACGGAATTAAAATCGAATACGCATTGTTTAAGGGTTAATAAAATCCATCGCTACCCATGTAGACATATAAAAACTGCTGAAAACCAGTCCATATAATTTTTATAATAGTAATAAAAAAGACAAAAGAAGAAATTAAGAAATGAATGCACCGAATGAACAATGTGATTACAATGTGGTAACAACAACAATAGCGCAACAACAATAATACCAATAACAACAATAATACAAACAACAACAACATTGTTAACATTTAATAAATAAACATGAATGTATGTATGTGTGTTAATACAACGACAATTGACCTTCACGAAATCCTCCGCCTTCTTCCGCTTGCGTTCCAACATTTGGTTATGCAAATATTTTCCACAATAGACGATCGGGGCGATGAAAGATGAAAATGCAACATAAAACCAACAACAACAACAATGGCAACAACAACAATAGTAACAACAACAATGGCAACAACAATAGTAACAACAAAAATCAAAGAAGACAACAAAGAAAATATACTTTCTTTACGTTACGCTCTTTGATCGTCGGATTTACGTTGCATTATATTCGATTCATTCGATTTGCAGCAACCAACGGTCAGTGTTCGCTTCTATCATAGAAAAAACAACAACAACAATGGTAATAACAACAACAATCATCATCCAAACAACAATGTTAACTTAGACAAAAACATCATTAGCATCATCATCAACATCAACGCCAACAACTGCCACAAAATTGCAATGAACTGCAGTCGTCACACGGACAAACAGATAGACGGACGGATGGTCAGACAGACAGATAGACAGACATACAGACAGACAGAGAGAGAAACAGATAGCGGACAAGCAGCAACAAAAACAACTAAGCATCAGCTGCAGATGTTGCTCATGCTTGACTGCGGCTGCTGCTGCTTGCAACAAGACGAAACGAGACGAGAAGAGAAGCATTGACCAGTGGAGGAGGTGGAGCAAACTCGTAATGAAATGAATTCAAGAAAAGCCGCTTGCTTGGAAAATGGAAAAGTGTTTTCGGAAAAGTGTTGCACACACACAAACGGAGCAGGAGCAGAGGATCATAATGGGGATGATGATGGGGGCGGGGTTTGGGAGGCAAAAAAGAGTTGGTGGAGCCGCCAACAAGCGCCAGCAGCCGTTGCACGAAATCAACTCAAATCGAATCGAATTCAATCGCAATCGCCAGACAAAAATCGATGCAGACGCGAGAATCGACGCCGCCTCGGACACGAAACCTCGTCAAGGTAAGGTTGGCAGCAACAACAACAACAACAACAATTATAAAATGTTGCTGGTGTATACAAAAGTTCATCAGCTGGTTGAATGATCGGGATAATATTTTATTAAATAATAATTATTGAGTCATAACTTTTCCGAAAAACATACATAAATATTTTGAAGTCACTTGAAAAAAAATGAAATTTTCCAGATTTTTCCAAGAAAACTTCAGACGCCTCTCCTGGCTAAACGGGGCCTCTAATCGCAAATTGGACTGTATTTTGGAGTCGCTCGTAAAATATGAAATTTTTGATTTTGAATCTTTTCAGTTCTCGTTGGATTTGGGAAAACGATTCTATCTATTAACAAAAAAAGAGAAGAAAAAACTGATGAAGTGTTATTAAGTGATAACAATGATTAGTTCAACGATTAGTAGATTGAGAACTTAATTCAGACAAAACATTATCTTATCACTATCGGAGGGAAAATCTACTCACAAATAATGTGGGGAAGATAATTACGATCTAGAGATCAGGGTACGCAAAACGTTTCTTTAATTCATTCATTAAAATGCATTGAACACAGGTGGAGTGAGAGATCGGAGAATCTAATGCAAATGTGGTTATAGATGGAGCACAACAATAACAACAAAAAGCACTGAAACCGAAGGCTGGGAAAATCGGTGAGTGAAAAATACAGACCAAGCGAAATAATTGCATTTCGAGGTGTTGTTTTTATTGTTGTAGAATTGTCTCGTATCATAAACACATGAAAAGAATATATATTTTGTGTTTGATTTTTATTTTTTTTGCCATAAAATTTATTACTAGTGGAAACAGAAAATTGTTCTAGAGATTGTTCTCGATGACAAAAAAAATAAGCAAATTATTAGTTTAATTGCTCAATATATTCATGGTTTTGTGAAAAATATTGTAAGAGCAGTTCATTGAAATTTTCAAAAATTTTGGGATATTTTAAAAAATGTCATTTTTATAAATATTTATTGTATTTTAATGCTTCATTCTGTTCCCAAAATAATGGGATATTGTGAAAAAGTTCTATTAATTTGACCAAAATCACATTTTTACTAACATATATACTTAACTCGAAAAACATTGATATACATCAAATTTAAAAATTTATAAATAATAAAAATGTTTAATAATAAAAAAAATAAATAATAATTTTATTTTTTAATATTTAATTTATTTATATTTTATTTAAAAATTTTTCCGGCATAGTTTTTGCTTCGTCTTTCACCCGATTTAGATATAGAAAAAACAGCAAAATATACTTCAATCTCTAAATACAAAAATCGCATACGAAATGCAGAATTTAATAAAATAAACAAGTCACATATAAAAAGGAACCCGGACTCAACGCGGAACTCGAACTCAACGCTCTGGAGTCGAGCTTTAACGACGGCAGATTGAGTGGATTTTTCTTGAGCGAGCGAGCGTGCAATCGTCGTCACTCGACTCGTGCTCGTGAGGTGAGCAATGGAGCGCGAAGTCGGGCCGAGAGAGCGACGACGACGAGTTCACCACGATACAACAACAACAAGAAGAACGACGACGACGGCCATCAACAACAGCGGCGATGGCAACGAGCAACAGCAGCAGCAACAATGAAGGCGAAGACGACTACAACAACTACAACAACGACAACAACAACAACGACGACGACAACCAACGAATTCAACACTAGTCGCGCAAATATGAGTTTTTATGCTTTTTCTGGGCTTTTTGGTATAAATTATAAAAGTTTCAAAGAAAGTTATTCACTTCGTTGCTTGAGCCCGCGCGTTACCCACAGAGAGGTAGCGGTTTTGATCAGATCGAGATCCTTAAAAGTTGAACTACTGAAAACTCAACTCAACTCAAGTCGTAGACGTTCGTTCGAGAAAATATATATAATCAAACGAAATCCATTCAAATCAAATCAAATCAAATCGAAACGAATCGAATTGTATCAAAAAAGTGATTTTCTCAGTGTGGAGTGAAAAAAGAAGAAGAAAAATTTATATAAAAGAAACAACACGTTTCCTCGTCCGTGAACGAATCTCGCTACGTCTTGTGGATATCGACCTGCGGCAATTGATACAGCAGAAATTATGCAGTAAGTGTTTGTGTGTGTTTGTGTTTTTTTTCGTTGTGGGCCTAGAAGAGGCCCCCAGGACTCTGATATGCAAATCTTTGGAGTTCCCATTTGCATGGCTCTGTTTGTCTCCAGGCCAGGCTTCTTTTGGGAAAGATAAGAAGCAAAGACTTTAATTAGAGCCTCGTGAGGTGTTCACGGGCCATGAGTCATGCGCCTCCGCTCGAAGGTTTCGCCGTCCTTCCTCCCTTCCATCTGTCGGTCCGTCCTTCCATCCGTTCCCTTTGGTGGTTCTTAATTGTCGGCCTTTGTCTTGTGCTCGGCCGCCAACTGTTGGCGCAACCCTCGCCGTCGATCGCTGCATCTCAGCTCGACTCGGTTCGGATCGAGAAAACCACTTGAATCACAATGGAAAAATATCAGCATCGATGGAGTTGGAGTCGAAGTTGAGAATTAGTCACAATGAATGTACTTCGAGTCGTGGGAGTTTCTGACTAGCAACGGAAAAAATACTTGTTTTTTTGTATTCTTATTTTTCTTTTTTGCATGGTGGCAATCATATATCAGTGTTGCCTCTATACATGTATGTATGTGTGTGTGTGTGTGTGGTTGTCTGTGAGATGTCAATCACTCGCCAATTCCATTTGAATTTGGGATTTAAATAGGTTTTCTAGTGAGATGTAAACAGGCGGAAATATCCGCTAATTTCGAAACGGGTTCGTGGCTTAAGTCTTTTGTTCTAGAGTCAAAATTACAGGGAGTTCCCTGGAAATCCTCCCCAAAAATAGAAAATAAAAAAAACTTAAGCCTTAAACCTGTGACAGGAAACAAAGCAAAAGAGATTGTATTTTTTTTCCTCCGCTCACAATTAAGAGGTTTTTCGAATTAATCTCCAGCTCCCCGCAATCGCGATCACTGCCAATTATCATTAATTTCCTGTAGATCACAATTTTCCAGCGAGCTCCGGTGGGCTCGGCTTCAACTTCAACTTGGCGACCCTTTCATTTGGAAAAAGACCGCAGCTGCATTTTATGCCATATCGATCTTGAGACCAAACCAACTCCAACTATAATTACATTGGGAAAAACCTCAAAGTCAGAGGAAAAATTGGTTCCGTATTATAGAAAAGAAAAAAAAATTAATGTTAATGGTATTGGGAGCAACTGCCATGGACAGTGAATCATAGACATCGTTTATTCGCAACAACAACAACAACAATTGGAAAGACATTAACCTTCGCAAGACCAAGCGCCTAGATATCAAAATAATCGAGTCGAAAAAAAAGAATTGAAAATGGGATCAAAGTTCGAAAAGTCGATGTAAAAATAAAAAAAGTTTACAAAAGTCGGACAATTGTGAAAAAAATGACATTTACATTTGTTTAAAAAAAACCGACATTTACATTAATGAAAACACTTTGCACAAAGGTTTTTATGCGATTGGTTGTCGATGGCGATGATGTTGTTGTGGTTATTGTTATCGTTGTTGTCGCTGTTGTCATGTGGTCCAAATCGGCTTAGAGCCCATTGCGTGCGCACCGTTCCCATTGTCACCCGACGCCCGTCGTCGTCAATCGTGGTGTGTGGGAATGTGGCCGCTGATGGAAATGGGAGTAGCAAAACATTCGCCATGCGTTCCACAACTTGACGCAATGGATTCGAGACGTCATCATCGTCATAGTCGTCGTCGTCATCGTGATTGTGGCCGAAAGCTCTGCATTCACCACGGACGACGGACTACGGCCGACCTAAATTGCAAAATCGAAACCATTGCGAATGCAGTAAAAAAAACAAAAAAATGGACTCGATTAAAATGGGAAAGGCTGTGGCTGCCACGCCACGGCACACGGCTGTTTGTTGGCAGTTGTTCGAGCAATCGGAGCTGTCGATTGGGAAACGCTGACTGGCCCCCGCCTGTTTCCCCGCCCCCTCCACCACTCTTCGGGAAAGCGATATCCTCGTTAAGTGCTGGAGGTTTTTTTTACTAGTGCGCTGGAAACGAAGCCAAGCCAGAGGCGAACACGATCTAAACGCACTTTTACTTCGAGCCCAACCGCACCATGCGCCACACATGCACACGCCCTAACACAGTGACACGCACTCTGGGTTGTTGTTTCATCAACAACAAAAATAACAACATCAACATCAACGACAATAACAAAAACTACATCATCAACAACATTAACAACAATTGTAATAATAATATCAGCAACCAGCCTCCAGCAAGAAAAACAACAACTTTTTTCTTTCCGATAAAAATATTTTATTGTCTCTCTGTTCTCTTGCAATGGAATGCCATTCCTTTGCGTGCATTTGTTATATTGTTGTTGTTGCTCTAGTTTTTCATCAACAACATTAAAAGAAAAACAACAACAACTATAGCTACAGCTAGTATTTACTGCATAAAGTTACGCATTACATCACACACAATTGTTGTGGCTGCTGTTTTCGTTTTACCTTTTGGGCATATCATGTTTTTGTCGCAGGCTCTCGTAGTAATTGTTGTTTTTTTCTTCCGACAACTAATTGTTGTTGCTGAAGATGCGTGCAGACATTCGCTAAATGGTCATGTTTAAATGTTTCAATGGAGTTGTCCTTTCAAAAATTACATGGAATGAGAAAAACAAATTAAAGAAAAAAAAACTACGCTTGCGACATTGGCGATGCATCGAGTTCGTTGCTTAAGTCTTTCGTTTCAGTGGTCAAAATGAAAAAATTTAATTATTTTTCCACAATTGATGCCAGAGAATTCCGTGGTTTTTTGTTGTTATTGTTATCATCAAAATAATCATCAGACAAGTTCGTGCCTTGAGTCTTTCGTCTTGGTTTTTCTCGAATAATTGCATTTAATTCCGTAATTTTTATGTCTCTATTAATTTATATTTCTGATGGGAAATTCTTGAAAATTTTACACGAATACTTCACAAATATTTCAAAATAAGATTATTTCAAATTTTGAATAAATTTTTTTTGAAATATTACAAATTTCAAATAGTATTATATAAATAAATATTTCAAACTAATAACGAGGAGCGAATTGAAAGAAGGAAAATTGTGTGAAACTCGCCGTCGCCTCCACGGATCGTTTAACAAAGCAGGCAAATGCCAAGTGTGCAATTGCTTTGTTAATACGACGCCACGCATCGCCTTGAAAACGGCTGCGAAAACAATTAAAATTACAAAATGCGGGCTCTTTTATAATTGTGCGAAAAAAGATAAAAAAGAATAAAAAGGAAAAAAATAGGAACAGAAAAAATGTAGAGAAAAAAATAGAGAGAAAAAAATTATAGAGAAAAAAATAGAGAGAACAAAAATAACAGAAAGAAAAAATATTGCAGCAAAAAAAATAATAAATAGCAAGAAAAAATAATAGATAAATTGAAACCGAAATTCAATTGAGAGAGCGATGAAGAAAAAAACTCAAATCTTATTTGAAAAGAAAAGAAAAAACATAAATAAAAAACGCTTCTCATTGTTTAATGAAATCGTTGCTATTATTATGTTAGCTATTGTTGTTGTTGTTCTTGTGATTTTTGTGAACGCCGCTTGACCCTGACTTTTAACACGCAAGTCGGTCGCGGGTGTGTACCACACACACACACACGTACACACGTACAGATCTGAGGCAAGGCGGGGTTCGACCGCTTCAATTTAAGTGTCTTTTTTTTCGGCGGGAGCTTTTGAAAAATCGCTCTAATTTCGTAGCTGGGCGTGTTAAATCGAATGCGATTTGCAAGATCTGATCTGATATGCGGGCGATGCGACGACGATGGGGGCGCGTATGCGCAACATGTGTGAACTACATACGCTAAGTTCCTTGAATTACTCTTGATGCTGTTTTTATTATGTTCAATTCGTAGAATTCGTTCAGGTTCGTGTCTGAAGTCTTTTGTTTGACTTTCGAAATCCGCCATCTCAGCATGGCTCGCATTATTTTTCAATTGTTGATGTCTGTATTTTTCGAACTCTACTCAAAGACTTCAATATTTGTGATTTTGGCTAATTTGTGATCGCAGTTTCGCAAATTTTATGCAATCGCTGTCAATCGTCGATCGGCCCAAGATTGCGAAATCCGAATTTATATTAAAGCGGCTGATCAATTAAAATTTTGACAAATGATTGAAAATTTCATAGCGACGAATTATCCGCTTATGTCATTGTGTCGTTGTTGTTGTCGTCGTTTGGTTAAAAATTGCTTCAAGGTGCGAAAATGTTTTAGTTTTCATCAGCGATAGTGAAAATTGTCGTCTCAGTTGGTCGTTGTTGTTGCTGTTTCTGCTGCCGATGAACGCCATTGTGACGCAATTTTATCGCAGCCACTGTTGCTCGCAGGCAACACGAAGAAGCGAAGACAAGGCGTCCATTTAAGTCGATAGCGTCGATGGACATCGTCCGATCAGCCGATCGCATTCCAGTCGCCGATCAAGGAAATGCTTTTTCGCATTTGCTATTTTTCAAGTTTTCACCCAAACACTGCTGATCCACTGCCCTGGTCCAGATTTCCGAGGGGGCGTCGGGCGAGGAGTGGGAGATTATGAAAGTCGTGGAAAACTGGACGAACCAGACTCCTGTCCCATGTCCCATGGTGCCCACTGTGCCATGGGCGGGGAGCCTCAGCTGAGCTCTCACTTACATCACACATCGATTGGGTTCGATCGATCGCATATGACGATGAAAAGTCTTCCTCTGCCCCCCTCCCAGATCGATCGAGTGGTGATGCAAATCGCCTCAGACTCAGATCTCAGATCTCAATATCAAATCGATCGAGGATCGACGAAAATTATAGCTTTTTACATAATTCGGCCGAAAATATTAAATATAAAATATGCATGAATTGTATTAATTTTAAATTCATTTTTTTTAATTGCATAATTCCAATCAGTTTTTTAATTCAAATTCATTCAAATACATCTCTTAATTCCAATTTATCTTTTAGTTTCAATTCGTCTTTTAATTCAAATTAATTTAATGATTTCAAATTCATTTAATAATTTCAAATTTATTTTATAATTTCAAATAATTTTTTTGATCCCAATTCGTCTTTTAATTTAAACTCATTTTTCAATTTAAACTCATTTTTCAATTCAAACTCATTTTTCAATTTTGATTTAACTTTGATAATTTATTCGATGCGGTGACGTTGATGTTAATGATGACGCTAATGATGATGACCAGGTTGACTTCTGGGGCTGGGACAATTATTTCGATCCAATGCATGAACTGCAGTTGCGCCATCGCCATGACCCAGTGACCCCGACGCAAACGAGGCCTCCACTTTCCATGCTACGTGATGCACTTCCCAAAATCCAAAAATGAAACCTAAAGTATAACCCAAACTGAAACTCAAACCCAAACTCAAACCCAAACTTAAACACAATTGTAAGCCCAACTTCTGGTCGTGCACCGGATGATCGCTTAAATTTCTAAAATTGAAATCCTCAGCAAGGGCCGAAGACCACGAGCAATAAAAACCAAAAAAAAAGCTAGAGCAATAACTTTGTTTTTCCCATCAGCTGCACGCATTTAAATCGTAAAAACTCCTCAAATGCCTAAAATAAAAAAATTGAGGAAAAAAATAAACAAAAAATGAAAAAAATGGAGGAAAAAATAGAAAAAACGATACAAAAAAATTAAAAAAAATAGGAGATAGGAAAAAAAAGACGAAAAACAATTATGAGCCAACAACAAACACTTGGATAATCGCTACCGTTCATGCGAAGCCAGAGTAATCATCCACCACGTCCAACAGGAGCAACAGCAGCAGCTGAAGCCGCTGCACTCGTTTGCGTCGGGTCGTCAGGCAAACTCCGCTCAGCCACGCCACGACGCGCCATCCATCAATTTTGGAGCGTGTTACGTTTCCAAATGGGTTTGTTGTAATAATTATTGGGTTCTTTGTTTGTTTTTTTCCCCTGTTTTGGTATCGTTTATTAATTTTTTAAGACATTTCTTGGTGTTGTTGTTCATGTTGTTGGTGTTGATAGTGTTGTTGTTTTTATTGTTGTTGTTGTTGTTATTATTGTTATTGCTCACCGAGTCCGCTGGGGGGGGGTAGAAAAAGAGAAGAAAGCTGTTTGTGGT
The DNA here is from genome assembly GCA_017309665.1 of Coelopa frigida. Taxonomy (NCBI): domain Eukaryota; kingdom Metazoa; phylum Arthropoda; class Insecta; order Diptera; family Coelopidae; genus Coelopa; species Coelopa frigida. The sequence goes on from CM029562.1 coordinate 27,900,515, forward strand.
GAACTCATAAACTTTTACTTTCATTTCAAACGATTGGCGTGAGCGCAATTTTAAAATTATAACATTTACAAAAACAACCACAAACAAGTGCAGCCAGTTAGAGAAATTGTTGGACTCGATAACAATTACAACAAAAACAACAACAAAAACAACAAATAACAACAATACCAACAACAACTACTAAGACACCAACAACCACAGCACCAAACAATAAGAAAATCTACAAAAATGAATTATGTAAAAATATCTTTAATATTATATAAATATCTTAATATACAAAAATATTCGAGGAAAATCTAAAAAGAATTGATTTGCATGTGAGGAGCGAATTTGTGCCTGAAGTTTTTTTCTTCTTGTCTATCGTGTGGGTTTTTTTTTCTTTCTTTTCTTTTTCTCATCCTCATTTCACATGCACGATTCTCACGCACCAACTCACTCAGTCAGTCAGTCAGTCAAAACGTGGTTGTTACGACTAATAAATCGTTCGTTTAACAACAATTTACAAAAAAAAAAAAAACAACAATTTACAAAAAACAGCAATTTACAAAAAACAGCAATTTACAAAAACAACAATTTACAAAAAAATAACTACTATAACAACAACAACATAAGCCATATAAAAACAAATATAGAAGCACATCAAATAAATTCAGTTGAAGCAACTGTGGATTTTATTTATTTATATTTGTGGGATTTATTTTTTTGATATTGTTGTTGTATTGTTATTGGTGTTGTTGTTGTTTTTGTTGTTTTTTCGTTTTTTTTGTTTTTGTTATTTTTTTTTTGGTTGCTGTTGTTTTTGTTGTTATGTTATGTTGTTGCTTCACCTTTGAACTTTCGTTTAAAGCTCATAGGGAAGATGGGTCTTTTTTGTAGTTGTTATTTTTTCTGAGGTTGTTGTTTTTTTTCTGTAGTTGTTGGTTTTTGATTTTATTGTTGTTATATATATTTTCAAGTTGTTGTTGATGTTGCTTTTGATGTTCCATTAACATTGCGATTCGACTCGCGGTCTATCGAAGATTCCCCGCGGCCGGCATCAGCGGCGACACAACTAATTATAAAAGAGCCATGGAAAGCTCCTTGACAGCTTCTCTCCGATGGCAGCAATAGTGCAACGACAACAGCAATAACAACGAACAACAACAACCTAACTAATAACAACAATAACCTAACTAACAAAAACAACAACCTAACTAACAACAATAACTAATAACAACAAAAAACTGACTAAAAATAACAAAAATCAACTGTAACAAAATCTGCTGCAGGAGATACCAGCAGTTATAACAACAACAAAATGCTTGCTGTCGTCAAAGCCATTAAATGAAGATGCGCGCTCACAGGTAAATTGCTTAGTGTTGTTGTTATTGCTGTTGTTGTTTTATCTGTTGCCGGTTTCCAGTTTGGGGGAAAATCAAGCAACAACGGAGAAGCCGAGGGTAAAGTGATTTGGCTTCAAACTTCAAGCAAACGCAGTTGGCAGTCATACAAAAGGTCATCTGCATAAAATTATTATCTCCGACAGCAACGATAAAAAGAGGAACAAAAACAAAAAGTTGCCATCGCTTTTATTGCTGCAATCAGAGCGACCGAATGGTCCAATGATGGTCCGATGATATTCAGTAAAATAGTTAAAGTTTTTTTTGAGCAAACTTCAAAATTTCATATATGTGTGAGGTAGACAAACGAAAGACTTAAGCCACGAACACGAAAGGATTTCCCATACAATTTGTTTCTGAGCGAAATTTTATAAATTTTAATTTTGTTCATTTTTTCGTTTTCGATTTTTCACGCGAACCACACAATTTGCAAAATCTTCCATCATTCTTTCTTTCTCTCTCTCGGTATCTTTCTTTTTATTTCTCTCTTTTACTCATTTGCCCCTCTATCTGTATATCTCTCTGTCTTTCTCTCTGTATTTTTTTCTCCATCTCTCTCTCACACCTTCTCTGTCTTGCGATGTGATTTTTTGGACGAGAGTTCACAACAAATCTGCAATTAAAGGCAAATAATTCACACAAGAAACTTCTGCTGCAACCCACACTCGAGCATCTGTTGCATCTACCAATACATACACACACACTCATACACAATCAAAGCTATGAAAGTGCCGAAGGTTCATGAGGGGGCGAAGACGATGATGAAGAAGAAGAAGAAGAGCAGGAAGATGAAGATGGGTCGCAAATGAATGAAAATTTATTGCCTTGCCGCAAATGTCTGTGGCGAACAAAGGAACACATAAAATAAAATAATATTTATACCACCACCAACAATAACAACAACAACAACTGCTATGATGCCAAAATCAACCAAAAACCACAACAACATCGATGATGCCCAAATCAACCAACAGTAACAACAACTTCGACACCAATGAATACAACAACTAAACATGAAGATGCGACCATGTTCTGTTCGTTCGGAAAACCCTCAAATTTTGCACTCGGCAGCAGCAGCTTTTGCAACCTCTTTTGTGTTGTTTTTTGTTATTGTTGTTGTTGTTGTTGTTGGGAGTGTGGAGGATCCAACAACAACAACAATAATAGGAACAAAATAACAACAATACCACAATATTACATAAGACTCTAAGCCTGAGACTTTGAGACTGAGACTTTGAGTTTGTCTGTCTTCGGCACGTCTGTCTATCTGCCTATCGGGATGTATGTCTGTCTGTCTGTCTCTCGACTGGGTCGTCTCTCTGTCAACGTTTGTTGGTCTTTGTCTTCTTCTTCCTTTTGTGGCTTCGTCTTCGTTTTCATCTTCGTTTCGCATCAAATCGCATCGCAAAGAAGAAGAAGCAGACGAAATTTTCCCGCGCACTTTTTTATCTTCCTCTTCTTTGTTCCTTTTTTCCCTGTTCCTACTGGATTTTTGTTTGACTTTTGGTTTTGTTGTTATTTTTCTTGTTATTTTCGTTGTTGTTTTTGTTGTTATTTTTGTTGTTATTTTAGTTGTTGTAACGGTTGTGGTTGTTGTGGCTTTCACAGATTTTCCCATATCATAAAGTTGTTTCATTGATTGCGCACATTTGGACGAACAAACGGACAGATGGACAGACAGATAGACAGTGGCTGGCAGTTAGACGGACATCCAGATAGACAGGTGAACATCAGCAGCAACAATGGACTTACATTGTTGTTATTGGTTTTGTTGTTGCTGTCCGACTCATGGAGACCCTCGATCGACGAAGGTTTTTCGTTTTTGTCGCGTTTTTTTCGCAATGACTGCCAAGGAAATGCGGGAAACGTGTGGAAGACTTTTTTTGCACGCGGAAGGCAAACGAGACAACAACAACAACGACAACAAAAACATCTTATTTGCTTACTCATATACATATATATTTATAATTTATCAATTGTTACTAGATTTTCTTTTTAATAAGTGACATAATAAAAATAATAATAAAAACTATTCCGCCTCGAAAACTTGTGGAATTTTCACAACCCTTGAAACTTTCACCACATCGAAATTGAGGACTTTTTAACGAGCTAATGAATGACCAAAAACAACAACAACATCGAGTTACCAATGTAATTTACATAAATTACGAGAAATTAGTGCTGTGAATTTTTGCAACAAAATCCACAACAATATTGCTTTTATTGCTTTGTTTTATTTGCTTTGGTTTGTTTTTATTTTGTTTCGTTTGGTCTTATCAAAGCATTTTTCGGATGGTTTTCAATGCATCATTTGAAGCCTGAGCACGTTATGTCCATCGCTCGAATGGGCGTTGTGTGGGCAGCGAAGCATTCCTTGGCGCAAGTGGAATGTTTGGCTTTCTTTCTCGAATGACAGCAACAACTGCGATAAATTGCTGCGAAAACAGAAGCCGTGTCGATTTGTTGAAGAGTTCATCAACGCTCGACGACGTGGGCGCTCGAATGCAGGCCGAAGAAATGTCCAAAAAAATGGCCGAGAGCAATTTGCCAAAAAACATTCAAAAAAACATTTGGCAAATGCTTGAAAAACAAAAGACTCAAGATGCAAACTTGATTTTTCAACGACGTAATCAAAAGACTATTTTATTTGTTCATCTACTTTTTTTTCGTTTGCCATCGTTTGTATTGTAATTTCGCAGTGGTGTCGAAGTGTTTTCGTCTGGCGTGTCACCCACTGCCAACAACAACAACAATAGCAACAACAACAGCACGCAACATATATTAGCAATCGACAATCAGCAACAACAAAAAGACGCAGCACAGCACGAAATGCAGTTCACAGCAAGAGAAACCACCAGAGATCAATAGCAACAATTGTATGGGTGTGTGTGTATGTGTGTGTTGGCCTGTCTATTGAATGCCAACAACCTTGCCAATATTCACTTCATGTCACGTCATGGTGCGCCATTGTTCGATTTCTCCCTCCGCCCCTTTTTGTCTCCATCCACCAAACGAATCGAACCTCATGTCGGGTTCTTCTTCTTCGCTCGTCGCTTCGATCCTCCTCCGCTTCCTCTTCCTACATCATCGCATCATCGGCACCAAACAATAATCTGGGATCCTCATCACTGCCGGGTGAATCGGTTGACAATCAGCAATTAGCATACGGCAACAATTGCAGCAGCAACAGCAGCATCATCTTCAGGAAATGCTGATGAGATGCATCGAAATCGAATCTGAATCTCATCTCATGGTGGTGGGAGTTCGTGGTGGGACTTTGCTCATATGATGATGATGAGACAGGAAATTTGTCTGGGCTTGCGTTTTGTTTCCGATGAGAAGCAAAATAATACTAATTACCAATTCATAGATTAGTTGGAAAACCAGGAAAACACCAGTCGACTCTAACATCTTCCTCTGTGTTTCTTCTCTTCCCTTGCAGACTCCGTCTAATTCTACTAGTCTCCGCGAGCTGCCTCCTCGGCACCGCGCTCTCAGCCTCCGTCGCCGGCGCCGCCGTTGACGACTCAAAAGTCGCCAAACCCTCGGGTTTCGCAGCACGATCCGGCGAGGCCGAAGAGAACGATGACGACCTCTTTGAGCCACAGGCCCAGACGCATCTCGCCTATCGGCAGCGTGTCTACGACTACAGCCAGGAGGAGGATCAGGAGGAGGCGCCGCGTCAGGTCTACCAGAATCGCAAGCAGAGCAACTACCTGAAGAACAACAGCCAGAAGCAGTCCAGCGAGGAGGAGACCGAGGAGGAGGAGCAGGAGGAAGAGCCCGATCGACTCTCGACACTGTTGGCCAAGTCCAGCTTCAATTGCAACTCGAAGACAACGGGGTAATGAAGTGAAACCAAATTCTGTGGAATGATATTTCTAATTTCCCTTCACTTTCTCTGGTTCTTGCAGCTACTACGCCGATGAATCGTTGAACTGCGAGGTCTTCCACTACTGCCAGGACAGCCAGCGTCACTCGTGGATCTGCCCCGAGGGCTTCACCTTCCACCAGATCCATCTGATCTGCATGCCACCCTCGAACGAGAACATCTGCCAGCAATCGTCCAAATACCATATCGTCAACGACTATCTCTACAAGCCGATCAACCTGCAGGAGCATCAGTCGAAACCGAATGTGACGCTGCGCTATTCGGATCGTTACTACCCGGAGAACTACTACGAGAGCGAACGCTACGAGGATGAGGAGGAGGCGCCGCGTCAACGTGTCCACAACCATCAACGCCAGCCGGTGAGTGAGAGTCCAAATGGGTTCAAAGAATATGGTTAATGAATATGGTCAATGAATTTGGTTAATGAATTTGGTTAATGAATTTGGTTAATGAATTTGGTTAATGAATATGTTTTATTGATGTTTAGGTCCAGGTCGGATTCAACAGCCAGGCCCAACAGCATCAGCAGCAGCAGGCTCAGCAACAGCAGTATCACCAACCCCAACAGCAACAAGTCCAGCAGCAGCAACATCAACCCAGACAACAGCAGCAGCAACAACAGCAACAGGCTCCTCGCCACCAGCCGGCGCAGCAGACTCCGGTCTATCGCAAACCGGCCACGGTCACCACCGTCCAGCCGCAGCGCCCCCAGACCGCTGCCCCCGCGGCCACGCCGACGCCGTACCGTTTCTACACCACGTCGCCGCTGCAACATGTCCAGCAGCAACAGCAGCAGGTCTACCGCACTCCCGAGGAGATCAACATCTCGCTGCAGCAACGCCGTCCCCAACTGTTTGTGGCCTCGACGACGCCGCGCTACTACGAGGACGAGTATTTGTACGAGAGGAGAAAGTGAAGGCCGCCGCCCTCGATTCGTCCTGGCGTCGTCATTCATTCATCGTAGTAGTTTAATCAACGAGAGATCGCACATGTCTCATTGCGTCTGAATTTGTCAATCTGTATACAATGTGTACTATTTTATTTTATTTCACCTCACTCTACTCTACTCGTATGTGTATTAAATTAATCCGAATTTTTTGTTGTCTTTCATCTACGCCTGATCACCGATCGATCGAGTTTTGTCTTTCTCTCTTCATTTCGATTCACAAATCACTTTTCACTATTCAGTTTTCACCGTCATCGAGTTGTAATTTTTCTCAAAATAGTCCCAAGCACAAATTTACTCTTACGCCTAATTTAGTGTACATTTCTATGTTATTTTATTATTTTATTAATTATTTTTTTGTAAAAAGAACAAATACAAATCGAACAAACTTAAGTAAATCAAAAAATACTCAAAATACCGATTGTTTTTATTACGATGGGATGGGAATGAATTTTCGTGCAATTCAATTTCAATTTCCAAAGATTTCAAAATTTTCAATAAAATTCAAAATTTTCAATAAAATTCAAAATTTTCAATAAAATTCAAAATTTTCAATAAAATTCAAAATTTTCAATAAAATTCAAAATTTTCAATAAAATTCAAAATTTTCAATAAAATTCAAAATTTTCAATAAAATTCAAAATTTTCAATAAAATTCAAAATTTTCAATAAAATTCAAAATTTTCAATAAAATTCAAAATTCAAAATTTTCAATAAAATTCAAAATTTTCAATAAAATTCAAAATTTTCAATAAAATTCAAAATTTTCAATAAAATTCAAAATTTCAATAAAATTCAAAATTTTCAATAAAATTCAAAATTTTCAATAAAATTCAAAATTTTCAATAAAATTCAAAATTTTCAATAAAATTCAAAATTTTCAATAAAATTCAAAATTTTCAATAAAATTCAAAATTTTCAATAAAATTCAAAATTTTCAATAAAATTCAAAATTTTCAATAAAATTCAAAATTTTCAATAAAATTCAAAATTTTCAATAAAATTCAAAATTTTCAATAAAATTCAAAATTTTCAATAAATTCAAAATTTTCAATAAAATTCAAAATTTTCAATAAAATTCAAAATTATCAATAAAATTCAAAATTTTCAATGAAATTAAAAATTTTCAAAGAAATTAAAAATTTTCAAAGATATTAAAAATATTCAATGAAATTCAACATTTTCAATAAAATTTAAAATTTTAATTTTCAATTAAATTCAAAAATTCCAAAGAATTCAAAAATTTTAAAGAAATTCAAAATTGTTCATTGAAATTAAAGATTTTTAATAAAGTTCATGATTTTCAATAAAATTAAAAATTTGCAATGAAATTCAAAATTTTCAATAAAATTCAAAATTTTCAATAAAATTCAAAATTTTCAATAAAATTCAAAATTTTTTTAATAAAATTCAATATTTTCAATAAAATTCAAAATTTTTTTAATAAAATTCAATATTTTCAATAAAATTCAAAATTTTCAATAAAATTCAAAATTTTCAATAAAATTCAATGAAATTTGCAATGAAATTAAAAATTTTCAAAGAAATTAAAAATTTTCAAAGAAATTAAAAATATTCAATGAAATTCAACATTTTCAATAAAAATTAAAATTTTAATTTTCAATTAAATTCAAAATTTCCAAAGAATTCAAAAATTTTAAAGAAATTCAAAATTGTACATTGAAATTAAAGATTTTTAATAAAGTTCATGATTTTCAATAAAATTAAAAATTTGCAATGAAATTCAAAATTTTCAATAAAATTCAAAATTTTCAATAAAATTCAATGAAATTTGCAATGAAATTAAAAATTTTCAATAAAAATAAAAATTTTCAATAAAATTCAAAATTTTCAATAAAATTCAAAATTTTCAATAAAATTCAAAATTTTCAATAAAATTCAAAATTTTCAATAAAATTCAAAATTTTCAATAAAATTCAAAATTTTCAATAAAATTCAAAATTTTCAATAAAATTCAAAATTTTCAATAAAATTCAAAATTTTCAATGAAATTCAAAATTTTCAATGAAATTCAAAATTTTCAATGAAATTCAAAATTTTCAATGAAATTCAAAATTTTCAATGAAATTCAAAATTTTTAATGAAATTCAAAATTTTCAATGAAATTAAAAATTTTCAATGAAATTCAAAATTTTCAAATAAATTAAAAATATTCAATGAAATTCAACATTTTCAATAAAATTTAAAATTTTAATTTTCAATTAAATTCAAAATTTCCAAAGAATTCAAAAATTTTAAAGAAATTTAAAATTGTTCATTGAAATTAAAGATTTTTAATAAAGTTCATGATTTACAATAAAATTATAAATTTGCAATGAAATTAAAAATTTGCAATGAAATTCAAAATTTGCAATGAAATTCAAAATTTTCAATAAAATTCAAAAATTTCAATGAAATTCAAAATTTTCAATGAAATTCAAAATTTTCAATGAAATTCAAAATTTTCAATGAAATTCAAAATTTTCAATGAAATTCAAAATTTCAATGAAATTCAAATTTTCAATGAAATTCAAAATTTTCAATGAAATTCAAATTTTCAATGAAATTCAAAATTTTCAATGAAATTCAAAATTTTCAATGAAATTCAAATTAATTAATTTTCAATGAAATTCAAAATTTTCAATGAAATTCAAAATTTCAATGAAATTCAAAATTTTCAATGAAATTCAAAATTTCAATGAAATTCAAAATTTTCAATGAAATTCAAAATTTTCAATGAAATTCAAAATTTTCAATGAAATTCAAAATTTTCAATGAAATTCAAATTATTTCAATGAAATTCAAATTTTCAATGAAATTCGAAATTTTCAATAAATTCAAAAATTTCAATAAAATTCAAAATTTTCAAGAAATTCAAAATTTCAATGAAATTCAAAATTTTCAATAAAATTCAAATTTTCAATAAAATTCAAAATTTTCAATGAAATTCCAAAATTTCAATGAAATTCAAAAATTTTCAATGAAATTCAAAATTTTCAATGAAATTCAAAATTTTCAATGAAATTCAAAATTTTCAATGAAATTCAAAATTTTCAATGAAATTCAAAATTTTCAATGAAATTCAAAATTTTCAATGAAATTCAAAATTTTCAATGAAATTCAAAATTTTCAATGAAATTCAAAATTTTCATGAAATTCAAAATTTCAATGAAATTCAAAACTTTCAATGAAATTCAAAATTTTCAATGAAATTCAAAATTTTCAATGAAATTCAAAATTTTCAATGAAATTCAAATTTCAATGAAATTCAAATTTCAATGAATTCAAATTTCAATGAAATTCAACATTTTCAATAAAATTTAAAATTTTAATTTTCAATTAAATTCAAAATTTCCAAAGAATTCAAAAATTTTAAAGAAATTCAAAATTGTTCATTGAAATTAAAGATTTTTAATAAAGTTCATGATTTTCAATAAAATTAAAAATTTGCAATGAAATTCAAAATTTTCAATGAAATTTAAAATTTTCAATAAAATTCAAAATTTTCAATGATATTCAAAATTTTCATTGAAAATCAAAATTTTCAATGAAATTCAAAATTTTTAATGAAATTCGAAATTTACAAAATTTGAAATTTACAAAATTTGAAATTTACAAAATTCAAAATTTTCACAAAAATTCAAAATTTTCACAAAAATTCAAAATATTCACAAAAATCCAAATTTAAAAAAAAATCAGTGCAGATTCGTCATTCGATGAATTTTTTAATTTGAAATAGTTTTAATTAATTAAACTTAATGTATTAACCGCTGTACAATACGATTTTGTTCAAAACATAAACCACACCGAAGCAGGCAAACAACTGTCAACCAAACAAACAGCTGACGTTGACAGTAGTTCCAAATCCACAAAGTTGATTTCATGCAAAACGAGGATTTTGCGTTTGTTGTAAATTCATTTAAACAGTAGTTTACAGAATTTTTTGCACAAATGGTGTCCCAGGAATTTCAAGCTGTCGTTCTCGCCGGTGGGCGTGGCACACGATTGCCAGAGGTAGTCGGCGATGCGCCCAAATGTCTGCTGCCAATCGGACCGTTTCCACTCTTGTGGTATCCACTCAACATGCTCCAACAACACAATTTCCAAGGTTTGCAAACTTCAAGAACTCAGATATCGTAAATATTAATGAAAATCAATCAATACTCAATAACCAGATGCCATTGTCATTGTGCTGGAGAATGAGAAGTCTGAAATCCAACAGGCATTGGAGCGAACACCACTCAAAATGAAGCTGGACTTCGTAACGATTTCGGCAGACAGCGATTTTGGCACTGCGGACAGTTTGCGACACATTCACGACAAGTAATTATTACAATAATATTCCATTCAATTCTACAGCATTGTCTTCTTATTTCAGAATTAAGTGCGACTTCATTGTTGTCTCTTGTGACATCGTCACCAATGTCTCTCTCTATCCACTCATCAACAAGTTCCGCCAACACGATGCCTCGGTCGCTGCTCTCCTGTTCAAGAGCGGTTTCGAGAGCGACGTCACGTTGCCCGGTCCCAAGTCGAAACAAAAGCCAGAACGCGACTTGATCGGCATTCATCCGGACTCCCAGCGCTTGCTCTTCCTCGCTGCGATCAGTGATTTCGAGGAGGTGATGGATGTGAATGCACACCTCTTGCGCAAAAATGGCAAAGTCACGATCTTCAGCCGTCTAATGGACTCGCATATTTATGTGATGAAAAAATGGGTTCTGGACTTCTTGAAAAAGGTTTTTGTTTAGTTGTTATACTTGTTAAATTTATCCCAAACCTTGTTCATTTTAGAAAGAACATTTCTCAACATTGAAAGGCGAATTTCTGCCGTATATAATCAAGAAGCAAATGTTCAAGGCGACCTCATCTGCCCAGGAAAATTCCCATTCAGAGGCGGGCGTGAATATGAAGGCTGACGATGATATATTCAATGTAAGTGAATTCTCTATATGCTATTTAAATGTGTTTAAGCACTTTCAAACTCTATTGTAGTACATCTCCCAATCGAACCTCGATCAACAAATCGTGAAAACATCACTGTTCAACGACTCACGTACGAAGGAGCCTTACAGCGGCGACTTGGTGCGCTGCTATGCCATTGAGGCGCCCAAAGAGTCGATCGGGGTGCGCGTCAACACATCGTTAAGTTTCTATGCGATCAACCAGAAGGTTTGGAAATAAGATAAACTGATTATTTCTGCTTGTTTTACTTAAATCGTATTGTTTTAGCTCTCCTCAATTTGGACTCAACTCTGTGGTACTCAGACATATCCACTTATTGCATCCAATGCCACCGTGAACTCAACACAGACAAAGGAAATCGCTGCAGGTGATAATGCCAAATTATCGGAGAAGACATCGCTCAACTTCAGTGTCTTCGGTCCGAATTGCACGATTAACCCCAAGAACATTGTGAACAAATCAATTATTATGGCCAATGCGGTTGTAGAGGAAGGCTGCAACATTGAGAACTCCATTGTTGGCAGTAAGGCGGTCGTGAAGAAGGGCTCGGTACTGAAGAGCTGTATAATTGGCCCCAACTTTGTGGTGGAAGAAGGCTCCAAGAAGCAAATGCAGCATTTGACTAATGCAGATGGTTTCATGGAAATCGATATTCAATAAATTAAATGTTATGAATTTAATGTGTATTAAAATTGTTTATTGTTTATCAACTCAAACATAGTTCGAATACTTCTCGTTGCCACTGTACTTTTCCCCCATATTGTCAGAAATAAGTTGAGTGCAAAAAATCGCAGCCAACTTCATGTTTGTTTACATCGACATTAACCGGAATTTCACTTTTTTATTGTTTTTTTATTTAATACAAAAAAAAAACTCGACTTTACCGCTCGCTGCAAGTTTCTCATGTCATCGCCAACTCAAGCCAAAAGTGACTGCAATGTGGAAACCCCGAAGGAGTCACAAAGCAGCACCACAGAAACCGAAACGGAGGAAGTGGACGCGCCAAGATCTGAAGAAGCCCACAGTTTTCCCACCGCCAGCTACAATCCCAGCGTCTCGGACGATGAAGACAACGAGCAGGACTTGGCTCGCATAAAGGGCGATGCCATCGGCAACACCCTGTATAGCGAGCGCTTCGTTCTGTCGACACTGTTGAAACTCACCAAAGTCGAAACGGATCTGTCCGAGGATGAGGGATTCGAAAAGGACTTATGCGCCCTCTGGGACATGACCATCGAGGAAGATGTTGTCGACTTGCTGCTGGAACACAATGTCCTGGAGTTGCTGGCCCAATCGATTGAGGCGACACAGGACAAGCGAATGACTGAAATCCTTGTGGGCATCGTGGGCAATATGTGCAGCGTGGAGGGAGCTCGCAAGAAACTCTGTTCGCACTCCGACATAATCGGGAGCCTCTTGCAATTGATCTCATGCAGCGATTCACTGACACTCGTCCAGCTGATGCGTCTGCTTGCGGTTGTCTTCGTCTACGATGATTCGGGTGCGGCGGAAATATGGTACGAACAAATCCAGCTGATGCCCACCTTCGTGGAGAACTTCGCCTTCATACTGCAGAACTCGGTGAACTCTACTCTGTTGACGCATGCCCTGGAGGCTTTGAATGCTATATTGGCGAAGTTTGCCGTCATCAATAGCACCGAAGACTCTTCGACGACATTTTGCGACATCTTCGTGCAGGAACCACTCATTTCGGGCACTCTGGAGGCCTTCAAGGCGTTGATGCCAAAGAACAAGAAGCAAGTGGCTGATGCCACAGACGTAACGGATGAGAGTTCGTTGCCGTCGCCAGCCATAAAAAAGACAATGCAAATATTCTTGAATATCCATGTGATATTTGCACAATTCAAGGAGACTGCAAAGGATGCCTATGAGAAGCATTTGAAACAGCTTTTGCAATGCTTGTCCTTAGTTCTGGAACCTCTCTGCGCACCTCAATATCTGCTACCGTTGAGTAGCAATGAACAGGATGTGGTGGAGAACATTGACGAAATATTCTTGGCAAGTATACAAGGTTAATAAAACACGATTTTAAGTTCTCATTGACATTTATAATCCAGGCATTTGGAGATCCGTTTGATGAGAACTGCTTCGCGAAGATGATCACAATTTGGAATTTGACACAGAACTATGCAGAGAAACGTCTCAATCGCCCGCAACCGGCCAATGATTTCGAAGCAGATGAGGACGAAGGCGCCGAACAAGAGGAGGACGCCTACACCGATGATATGTGCATGTCCCATCTTGTATTTCGTGACGCGCATGGTGCGCAAAGCCACGGACGAACAATTGGAGGCGTCACTGCGCAAGCACACGCCGCAGACAATACTCAAATTAATCGATGCCTTAAGCGCAGGCGACTCCGAGGAAGACATTAAGGAATGCTGCCAAAAGCTGAACGAAGCATTTAAATGCTTAAATGAAAAAGAGAGCTGCGCAACGAAATCATAAACAATAACAACTTGGAATTGTATTTTTAGCTCGTTTGTTAAGTCACAATTTTATTGTGTGATTAAAAGAAGCTTAAGGATAAAGTACAATGTTAATCAGTTGAAATAAGATTAAATAAATTACATTTGAATTAAAAGCAATAGTCACGGTGCACTCACTTTTCACCCAACCCCATCGATATCTTCATGCTGTCTGCCCATGATAGCTTGCCTAATTTAACTCGACCCTTCGTACAGATCAACAGTTTGTTGTTATTGTCCTGTTCCGTGGACATTCGGAAAAGCGTTTCGTCCTCAGACAAACCGTCTGACAAATGCGAGAGTGGACTGTCCAGCGACACTTTGGATGCAGTCACTTCGATATATGAATTCTCCTCAATCGCATCCGAAATATTGACGGTCGCCTGCTCAATTTCATCCGCCATAATGATATTTTCTCCAGTGAGTTCGGAGAGCTGCAGATTCAACTTCCCACCATTGCTACGCACGTATATGTTGCCATGGAATCCAGCTGCTCATTAAATATACTGCATGATCAAAATGTATTGTAAATTAGCTGTGACTCACTCATGTTCAGGTCGCCCTTCTTGTATACAAACACCTGTGATTTCTTGTGGACATTCTTTAAATCCATCGCACCACTATCGGTGGTGAACTTGGATGATTCGGCATAGCATGAGGCAGTTTTGATGCTACCGTCCGTGGTTTTGCACTCCAACAAGTTGCCTTGCGGTTTGTCAAGGAAAACCTCCTGAAAAAGGATGGAATGAATGACTTGGTAAAAGAAACATCCAAACAACTTACACCACTTTTCGTCTCGACTGTTGTGATCTCGGCCAGGAGAGTTCCCTGACAATTGATACTTCCCTCCTCGCTGTTCAGCTCGATCTGTTCACCTCGAATGTCCTTCGTTTTGATGTCCTTGTGTGCCTTGATCTTCAGCTCGTGGCTGTACATGTTCTGCACGCTCACCGAATCCTTGGTCTCAATATTCAGATCAGCCCGGATGGGAACAGCCAGCACGCAGTAAAAGTCGCTGTCTTCGGTGAGTTTTGTGCAGACGACCTCGACCTTCTTCTCGTCCTCGTTCACGATGAACTTCATGTCGGCCGTGCAATTGTGGACGGGTCCACCGTACAGTTGTCCCTGGAGTGCATTTCCATCGGGATAGTCGATCACGTCTGACGATTGTATCTTCATGTAAATGTCCGAGCGAATCGTGATCTTCGCATTGGAATCGACGAATTGCAGTTGATCCTTGTGCACCTGCTTCATAGCGCCTGCGAGTGGAGCCTTCTTCGCATACAGCCGATGAACGAATCTGGGCAGCGGTGTCGCGAGTCTTCGTATTATCAGCATTATTCGGGGAAATCGCTGATATGTGAGAAAGAAAGTTGCTGGGGGAAGCGATATAACGTTACAACGAAATCGAGTCGGGCAGGCGGCATGTGTCAAAATCAGCTGTGATTTCCATGATTTTTTTTTTGTGTGGATGCCACACCGAACGATACTCGAATCGGAGCTGTCATGTAAGTTTTTGGCAAATAACATGCGGCACTGAGTTCCCAAAAATATCTTTACTACTCTATCTACTACGGTAGTAAGTTTTGTAATACCTTGAAACGGTTTTCTACTTCATTTACCAGAAATCTACTACCATCATTTTTTTAATGTATTTTAGGAATGTCTCCAAAAAAATTATACATTTATAAAGAGGATTTTATAATTGTTAAAAAGTTAAAAATTAATTAAAATAATTAAGTAATGTTTTCTTTATATGTTTCTCTTTTTGGAAAAATGTTTTTTTTTATTTATAGCGAACATATTCTACTACTGCAGATATTTGTTTCTACTACCTTTCGATCTAATCTACTACCCAAAAAAGTACCCTCGCAGTCCTGAAGTATTTGAACCCTGGTGAGGGATTTCTTAAAAGCTTAAAAGCCTTATTTATTTATCTATGTTAAAAGCATAATAGGATAGAAGGGAATCGGTGAGAGGAGATCACACTCAAAATAAAACCGGAAAGGTAAGTGACTTTTTTGTAACGGGAATAGAACGAACCCACACGAGACAAACGATTTATGTCATTTGCATAACAATTTCCAGTTTCGCAACTTCCAGAAAACACATTCCTCCGAAGCCCGAAGCTGATCACTGAGCTTAGAAGCAGACAACAGACGACAGAACCGAAGCGACGACCGAATCATGAGCAAATACACCGCCAAACAACTGGAAGAGAAGCTCACAGAGAAACTCTCGGCTAGCTACGTGAAGGCTGTGGACGAGTCGGACGGTTGCGGGGGAAAGTTTCACGTAACAATCGTCTCGGAGGCATTCAGGGGGAAGCCATTGCTGCAGAAGCATCGTCTGGTGAACACGGCGCTCGCTGAGGAACTGAAGGAGATACACGCTTTCTCACAAAAAGCGTATACGCCCGAAGAGTGGGAGAAAGTGCAGCAGCAACAACAACAGTAAACTCAACTTTGCCGACAGTAAAAAGATAAAAATACCCAACTGAAGCAACAGTTGGACCATAGAAAGTGAAACGACAGCAACAAACGACGTAACTCAGTAACTCAGAAATAGGTTTATTACAAATTTGCTCGAAATATATTCAGTACAATTTCAATACAATAATAATAATTTTGCATACGATTGGACTTGTTCAAAATAGATTAAAAAGTGAAGCGTTTGCGAATCTCTCTTGTGAAACATGCCAAACTTTCAAATAACGTCGCCAGGAAAAATCATCCTCCACGGAGAGCATGCCGTCGTCTATCAAAAGCCAGCTCTGGCCGCCGTCGTCGGGCTCGCAACGAAGTTGAAATTTCGCGATCAACCCGACTCGCAGTTGGCCACATTTCAGCTGGAGTCTCTCAATTGCACCTTCGAGATACAAGTGCCCGAGTTCAACAACTTCTTGTCGTCGTTCCGCAGCAAGTATCCGGGCGAGAAACTCGAGTGCACGGCCAAGTTGCTGGAGGAAGTGCGCCTGGAGGTGGCACGACATCTGGAGAATACAACACCAACATCGCCCAAGCAACAGCAGACGGGAAAGGCGTTCCTATCGATTTACTATCTGCTAGCTGGTGCAGTTCTCTCGGCGCCCGAGGCCGACAGAAAGCTTGAGCACGGATTTCACGTGCACATCGACTCGGAATTGAGCCTCGGGGCCGGCCTGGGGTCATCGGCGTCGTATGGCGCGGCCCTCTCGGCGACATTCCTAATACTCGCAGGGCACTTTGATAAGCTGTCGTACTTTGAGCCCGAGAATCAAGCTCTCATCTCGCAGTGGGCCTTCGAATCGGAGCGTGTTATGCACGGGACTCCGTCAGGCGTCGACAACACCGTGTGCACCTACGGTGGCATGTTGCGATTCGTCAAAGGACAAGGTTTCCAGCCACTCAACATCCAGAAGCCCCTGAACATCCTGCTTGTGGACAGTCGGGTGAATCGCAGCACCGCAGACATCGTGGCCAATGTTCGTCATCTGCGGGACACCTTCCCGAAAGTGATCGACTCGGTTTGGAATGCATGCGAGGAACTTGTCAACGAGGCTATCCCGTTGTACGAGAACTTCGGCAACGGGCAGGACGATGGTGAAAAATTCGAAAAACTCGAACGCCTCTTTCAGATCAACAACGATCTGATGAAGGCCATCGGGGTCACGCACCCCAAACTGGAACAAATATTCGCCATTTCGTTCAAGCGTGGCTTTTTCAGCAAGCTGACTGGGGCCGGTGCGGGTGGCTATGTGATTGTGCTGCTGCCGGATAATTATCAGAGCAACGAGGTGTACGGAAAGCTGAAGGAGGAGTTGGAGAGTGCGGGCTTCGGAGTGCATGCTACCACTGCTGGCGGCGAGGGGTTGCGTGTGAGCGCATTGGAAGAGTGAACAATTTACATACATTGCTTTGTAATAATATTTTATCTATTGTATTGTATTCCTATAAATATGTATATTTCTGCACTTTTGTTTAATAAAGTTTATTTTACGGTTTTTACTAAAAGTATGCGTTTTCTGCTTTGAGTAGAAGAAAGTCTTAGAACGTGGTTTAGCGCTGGCTGGTGTCTCTGGGTCTGTATGGAATGCCGCGATTCTTCATTTCTCTAATGGTGGCCTGAGGGAGATTTCCGGACACGGAAATGGCATAAATGCCTCGTGTGAACCGTCCTGTGAAATATCAAAATTTCAAATGTGTTTAAGAGCCAAGCAATGCTTTGTTGTGTTTACCGATTCGTTGCCATTTGGCCACCCAACTGTCTTCGGGACTCATCAGCGCAATGATGCCATCAAAGTTGTTGCTGGTGTGATCGTAAACGTTGTCCTTGTTGTTCTTCATGCGAAGGAATTCATCGCAATTGTCACATCCATCGTATTCGAATTGGTCAAAAGTCTAAAATAAATTTAAGAATTAGTAAATTTTTAATTTATAATTGAAGAAAATCAAGAGACTAACCTTCACCAAGGAGCACACTAAGCAGGCTCGCAGTCCTCGCAAGTCCTTGGGAATTGTATCGAATGACATTTTCAATACTGTGGACCAATTATCTAAGCTTTATAAATGAATTAAATGGCAAATAATTTCAGAAACTTTTAAAAATTGCGAACAATTCGGAAATACGAGCGAGAAAAACGCGTAAACTAAAAAATTAACAATAACAATTTTTGACATTTCGTTTCGAGACTCGATAATGGACAACTCTCGCAATTTTTTTCTTGTAATAAACTTTAGTGTTGTAAAATGTCTTTTTTCTTACATTTCCATACATTTTCAGATAACATATTTACGGATTCATATAATTCAATTTAACATGTTTATATTTTATAAATATGTATTTTTCAATACAAAAATACTAGTGCAAATAAAAACATTGGACGATTTTTCATAACAAACAGCAGGATTGGAGTATTTTCCAACACTAAAATGAAATGACATTTCGAAATTCTCAGCAAGTGTGAAGCTATTTTTTTTTCGCAAACCGCCAATTTTGTTTAGATTGTAAATTTTTAATTAATTTAATTAAATTTTGGTTGTTTTAAGAATAAATCGAGGTGTCACAAACCAAATACTACAAAAAGAAGTTCAAGAAATCCGCGTACACATATTTGATACAACATGTCTTTCTTCGGCGGCAACACTTCATTGGGATCAACAAGCACACCGGCCAAACGTAAGTTAAGGAAACATTCATTTAATTCTGTATCACTTAATTACAACGTTTTATTTGATAATAAACAGTGGTAAGCTAGTATTCGACGCCACATCCCATCATGCCATCTTTTCCAAGTATCTTAGGGGACTGTTGATTCCATTGAGGCTCAGCAACTTCTTAGCATCGTGCACATTACGAACTTTAATATCCATGATATTGATCCTTAAAAACATAACACCCTCAGTATTAATACCCTCTTTTTCAATTAACCCTACTTACTGTTTCTTGTGGAACACAAATCCTACATAAGCTGCGGCTGCCAACAATATGATTCCAAAAAAGATAATATAAGCACTCATTGCAGGAGTTGAAATTTCCGAACCTCACGCTCTCGTTGTTCCCCGTATGTAAATGAACTGAAAATCTAATTCGTAACAGCTTCTTTACTACAGCCAATAAGTTTTTCCATTGCTCAATATTGAGATAAGACTAAACAGAAGCGGAAGCAATTATTGCTAAAGCACAGCTTATGTTGTGGTCTTATCACTAAACTATGTTCAAACATTAAATGAGAACATTTTCAATTCTTACAGCTGGAGGTTTGTTTTCATCGTTTGGAGCGGGAGCCACTGCGTCAACACCCGGGTTCGGAGCTCAACCGGCAACATCAGCTGCTCCTGCCTTTGGAGCAGCACCGGCATTTGGTTCGACTAGTAAGTGCCATAGCTTTTCTAATCCTTAAATTAAATTGTTTGACGAAAAAATATCAATTCTATAAGGTTTTGGTGCGCCTGCAGCCACATCAGCTCCTACACTTGGAGGATTCGGTAGTTTTGGGACACAAGCTACTACCTCAGCGCCCACACTCGGTGGCTTTGGTGGTTTCGGCACCAATACGACAGCTACATCCTCAGCACCAACACTTTTCGGTGCCGCTACTCCGGCAGCACAGCAGCCGGCTGCTAACACGAGCTTCGGGGGCTTCGGCACTGGAGCACAAACTGCGGCTGCACCCAGCTTTGGTGGATTTGGAGCACCTGCAGCTAGCAGTGCAGGTGGATTCGGTGGCTTCGGAACAACGGCAACGACATCAACTGCCCCAGCATTTGGCGGCTTCGGGACACAAACTACAGGATTTGGTGGTTTTGGCACAAATGCTGGAGGCTTTGGAACAAGTAATTAAATATTTGAAATATTTTATGGTCGCACGTAATTCTAATGATTATCTTTAAGGTTTTGGAAAGCCAGCTCAAGGAAGTACAACAACGCCTGGATTTGGTGGTTTTGGTGGCAACACCAGTTTCATGCTCGGACAGCAGCAACAACAAGCCCCTCAAATAACACCAGATGAAGCATTTGCTCAATCGATTTTCAATGTTTCTATCTATGGAGACGAGCGGGACACAATAATTGCGAAATGGAATTATTTGCAAGCAATGTGGGGGACTGGAAAGTCATTCTACTCACAAAATGCTGCTCCCGTTGAGATAACGCCCCAAAATTATTTGTGCCGCTTCAAGGCAATGGGCTATTGTCGTCTGCCTGGCAAAGACAATAAAATGGGTCTAGTGGCTTTGAACTTCAATAAGCCTCTATCAGATGTGAAGTAAGTTACCGTCATTAAACTGGTACTAAAAATGTATATAACTTAAAATTTCATTCTAGAGCTCAACAACAACAAATAGTAAATACTCTAAATACAGTTCTTGGTAATAAACCCAATTTGGTGATAAACATTGAATCGAGCAAGGAACACGAAGAGAAAAAGTCTCAATTTGTTATATTTGTGGCTGAGAAATCACAAGTTGTGCCCAATGAAACCAAACGTATATTGGCCACTGATCTGGCGAATTATTTAAACCAGGCTAATGTTAAGCCACAACTGGGAAACCTTGGGGTCTACGAAGTGTTAGCTCTTGTACTCCCAGATGAGGATCAGCTGAAAGAATACTTGGAAAATCCACCAAAAGGCATTGATCCACGAATGTGGAGACAGGCTAAACTTGATAACCCCGATCCAACAAAGTTCATTCCTGTTCCCATGATTGGTTTCAACGATTTGAAGTGGCGTATTAAGTGTCAGGAGAATGAAACAGAAACACATTCTCTCTACTTGCAGAAGGTTGAACGTGATCTGGCTGAATTGCGTCAAAGACATACAGCAGCAACAGCAAGAATAATGGAACACAAACGAAAGTTGGCGGAATTAAGCCACACAATCTTAAAGGTAATAATCATTATATAAGGTCTTGAGTATCGTTTAATATTTGCTTTTTACTAGATCATTGTCAAACAAGAATGTACACGAAAAGTTGGTCTGGCACTCACTCCCGAAGAAGAAGCTCTGCGCAGCAAGTTGGAAAACATGCAGGCTCTGGTGTCAGCTCCAACACAGTTTAAGGTACGTAATTATAATAATTTAATAAAGAACATTCAATATATTAGTTTTTCGTATAGGGTCGATTGAGTGAACTACTATCTCAAATGCGTATGCAACGAAATCAGTACGCGCTGACTGGTGGAAGCGAATATACGATTGACAAAGACTGTGAAGATGAGATGAAGACCTTCCTGGGAATGCAACAAAAGGCGATGGAAGTTCTCACCGATACTGTTACAAAAGACTTGAAAGCTTTGCAGATCATTATTGAAGGCATGCCTGAATTGGTGCGAGGTTGAAAGCCAGCTTGGTTTTTGGTTATTAATATTATTTTTTAAAGTCAACTGGGATTTTATTCTCCCTTGAGATGTTAATCATTGTAATTATTGGGGAAATAAAACATGAACTCCATAAATGTGATTAAATTTATTTATTATTTTTTATGGGCCAATTACAAATCATATATTCAGACCATAAGAAGTAGTTCCTGCTTATACCGGATACTCGAAGTAAGGTAACTTTGAACTTGTAAATTGCAATTGCGTTCAAACGAGTTCCCAGCAATGACATGTCATTGCACTACACTATATTTGCTTCTTTCCTTTTTATTACCCGGCATAGTTTTTGCGAAATTTCACTTTCATGTGAAACAAGACGACAACGACGAGATTCCCATAAATCAAGACAAAAAACCCGTGGTTGGTCGGGAAATGTTTTTGCTCTGCACCAGTCTTCGTAAAAATGATCTCGTTGCAAGAGCAGTTAATGAAACAGTGGACAAATGAGCTTAAATAGCAAACTAGTTTTCAACAACGATACTAGTTGAGACTTGGTTCAAATCGAGTTTTAACAACTGGATGCAACATGAACTCCTGTCTTCCACGATCTCCACGAGATGATGGTAGATGTTGTGAGTTGCATGTCTTGTAACTTAAAACCACTTGTTGTTTTTTTAACATTAACTAACATCATTACGCCGTTGATGATGATGTTGGTTGATTGTTTGGTTTGCTGTTCATGCTGTGAGGGAAGAGATTATGCCAAGCACTCATTTGGCATCATAGTTGCAACGGATGTATGTTGGGGAGTGTTTTTCTCTCTCTCAACGAGACTTGTTCGAAACGAGTCGTTTGCAATTGTTTCGATTCGGTTGCTTTGGATTTCCGCGCTTCCGTTTTTGTGCGTGGAATCTATATGATTGTGGTATAAATGGTTGCGGACGAATTGTGGCCGCTTACTCTGTGCCTTAACGTTGTCTGTGGATTACGCGCTTCAATTGAGACCAAGGAATACAGAGAGATCAAGGAAAACAGAGATCAAGGAACTCAGAGAGCAAGGAATCAATTGAGACCAAGGAATACAGAGAGATCAAGGAACAGAGAGAGATCAAGGAAAACACGGTTCACCTTAAAATTGATTCAACTCTCCTCCCAATGATTTCCAAACTATCCATCGTAAGTACTTCAATAAAATTGTATTTAAACAGATTTCTATCTACCCCAGATCATCAACAATAAAATTCTTAATTAAATGGAAAACTCATTGCAGCTCTTCGCCTCCCTCCTCTGCTGCATTGCAGCGTTTCCATCCTCACCAAAGTCAAGCCCAGAAACCTCTGCCGTTGTCCAACCCGTCCTCGCTTTGACACCAATCGATGATGTTCGCTTGGTCGATCCTCACTTCATCACAATCGAACATTTCGAAAGTTTGTTGCGAAGGGCGAGTGAAATTTTCAATCCTTCAAATTTTCAACTGATCGAAGCTGAACCTGTTGATGAAACTTATACCAAACAACAAACACAACAACCAACACAACAACTACAACAACAACTACAACAACAACTACAACAAACACAACAACAACAACAGCAACAATCGGAGTATCAGCCACAGAAACAAACGACGTTGAACCAACAGATGCAGCCGCCTCAGGATCAACCCTATAATTTCTACATGCCCGTCTTTCAGTACGACGACAACGACAACGAAAAGCTCGATGAAAAGAGTCGCAAATTGGAAAATTTCGCCCCTCCACCGATGCCCAACAAGGACCAGAAGACGATCAACTACTATGCGATGAAGCCGTCGAAGAAGCAAACGAAGAAATTCAATTCGGCCGCCAAACACATAAATTTAAATTGGATCGTCGATTTGGAGAAGCAGGTCTTGGCTGGCAAGGATGGCCAACAGCTGGCGAAGGCCATCTACATGGTGAACAACAACAACGACGACGACGAGAGGAATCGCATCAATTTCGACGACTCCTTCTTCGGTGTCGACATGCAAGTTCCACAGCCCGATAATGAACCACACAAAGAGATCACCAACAAGGACAACCGGAAGGGCGACGACGAATTTCTCAATCAGGGCGAAGAGATGGGCGAGGAAGAAGACGAGATGTTGGCAACATCGGCGGTGCAATTGCCACGAATCGATTATCGATTCAGGCAGGAGATGAGGGTGTAGGTAGAAGGGTGGTGGGAGAATGGAGTGGGGAGAATGGAGTTGGAAGAATATAGTTGGTTGAATAAAGTTGGGTGAATAAAGTTGGGTGAATATAGTTGGGTGAATGGAGTCGGAGTAGTTTGTGGATGTTATACCTAAGAGTAAAATAAAGTCGTATTTAATGAATAAAAAAAGTCAAAAGTATTCGCTAATCTGTGTATTATCTGTATTATTGTTTGTCCACGTGCAACACGGCGTATGAGTAACTTTAGCCTCGGAGGTAGTATAAAATAAAAATTCATAAGAAATTATATCTTTCTATGAAATAAACAAAAAATCTCTCTCTATGAAAAATAAACAAAGCATCTCTTTCTATGAAAAATTAACAAAAAAATCTCTCGAGCATTTTAAATGCATTTCAACAAGAATGGCAACAATTGGTGGAGTTTTCTAATAGGCGGCCTCGGGACCTCCGGCCACTTCCTGCCCCGCCAAACCCTTGCGCACCACCTTCTCGATATCGTCCAGGAGGCCGGAAGCGCCGAAACGGAAGAGTTTCGGTTGCAGCCACTTCATGCCCAGCGTCTCCTTGACCATGGTCATCCAGGTGATGGCCTCGCGCACCGTACGCACTCCGCCGGCCGGCTTCAGACCAACCACTTGGCCCGTCTTGCGCAGGAAGTCCTGAATGGCATAGATCATGACCAGGCCGACGGGAATGGTGGCGTTCACCGCCTCCTTGCCGGTGGAGGTCTTGATGAAGTCAGCGCCGGCCATCATGCAGACCATCGATGCTTTGTAAACCTGTTGGAAGGAGTGAGAAATAAATGGAAAATAAAAAAATAGAGAAAAATCATCGACTTACATTCTCCATGGAGGCGAGTTCACCGATGGCCAGGATGGTCTTGAGGTGGGCCCGATTGCCGCACGCCTTTCGCATCTCACACACCTCCTTGTAGACTCCCTCCCAGTCCTCCATCAGCGCCAACTGGCGATTGATCACAATATCGATCTCGCTCGCTCCACTCTCGATCGCATAGTGAATCTCTTGAAGGCGTGAGGCCAATGAATATTGACCAGTGGGGAATCCGGTGGCGACGGCGGCGATCGGAATCGTTTCATATTTCTTCAACTGTTCGAAGGTCGCGCGAGCATCGGCCACACGAGCCGGGTAGACGCAAACGGCTCCGGTGTGAATGCTCGAATGGAGCTCCGGATCGATGGCGTCGAGAAGACTGAGGGGGAACGGGAAGGCGGCACGATGGCAGAGACGATTCACATTCGATTTGGTATCGTCGCCGGCGAGTGTGGTCAAATCGGTTAAGGTCAAGGCCTTCAGAGCCCAGGCGACTTCGTTCAACCCAGAGACTTGGCCACGTGAAGAAATCTCCTTCGATATCTGCTCCAGCTGACGCAACGAGATCGATACCTTGAGCAGAGAGCTGTCTGTAAGGAGAGAGAGGAATGCTTTCAATATTTTATATCAATTGATATTTATTTGACCACCTTACCGAAGGGTAAAATCTTATTTACTTCCATTTCTTTGCCTTGATCACTTGTAAATTATACTCGATTAGCCAATTAACTGATAGACGATCTCGAGTTATTGTTGTTTTTGTGCATGGGACACATTCACAAATGTCAAAATTTGGGAACTTGATTGTATTCCCCACATTCTGTGTTATCTGTCTTCTGCTCCATCGTTGAAATAATTCTGTGATAACGCGATTGCCAGGGCGAAAGTGCGAGAGAGACCATCATAATGTCGTGCTCCAGCTGCTGCTAGTGAGCCAAATGCGAGGGCTAGTGTGGAAACAGCTGATTACCAAGCAACAGCTGGTTGGCAATGAATCGATCGATCTACAGTGTTGTTGGGACAAAATTCAATTCAACCAAAATCAGATAGATGATCTTGATCACTGCGAAATGATGAATTAAAAACAAAAATAGAATGTCTTTGTGTAAAAGTTTATTAAAGCAATGCTATTTCCGTAACATCTTTTCGACACAAAATACGATCGTTTTCTGAAATATAATTTTTCGGTCATCTAGAAATTAACTATTTATCATTTGTCCTCTAATACTATGGCGCTTCCTGAATATAATGAACATGTTTAAAAATTATTCTAAAATAAAATTAATTAATTTCAACCAATTTCACTATGAAATTACACTGAAATTAGTTTACATTAACAATAAATTAATTTAAATATTTTCGCTATACAGTAATTTATATAACAATCAATTAAACTATACGGAATTTTACTTTGATTTATATCTAGGACCTGTTGTTTTTGAACACGCGTGATTCGAATACTAAATAGTTGACGATACATCCAACCCATTTCAGTAGTCGTTGAAACATGTTGGGGATTTAAGTACGCATTGCTTTTCTGTCTGGGAGTTCTTTCGTTCTTATCGGTGTTTGGCCCACATTTCCCAGTATTCCTTCTTTTGCATCTCGAAGAGTCGCGAAATAGTGCGGTCGAAGGCAAACATCTCTTCCTCACCAGTGAAGACACTCGACGAGGACTCAGTCTACAACAAAAACCATTCAATATATCTGATGTTCTCTATGTAGGCTTCTTTGAATTACTTACCGAACCGTGCTCGATTTTCAGATCATCCATCAACATACGTTGGTCATCGGCCAAGTCGTGTGGTTTATCGCTAAAGTTAAAGAGACGATCCAGAGGTGCATCCGATGAGATAACGACGCGAACACGATTGTCGTAAAGTGTGTCGATCAGTGTGATGAAGCGACGCATTTGGGACTTCAGGTACAGGTTCAATTGAGGTACATCACGTATTAGCACCGTATGGAAAAACTGCGATATTTGTATGTAATCGCTACCAGCAAGTGGCTGTTGAATGGATTTTCCGATTAATCACAAATTTACTAATTTATTATTATTCATACTCACTCTATCGCATAGTTCTGAGAATGAGCTATCTAGCACTTGTCCGCAGGTCTTCTGGAAAGTGAGGTCTCGCCCGAAATGGGTGATTGTGCGCGGACGAATGATATCGTTCTCTTGTGTGCAGAGAATCTTGAACATTCGATCCATTTCCTGATCCGCATTGACTTTCGATTTCCTACAAATGATATTCTACTATAGCAAGGTAACTTTAGCATAAAACCAAATAGAAACTCACACGAAATAGTTGGTGTCACCGGACTGAGCAATGCGTCGATAGTCGACGCCACTATCCAAGGCGATCACATCGCATTTCTTCAACAACAGCGAAATGAAAGGTACAAAATTGCTGCGCTGCAGGCCATTCTTGTACAGGTCATTGGGATGTCGATTGCTGGTCGCCACAACAATGACACCGTCGTTGAAGAGATGCGTGAAAAGTCGCTTGAGAATCATGGCGTCCGCTATGTCGGTGACCTGAAACTCATCGAAGCAGATAAGCCACGATTCGCGAGCGATCATATCAGCCACTGGACGTGTGGGATCGTAGGGTTCAGGTTTCTCTGAGTTGAAGGCGCGATCCATGGGACCCTGTTGCTCCTTGGCTTCGTGTATGCGCTTGTGGACATTCGTCATGAACGAGTTGAAGTGCACGCGTTGCTTTTGATTAATCTACAATGGGGTTAAAATTAGAGTTAAGGTCACAGGTTGAGGTTGTTAAATGATATTCTACCGAGGTGCAGCAATCGTAGAAGAGGTCCATCAGTGTCGTCTTTCCACCGCCTACACTACCCCAGATGTAGGCGCCATTTGGAGCGTTCGATTGGCTGCTGCCTCCGTTGCCTCCGAAGAGGGAGCCGAGGAAACCGCCGCCGCCACCGCGACTGCTCGGCGAAGGCGTGTAGTTTTGTATTGTGTTGTACAATTTCTCCAGCGCCACCATCGTGCGCTCCTGCGTCTTGTCGGGCATATAATCGCCCGACTGGACCTTCCGCTTGTAGGCGGCCATCGGACTCGCGTGGCGTCGTGAACCAGAGGCCACGAGCTTTGGCGCCAACGCCTTCAGCAGAAACTGGTGCTCCGCGATCACCGTCAGACGTGCTCTCAGCTGTATGCTCAACATGTTGTGTCACTCACTAACCTTGTATTGCTTTCGTAGAATTTTTATACAAACAATTAATTTTGGTTTGGCTTTAGTTCGAATAATTTAACTTTTTACAGATAATTTTGTAAGCTTTTATTGAGAATTTCATTGATTTATGGCGATATTCCATTCAATCATTCTCGTTGATATGTTACATAAAGCGAGAGCTGCTCGAACGACTTCCTGCAACGCGAAACTACGTCCCCTGTCCGTCAGTCCGTCCGCCCATTGGCCGTGAATATTTTTCACTGAATCTAAAAATTTGACATATTTTGGCCAAGTCTCTTTTTTTCATTTATCGCAGAAATCAGCTGTTTAGCTCAGCTGGTTCCACCGGGGTTGTCGAAGTCACTTCAATCGAAGTGTTTCACTCCTCTTTTGGGTGATGAACTGTCAACTGTCACATTTTAACAGACTCTGTCCGTAACAGAGAATAAATAGTGTTGGAAAAGATATCGCTCTATCTCTTTCCCACCTATGTGAAAGACTGACCTTTGACTGACACGAAGTCCGTCGGAAAAGTGTGTTTCCTTTTATAAACCTTCCCTATTTTTGTTTCAGAAGATGTTTGTTCTTGTCGTTGTTTTGTGTGTTCCTTCCCTGGTTTTCCTATTAAATGGCGGTTTCTTATGTTAGGTTTGTGAAGAGAAGTGAATTTGAATTTTATTCTTTAAATTGTAAATAAATTAAAATATAAAAAAGAATAATAATAAAGAATAATAGAATAAATTAATAATTATTTATAAATAACTGTAAATTCATTAATGGGAATGTGTGAATTGTGAAATTGTGTGAAACGGAAGCAGGAAACGGAAATATCGCCGATGGACGAGTGCAACAAAAGCTGCCGCAAAAAGCTTCGAGACGAAGACGCCGATTTCCGCCGTCGATAAAAAAAGTGTTTCGGAAATAAATAAATAAAATTGATATATTGAATAAATAATTAATTTATGTGCTTATTCTTTCACACCTGAGGAGCCCTCCGAAAATTTTAGTGTAGTGTTAAATAGTGAATAATAATAATTAAAATAATATTAAAATACAAATTTTCGATATAGTGTCTTTTTTTAATTCGACCGGTGGATGGTCATTAGTTACCAATGGTCATTAGTGCGTGTCGTGTGTCAATTTGCCGTCGAATCGATAACTCAATTAAAAAAAATCATTGCATCGTGTCCGCATCATTAGTTTTCACCTCATATAAGGCTGTCTGCCAGCAGTTGCGAAAACACAAATGAAACCATCAGACCATCAGCCATGATTGGACGTAAATGGAGACGTCGAGGAGACGTCGAGGGGGGTTCGTTCGAGTGATGCCCGCGTCCACGCCTCTTAAAACAGCAATTTGTTGAGAAATAACCTGTGCAAAATCCACAAAGTTAAATCGAAAAAATGAAGAAAACAAAAACAAAAGATTGAAGTGCGAAAAAGAAGGAAAATGACCAAAAGACACAATTGCTCCAGGTTGTGCAATAATTTCACAGATATGTTGAAAAGAGGAGGAAAACATTTCAAATAAACTGATGAAAAGAGCTGATTGTTGTTGTTTGCGATGATGAAAGCAAAAGAGGAAAATAATAAAGTAATCATGGGGAGAGAGAAGAAGAAGGAGAAATGGGATCAATAAACTAATGTGCTACATTTTGTTGGTGAACATTGATTAAATATATAATAATAAATTGGTTTGTAATGAGCGGAGAAATAATGCATAGTGTGGCATAAGCTGAGAGGGGAAGAGTTGTTGCTTAGACCCATGTAAAATGGATCCAAAGTCCATTTCCCTCATTTTTGTAGACGGCTTTGACATTGAGTATTCACCATCAATAGAAATGCTGCTTAAGAAAACTTAATTTAAGTTGTGTCAACTGACTCGTAATCAAATATGGCATGATTGAGTTGTTTCTGGTAAGAATAAACCGATCTTGGAATAGTTTAATATCATCAGTTGAACCTCTTCAAGTGGGTGAAAAATCGATCCTATGATGATCACTAGAATCTATCGTTGACTCAACTTTCGAACCTGGAAATGATGCTTTCAATATAAAAGTTGAAGGTGAGTTTATTTTTGTTTTATATTTATATTCACTTTTATCAAAATTTATAATTTCCTTGTTAGTTTACACATTTTTTCGCATAAATTATTCAATGTACAATATTTTTAGCATGTTCTCACTTTCGATTTCACATTTAATTTAATCCGAAATTTTTGATTGTCCGCACACAAAACTTATCTCAAATCACAGTCTTTTTATATTAATTTCATTACGTTTCTTTACATTTCATTACGTTTCGTTACTTTTTCACTTTTTGTGGTTCGTCCTTTTGCGGTTCCCCCTTAACAAATACCGTTAATTAGTGTTAATTTACAAAAAAAAAAAAGAATTCCACCCTCCGAGTATTTAAGGATTTTCCAGCAGACCCACATACTGTCCATTCTGATTGGCCTGACGACGCTCCTCCAGCCGCTTGGCGAACTCCGGATCGCTCTTGGCCCGTTGCTCCAGACGCTCCTGCTGCAGCTTGATGCCCGCATAGATCTGATCCAGTCCCTTCTGGATCTCCTCGGGAATGGCGGGTGGCGTTGGAATGTGGTCGCCGGTGGCACGGAAACCATTCTCGTCGGCCGTGTATTGGACGTTGACGAGATCGCCCTCGGGCGACTGGTACGAGTATTGGCCGTGCTGGACGAGCACTCCGTTCGGATTGGTCTCGGAGAAGTCCTTCAGGAAGCCCGTCTCCTCGTGCACGATATTGTTGCCCGTCTCGTATTCGGTCTTGTAGCTGCCGTCCTCGCTCTGCTCCTTGTTGTACTTGAGAATCGGGATCCAAGTCGTCGTCTCACGATGCTGATCACGATGGTCGGGCTTATCATCGTGCGGTATGTTGTTCGCGTTCGGGTGCTGATGATGGTTCTGGGCGTGGCAGGATATCGCCAGCAACAGCGCCGCGGCACAGATTGTCAACTGCAGAGAAATGGAAGAGAAAAACAAACAGAGGATGAGAAATTAGTCCAAAGATGGGATGAGAAGTGAAATAAAATAGAGGATGAAAATTTAAACCAAACAGAGGATGAGAAGCAACTGAAAAAGGATGAGAAATTAAAACAAAAAAAGAATGAGAAGTTACACTAAATAAAGAATGAGAAGTGAAACCGAACAATAGATGAGAAATGAAACCAAAAATAGTATGATAAATGAAATCGATGAGAACGAAATTTGAGAACCATTTCAATTGAGGAAAACTCAACTTACAAACACTTTCATTTTTATTTTTCTAAATTTATCAACGGATCGTCTTAAATTGTCTTAACGGTATTTGTGAAAGGATATTCTAATCTTTTCGGACTTGTCTCGTTTCCCCTTCTCGAACGTTGATGATGAAGCGCGTATTCCTCGTGGTTTCGGGTGAAAGCAGGTTTGGAAAAACACTGATCACCAGCGAGCCCTATTTAAGCTATTTATAGCGTCTTGACTGCGCCTCCTGAAGCCACTCATTAACCCATCACGCTCTCTCGCTCAGACGCCACCAGGCGTCGTTGTCCCACTCGCTCACACGCTCGCTTAATCGCTCTCGTCATTCGCCATTTCTTTCTTTCGATCGATGGCTCATGATGCAGAGAGCCAAAAACCTCTTCGATCTTTCGTTCATTCGGTTGGAGGTTTGTCTTATGTCTTCGTTTGTAGCGAATGCAATTGTATTCGTATGTGTTTGGGTGCATTTGTATTGGTGTGTGCATTTGAACCCGTGGTAACCGTTGCTGCAGACACCAGAGATTGTTGGCTGCGACGACGACGATCGTTGCTGCTGCTGGTATCATCGATATATAAGAGCAAAACAACTATCGCTCTCGATCACTAAGGAGACGACTATAGAATTACTTGGTATGGAATATTTATTTATTTTACATTAATCATCTATAAAGAGGACGATAATAATGGTTATGAAAAACTATAGTGGAATCCTAGAAGATTTGAAATTTGTTAGATCAAATTATGGTGTGGATCTCAAATAGACTTTCATTAAAAGGATTTCTGTATCTGTTCTTTACATTGTAATTGAGTGCAACATTTACGTATATCGATGCCTCTGAGTGCGATGCCGTTATTTCGGAAAATGATACAAAGGAGAGGACGAGGGTAGAAGAGTAAAAAAAGCAGTCTATGAACAAAATATATAAAACTAGTATTTTTGCGCGTGAACAACAAGTTGAACCAAATTAATAGTTTTTCGATGACGTTGCTTATCGCTGAATACCTCTCAATTGCAGATGAACGATGTTGCAGATGACGAGCTTGACGATGATTATCAATGATAGTGATGATGTTGGATTGAAAGCAAATGTCTTGATTGTTTAGGGGGGAGAATGAGTAGAAGGATGGAATGAGTAGAAGAATCGAAAGACTTTGATGTCGTTGATGTTGCAAGAATTATGACTTTATATACGATTTTAGGATCTCTTGCCGATATCGTAGAGTTACGAAAAATATATATCCACTTGTACAACGCGATCTACTCGTCAAAAGTTGTCAATAAATCATGGTTGCGGAACCTGTACGAGACATTTTTTCGTCAAACTCTCAACATAACTCAACTAACTATCCCATTGTGACATCGTGATGATGATGGAACTTTGAGGTCCAATTTGATGTAGCTTTCCAAGTCGAGGAAGGGTCCAGGGTGTTGCAAAAGCCAGTCGCCATCGCCACAGCTGATTGATATATTGAGGAAACGATTTTCCACTCGACATCGACAATGGATGTCGTTTGCGCACTGCGATCGGCAAATTCAACTTTGACTTTTCGCAATGTGCCTTCGGTAGGAGCAACAACAACAACAGCAACAACACAATCGGTTAATGAAAAATAGGGTTCGTTTGTCGGAACGTGACTGACTGTTGTTGAGCTCATTTTAAAGGCTAACTCGAAGTGAATTTTCAAGCAGCCTTTTGAAACATAACTACAAAAACAAAGACAGAGAAAGACAGTGAGCGAATGAGATAGAGATAGAGCAACAACTCCCATGTATTTGGTTCATCAGCGAAATATCATCGCTGAACAATAATAACCAAATGATAGCAACAACAACAACGATGGCAATAATGAAACCAGCTTCAAAGTTGAACAACCGAAAGGCTGCCGGCTCACAAATGATTGCGGCCCCAAAATGTATTTGAAGAGACAATTGCCGAAGAAGAAGAAGAAAAACCAGGCTGACTCCGATGGAAAACTTGTCCGATAGCGGCGGCGGCGTCGTCGTCGTCGTCGTCATCTGCAGCGGCTCAAGTGGTTTTGCCGGCTGGCATCTTCCAACAAGTTAACCACCTCCACTTCTACTCCCTCGCCATGGCCGTATGTCTGTGTGTGGTTGTGACTTTAAAGGAGTTCCCAAGCGGCGCGTCTCTGACTCAGGCCGCATCGACCTCTCGGTCTCCGTCTCCGCCTGCGTTGCGCCGGTTTCGGGGAAGGTGCTTGGCTTGCTTGGTATTTATTGCATAACCATATTGGAGACGGCACGGCGAGTGAGCGTGGCGTGGCAGCAACATATCGATCGGGGATGGAGCCGAGACGGAGGATGTTGTTGTCCCTCTCTCTCTCTCGTCTGAAGTAGCCACTTCAAAGTCTGGGAAACCATTTGCCAAACAGGAATATCAACCATAGTTGGGCTCCTGTTTTTTTTGCTTTCTTCACTCATTCATTCATTAATTAGTTCTCGCCATAAATACATTTTGTTTGCAAAGGAAAGTGGAAAATTTACCAATCCTAAATCCAACCTTTTAAGCATCCTTCCATCTGGTCAGCTTAACACAAGTTTGAGCCTTCTTTTTCGTCTTCTTCGATGGTGTTGTAGGAATTTCAGCCCCAACATCGCTTTGACTTCTTTACAACTACATGCTCAACATGTTATGCTCGCTATATGTTATAGTCGACGGTGTTTTTGTTGTTGTTGTTGAGATCGTTGTTTTTCTTCATTTTTGCTCATCGGCTCCTTTCAATGAAATCGAGAGTCGAGAGTTTTCTGGTTTTTTGCGTCGCCAATTGACTGACTGACTGAGTGACTGACTGACCTACTTGATGTGGATGCGAAGCCAAACCCAAACTCAGGCGAAAGACGGAAGGCACAGACCAGAAGAAGAAGATAATGATGATGAAGAAGATGAAGAAAATGATGATGATGATGAAGAAGAAAAAGAAGAGTAAACACGTTGCGGCGAAAAATCAAGTAGCGGCCACAGGCAGAACTCGAATTCGGTATCGGTTTCCATCGCTGTCGTCGTTTTCAACGGGGTCTGCGTCGTAGTTTCCATTTCGATCTCCCTGTTTGTCTTCGTTGTTGTTTCCTTGTATGTCTCTGGCTTCTTCATATTGTCCCGGTTGTTTGATCTTCACGAAAAATATACGCTTGACTGGATGTTGGGATGGTTGGCAATGCGAGGCTCTCTCAAATGCGTGAGACTTTGTTAAGAGTTACAGTAACAACTGCAACAACAGCAATATAATCAAAAATAACAACAATATCATCAACTTCAACACCAATACTATCAACAATAACAACGCCAACAATAACAATAACAACACCAACATCAACAACAAGAAAATCGTATTGAAAATAATTGCAATTTCCTGCGGTTTCTTCTGCGAAAAGACCTTCAACAGATGTTGTATGTTGGTTGCTCTTGCAATGTTGTTATTGTTGTTGTGCCATTGTTTTTTTTTTTTTTTTTTTTTTTTTTTTGTACATCGTTATTTTTCCCCCTGATTGGCGGCGATGTTGGGTTTGTTTTCTTGGCATCTAATGTCAACGCAATTTATTTATTTATTTTTCAAATGTTGCTCCTTCTTCTCCTTCTCCTTCTTCTCCCACTTCTTTTCATTGTTTATTTGAGATTTTATTCATTCATGTTTTTTTTTTTGTAAATATTATCATCATTTGTCAATGACTCGGTGTAAGGTTTCACAACATGAAATAGTTCCATAAATTAGTGTAACGTATGAATTACAATGGGTACATATAACATTGATTCAGAGCAGACTCCATTTAAATTTGTATTTTGTTATTATAGTGGCAACAGATAAAAGCTTTAATAGGATATGATAGTTTTGATAAGAGTTGATAGGTTTTTATGAAATAATTTCATTGATTCCTAATGATTAGAATGTTCAAATTCTCTTCTACTAAATAAAATTGTATGACTTTCCTTTATTTAATAAAACGCTTGTCCTTGAATCCGTCTTCTGAATCTAGCTTCGAAAGTGATCGTTAATCCCTTTACTATTCTTCCCATTGATGCCATGTCTAGCCAATGTCTTTATCTTCTCCATCATACAAAATACATGTTCTGACATTTGCCAAACGATCTGCTCTGAATGTCAAATGAACACAAGAAGTATATGCAATATGTACGTGTGCAATGGAAATGACAAATGAAACTCGTATGAAAATGTGTTACCGACACCAACCGAGCCCCACAAAGGTTTATTTTTATGTTAATCAGCAAATTAAAGCTGCAGTGCAGAAAATAAAAAACAAACAGCAGCAGAAGAAGAAGTCGTTTAAGCAAATGACGCAACTTTTCAGAGAAGAACTGCAACCAAGCTAAGAATGGTGATAAAAGCGTCTTTTATAGACCTGACCTTGGCACTTAATCGTCACAAGATTTGTTCACTACTTGCGCAATAGAGTGAGGGTGGAGCGAGAACTAAAAGCAAATTGCAGAAAAAACTACAACCTTTCCTTATAAGCTCCTAATTAATTTGCATCTAAAACCTCAGCTAGCTTCTGTGAATATTCTAGAATTTGCATTAAGCTGGGCTTAACTTAGATTTTTAAATTCCAAACATGCTTTCGTATATATCGTGATCGGAGAATAGAAGATACCCGCCGTTGGGATGGTATCTGTGGTGGTTCTCTGTGAGTTCTTTGCAGCAGCAACGACGACGACGACGTCTTCTGTCGGTTCTAGGAATGACATCGCTCGTAATTTACGACGGCCGCCGTCTGCTGGAAGCCGCACCAACGCAAGCTCCACGTTTGACCAACCTTAAACATCCTCCGCCCGCACGCAAGACATCAGACGCGCTTCTTCTTCGTCTTCCTGCCTGCCTGCCTGCCCATCCCCTTCCTGTCTTCCACCTTTTCTAGTAGTCTGGTTCGATTGCGCTCCCAGGGCGACTCTTTTGGATTTCGCGTCACGTGTGACGATAAAAATTGTTCACAACATCGTTAAAAAGCATGTTCAAATTCATCGGCATCATCATCAGCGCACATGGCCAATTGGGAATCTCCGTAGAATCCTAACTTCCCTTCTGTCAGCGCCTGGACTTGATGAACGTTGCGGTCGTCGCTCTCTTTATTGATGTTCTTCGTGTGACGGGTGATAAATTTTGGTCGGATCTAGTTTCGGACAGGTTAACAGTAGTTGGTAATGAACCTTCTATATCAATTGGCAAAATCGTTGTCGCTATCATTCACTCTCTGGAAATTGAGAAGTTTATTTGCTTCACTTAGCTTGTAAACCAGTGTGCCAAATACTGAAGCATAGTTTTAGGAGACAATTTTTTTCTAAATACAAAAAGTTCCGACAAATTTAAAATTGAAAAAATAAAAAATTTGAAGATTTAAAAACTACAGTATTATTATTTCATTAGTTGTTCAATCTAAATTTTTTTCCATAGAATAGGAGAGAACTTGTTTCAAATCCGGAAAAGTCGACAAATTTAAAATTGAAAAAAAATTTGATGATATGAATTTAAAAAATTAAACCGATTCATCAAAATTGTCCATAGGTATAGGAGAAAATTTATTCGAAATTCAAAAAGTCCGACAAATTTAAGTTGAAAAAGAAAAAATTTGAATTTTATGAAATTGAAAATTTTATACGGGTTATTAATTCATTATCAATCTAAAATGTTCGCATTGGAAAAGGAGACAATTTAATCAATATCCAAAAAGTCCGACGAAATTATAAATTAAAAACAAAAATTTGTAATTATGAAATAAAAAAATAAAAAAAATAGTTTATTTAGTTCTAACTAAAATAGTCTATAGACTATTAAAATAAATAAAATCGATAAAAAAATATTTAATTTATAATTTTGATATTACAAGGCGTTTTCAGTGAAACGTGGTATTGTTCATGTGATCATAATTTTATATTATTATTTTTTTTAAACCCCAAGCAAAAAAAAGAAAATATAAATACGCGTACATACTAAACTTTGTTTTTAGTTCAAGATGTATAGTTTGATTTACTTCACGAATTGAAATAATTTTCCAAGATCATCTCACAATTTAATAGTACAAAAAAGTAATATCAAAAATAATAACCATGATGAATCACGTGTGAGTCGTTCATACTTCCGAATTGGTAAAAGGTCATCCGTCTCATCAGCAACTTGATTTCGTCCTTCGAAGGAGAATAAATTCCAACGTGTTTATAGCAAAATAAATGTAATAGGTATTAAAATCCACATCCTAAATAAATATAATAAATCATAGGCAATTAAGATTTCGGATAATATCAATGACAAAACCAAAATGAATACCACAAAATTTGAGATGAGTAAAGTATTTGAAAAACACCTCAGATCGACCGCTAAAAACACCCATTAAAACGAAACCACACAAAGGCGTGTGCACGATATTTGAGTAGCAAAATTATAAGATGTAAAAACCCCGAATTTAATACCTTTGCCAATGAAACCAAGAAGTAAAAACCAGTGTACTTTGAGTATCTATATATAACTTTTATTGAGTTTTACATTTTTTTTGTAATATTTTTCATCATTCGTATTCAGTGTTTATTTAAAGTAAACTTAAAAAAGATTCCATTTTTAATCATTAAATGGCAACGAAGCAGTTATCTTCAGTTTTAATACTAAAATTCCACTCTTAACTAATTGAGGTTTCTCGCATTACACGAGTAATTGTTTTATGTACTTGTATGATTAATCATCACATTATACATGGTGTTTTATTTTTCGACCAGAGTCATGTTTCCTTCTCCTTCTCTTGATGTCCTGTGTTTGAGTCTATTGGGGTGGCATGGGCAAATGATCGCCCTGTGGCTGGAATCCATTTTCGTCGGCCACATAACGGAGCGTGATCAAATTTCCCTCGGGGTCCATGTAGGTGTACGATCCGGTCTGTACCAGGATCAATTCCTCGTGTTCCTCGTAGACCTGTCCGTCGGCTGTTTCACCCCTGGGCACGATGATCTTCTTCATGTAGCCGGCATTCTCGACCTTGATGCCATTCGAGGTTTCGTAACTGTTTGGGGGAAAACGGAAACATCATCATTAGATTCGTTTGTTCATGATTGACAGCCGAATTATGTTGAATAAATCCATCACTTCAATTAACACTTTGCTTCTCTTTATGCCGAATCTATTTAAATCTATTTGAGTTTGAGTTTACGAAGGTCAAACTAAACACACACAAATATCTGACGCCACCCACCTGCTGTTGTAGCTTCCGTCAGGGTTGGACACATCCACTTGTTTGATGATTGTTGCGGGTGTGGTTGTTGTGGTCACAGCGGCCGATGCAACGTCATTTTCCTGAGCAGGACGCGCCAGGACGAAGGCGAACAGAACCGCGCACACGATCACAATGCAGAATTTAAACATTTTCGTAGATTTAAAAGGATTGTGTTATTAAATTCTTAAATTTTCTTCACTTCAATTCACTTCGACGACGTAGTCCTGTTGGGCTTTTATAAAGGCTTCTTCTTCCCTTGAGTTGTCCAAAACACCAGTTGTCAAAAAATGCTGACGAGCTCCCTCGGAACGCGCCTATTTATAGCGCGGTGCTTCGGAACTGACTCGGCTTCTGAGATTCGAATGGGCTCGGCTCGTGTGCGGCGAGGGTAGCCGACGATCGTACAGAGACCGATGGTACGGATGGATGTATGTATGGATGGATGGATGGACGGAAGGTTGAAAGAGACGTAGGATAGATAGATGGATAGATAACAACTACAAAGGCACCACTCGTAATAAATATAAAAAAAATCAAGTGCAAAAATTTAGACTCTTTTTTTTTTTTTCTTTCTTCGAAAAAATAAAAGATAATTTTTACTTTTATGGCTCATGATGTGGTTGGTGAATGATCATGATCATGATGATGACGATCAGTGGGGCTCACCGCTGACAGGTGAGACATGATGATGGGATACGCACGCTCACAAACACACATGATGCGTGCTTTAATATTCCACGATTGTCGGCCGCGATCGTCGCGATACGGTTTAGGGTGGTGAGTAAGAGAGCTTTTTCTCGGCAAGCTCTTGGTTTATGGCCAAAGAGTTGCTGCACAACCAAAAACAATCAAATAATAATAATAAAAGATCCCTTTCGGTTTTGTTTCTGATTAATGAATGAACTGCTCAAAGATTTCTCAGAATATCTTCATGGGGTTTTCTCAGGAGGACATAGGGATTCATCAGTTGAAACAATTTTAATTGGTATACCAAAGAAAGTGTTTTTATCAATTTAACTAACTAAATGCATGAGAATAGACTTCCGTATTTCGCAAAGAGAATTCGCTAATTAAAAATCACTTTCATTTTCACAAATTCTCACCAACAAAATTCTAAAGAATGAAACTAATCGTGTATCGTTGTAGTCTAATGCTCTCATCATACGGAAAGAACTGTATACGAAAATATATGTATTTATATATGATTTCTTGATTGGCTAGCTACCGGTCGTTAGTCCAGATTTAAAGCCAACTCTTTGCCTCTCAGTTAGAATTGACCCAATGATTAACTCTCACGTTATCTATGAATTAGTTATTGAGAATGGTTTTGTTGTTATTGCCATGATTTTTGTTAGTGCATCGTATCTAAAAATTAGCACCTTTTTAATGCGAAACACAAACTCTCGTTAGGCCACTGAAAAAATGTATGCAAATTAAATAAACTATTTAGCTTCTGCTTCTGTCTACGACTCTTTCTATGTAGACTCTCGTCTCGATAGTTTAGTTTAGTAGATTCGGTTTGTTGTCTGGTTGTGCTTTTTCTTCTTCTAATATTTACTTAGCGTGTCATAACTTCTACTTCTTCTCTATTTGTTAGTTCGCATTTTTGTTGTTATGTGATGAGGAGACTCATGGGAGTTGCAATTTTAACGATAACGACCTCGAAAATAAAAGTAATTTAGAAAGACGACAACTGAACAACTGGTGGAACATTGGAGTAGGCTTTAGGCTTACCAAAGACTTGAACTAAAATTTACTTCTATAATAAAAACTAACTTAAGAGGTTAACTAAAATTTACTCCTATTCTAACTACACTAACTTAATATCCGACACTTTGTCCTATCGAAGACTTTTGAAGTACTGTACACCGACTTCTTCATGCCATCACATAGAGTAATAAACCCAAATGTTTATGAGTTCGCACTACGTGCGAAATGGTTTGGACACCGTTCATAACTGTTTTGCATAATTAAAAAATTTGGGCCTATTAAGAATCAATAAACGAATCTCTGTCCACAACACAACACGATGACCAACCAGCTGTAGAACAAAAACAACAAAATATTGGCCAACGATGAAATTCGAGACACGTTTTGATTATGGCATAAAATTGCATATATTCCGGCATTTAGAATTTCGTCTATTATTGTTCTCAGTTCTAAGTATGGTGTATTACGCAATCCTTATCATTGATCGCACCGTAACGGTGAACGAAGGAAGAACAATAAAATAGTGAATTTCAACTATTCATCATCAAATCACATATGAGACGAATATTAAAACGGCCCAAAAATGCCAGACACCAATCGTTTGGGTGAACAACCTTTGATTCACATAAAATTCACACACTTCCCCACGCTCCCCGCACCCTCTTTCGACATGGCAACTACTCACAAATGTACAACAATAACATTTATTTATTAACAATTGGTTTTTCGTTTTATTTTTTTTTTAAGTAATATTCAACAAATTCAGTCCATGGTTTCATGATTTCCTCTCGCCCTTCAGTACTTTCTATCCGCCGGTGGGTGATAGGGATGTTCCTCCAGGTACTTCAGCGTCTTCAGCACCGATTCGGGAATCGGTGGCGGGGTCGGCAGATGGGCGCCCACGGGTTGGAAGCCATTCTCGTCGGCTGTATATGAGATCGCATACTCATGGCCATCGTCGGCGGTGAAGGCGAATTTTCCCTCGATCGCCTCGCCGTCGTGATCGGCATCGACGTGCTTCAGGACTCCATTCTGAGTGGCCTTTGAGCCGTTGTCTAGTTCATAACTATGAGAGAGAGAAGATAATTTTTTTATTTGGATTGAATCAACAACTGAAACAACTAATGATTAGATCTACATATAAGTATAAAACAGTATAGAACGAAAATAGAAGGCAAAAATAAATAAAAAATGAAACAAGAATTTCACAGCCAATTATTATTATCTTATATATCTCCACATATCACCAGACAGAAATTAACCAAACAATTTGTCACAGATCATTAGTTCTCGATATTGTCGTCAAACTGGACCGATTATTTTGTGAAAAAATTAAACAACTTATTTCATGTTTATTAGTTTCATGCGAATATCGAAAAAAATCCGAAATCTTTTAGATTTATCTTCCAGTTTCTCATGTGAAACTCTATGTATCCTTAATGTGACCTAAATATTCCACACAAGCACCGGAAATACATAGGAACATATGGATTGATTTGCAATCACTGCTTACTGGTAATGGTATTTGCCATCGTGTTCGACCATGGCTTCGTTTGAGATCACTTGCACGTCGGCCTGAACGGCGGCCGCAATTACAGAAAATGCCACGAACAATAACACTTTCATCCTGGTCGATTCGATTCGGATTGAAAACAATTTATTTGGCTTGGAAACGTTTTGAATATCACAACACAACGGAGCGCGAAACATGCACTAAAACTCACTGGTCCACAACAAATGACGGGTTCCTGGAAGTCAACTTTGCTTTTTATACTGATTTTATATCTGTCATTTTTTTGGTCAGCGACTAAAATGACAACAACGCCAATAAAAATGCCATCAACAATAACAACAAGAACGCCAACAACTACAACGTGAACAACAATTTTAAACTAAAGTTAATGAAAATACAAATTTCAATAATAAATAATTTCGAACTCGTTTTGTTTTAAAATGTAGTATTTGTTGTGGTGAGATTCACAAAAGGTTAAAAATGGGTGTGAAAAAAAACCACACCAAGACGAGACAAATACATGAAAAAAGCGAAAAAAGACAAACGAAAAAAATGAAATAGAATTTTTATTTTTAAATTCGAAACTTACATAACCGCATTTTTTGGCAATAACGGCGAGATTTCATTAAATTTGCATAAAACGATATGATGTCAAATAAAATTTGTCACCGAAAGTCAGATAAAAAAGTTTCAGACAATAGACAAAACAAATACACGGAATGTTTTGGGCGATATCCT
Source organism: Coelopa frigida (assembly GCA_017309665.1). Lineage (NCBI taxonomy): Eukaryota > Metazoa > Arthropoda > Insecta > Diptera > Coelopidae > Coelopa > Coelopa frigida. The sequence continues at coordinate 27,942,649 of CM029562.1, forward strand.
ACTTGGGTTCTCGCTAGACGATCATGATTATACTGCATTTTTAGCTTAATCGTTTTGTTGTTGGCATTTTGACGCATGTCGTCTACGATGCTTTGGACCAGAGGATGATCTTTTTCTTCTCCCTATTGACTCGTAAATCATTTTATCACTTCATCATGTTCGTTGTATGTTTTGTTTGATTGTTATGTTTTTGTAGTTGCTGTTGTTGCTTCTGTTAGTAGTTTGTGTATTAATTTTGCATACGAAATTAAATGGTGCTCCAGCATAACAAGTATTTTTGAAGTTTGTATATCAAATACTGTCGACTGGTTTTCAACCAGCTCTCTCGACAGTCTCCAAGAACCCCAGCAGACACTCAGAATATACATACTATATTCTGATCATTGGATCTATTAACTTGTCGCTAGTTTTTATTCGAACGTCGCATTCAAAGTTATTTGGGCGTCATTTATCAGATAGACGAAGTTGACGTAGTCGTTTATGGGTTGTCATAATGCCATACCAGATCGCAGACATCTGCCATTTTAGCATCATACTGGATATTATGCACGTATATGTATGACGGAAGGTCTTGAGATCAAGTTCAACGGGAAAAGTCTTCATTTCCGATTAATATTTACGATATTGGAGTCGAAATCATAATAAAATCGATAAAATATAAATCATGGTTGCATTTAGAAAATGTTTTAATTTATTCGAAGGATGAATTATAAAAATGGTTTTCGAAAAAATAGAGTAAAATCCATGATGAGAAGAATTTGATAAAAGAAGTGAACTGAGGAAGTAAAACCTAAGTAAAGTCCTTAAGTGATAATCGATCCTGGAAGATGAAAAGTGAAATCGAAATAATAGAGTCAAATCCATGATGAAGTGATTCAATGTAAGGATGTAAAGCCCTTAAGTGATGATTAATCCTGGAAAATGAAACTATAAAAAAAGAGTGGAATTGTTTTTCATAAGAATATTTAATTCTTTATTTGCTCGCTTATTCATTATGCAATAGATAGACGTTAATATACATTATCATCGTTAATATTATGTAATTTACTTTATATACATGTCCAACTAATTTATATATTTATTTAACATTTCTTTTTTTTTGTGTGATTTTAATATTTTTCCATTGTACAAAATTTTTCTTCAATATTTTTTCATAAAATTTCAAGAGATTTTTCTTCATTTCTTCAGTGATATCACAAAAATCCGAAATGTCAAAGTTTCCGGCGACTAAAAATTCAAGTTGTTTACAAGTTGTCAAAGACAGTTGGGATTGTAGAGAAAAGGGAGATAGGGAGAAGAAAGAGAGGAGTGCAGGTATAGAAAGGATTGAGGTGAGAAGAGGACAGAGGTGAGAAGTGGGATGTGAGGGATCCACGATTGTCCAAGTGCTTTGTGGAAATGAGTATTTGTTTAATTTATGTTATTATATTTAAGTAATGTTTCCTTTTATCAAATCGGTTCGTTCAGTCAGTATCATTTTCTTCTTTTAACATTACTCACTTGGCCACGCCTCTTGGATATTATGATGTTGTCGTTGTTGTTGTTCGAATGTGTGCATCGTGTTCGTGTGTGTGCGTGTCTCAGTGTTTGGACCAGAAGGGAAATATAGAGAAGAGAAACTGTAGAAGGTCGTAAGGCAAGAAAACAAATCATCTATCGTCCATCTTCCTAAACATTCTATGGGCTATTTGTTCCAGTATATAGTTTTGCATTGTTGTCATCATATATTTCCATCACACCACAATTTATTGCACGCTCTCCATCGCTCTCCGTCCAATTCATCGTCATCCTTTCCGCCTGCGATCCAGCCCTCTGGAGATGCTTAACGACGCTTCGTGGGAGGCAGACTGAGGAGGTAGTCGAGAGCCTTCTGGATTGCTGGTGGGATTGGGGGTGGGGTGGGGAGATGATCGCCGCTGGGCTGGAAACCGTTCTCATCATCGGCGGAATAGTTGAGAGTGATCAGGTTGCCTTCGGGCGAGGTGTACGAGACGGAGCCGCGGGCGACGATCACGTCGCTGGTGTCGGGGGAGCTGGCCTTCTTCAGGGTTCCGGTCTCTTCGCCTTTGATGCCGTTGGCGGTCTCGTAACTGTAGTGAGATTACAAGAAAAATCTTCATTAGAAAAATATAAATAAAAAATATAAATACATGTTTATGAACGGAGAGATAATGAGAGAGCTCGATGGCAAAAGAGAGCTTCGTTCGCTCCACAAAACATCACTTGATGAGGCGTCAATCGTTTGTTTGAATATTCAAATGGCAGCCGGCTTTCCACGCGTTTGGCGCCTGCCTCAAATTAGCGTTGTTTTGTGTTGTTGTCGCCTGTCGCCATTCAATAACACGCTCTTGTTCTACCTTTTTTCTGGCCCATTCGCTCCACGTCGTTCGAGCTATTGATTTGTTTGTTTTTTAATCGTATTGATCGGTGAGCGAGCATCGGGGTGATCGTGATCGCGATTTGTTTTGTTTTGTCAATAAAATGTATGCTGCCGCGCATAAATCGTTGTGGGGAGAGCCGAAGACGCTATCAACAGCTGAGAAACATGTCGACGACTTGGACGAATAGTTTTGCATAATCAACAGTGGGGCAAAAAAGTTTAGCACACAAGAAACAAAGATTGTCTTCTACAAAATTCTACGCCAAATAGAATAAAGTGATGATTTCAAATATTGGCGCCATTGCTAATTAAATGTGGTTTTATCAAATCAATTGGGATTTACCAACTTCTAGAAACCGAAATGTTAACTTGTTGTCGACAGCAAACAAATTAACATTTAAATGGAATTCTTTATTTTGAGATAATAAAGAAATGTTTGAATTTAATTTATGTGACTGGTTTGCAAGTAAATTATCATTGCTATGACGAAAATGCGAGGTTGTTTATCTTTCCTTCTTCGCTTCTTTTTGGCTTCTTCCCATCGTAAGGCGTCGTAAAACCACAGACTGTCCTTGCGATTAACCCACATTTGCAAGGCTTTTGACATTTACTATTTTAAACAGTCTTCTCGAAATCCAAGACGAAAGCAATTAAAGAGGAAATTCCTCTCATTCGATTTCTGTTTATATGATTAAATTTCTTGATGGGCTAATTTTGTGGTCTCCACTATATTTTCCTTCAGTTTTTTCGTTTCGCTGCCGCCTGAGTTCATCGCAGCAAGTTTGTGTCTTAAGTCTTTCGTATGACTGACGCTTCAAAGCAGCCAAAAAGTATGCAATGGTTTTCTTTTTCTACTTACGCGTAGTTGTAGGAGCCATCGGGTTCAATATTGGATTCCTGACTAACGATCGCAATTGGCTCCTGAGGAGCAGCGACGGCCAACGCGACGACGCCGGCGATGAACAGTAAAGCAACTTCCTGCAAGTGAAAAAAAATAGAAAATTTTAAATATTTATCTATATAAAAATATTATTTATATAAAAATGCATAAAGGTGGGTTCCATTTCTTACTATACTATGTTTTTCAAAAATTTGTTTAAAAGTCACATTAAAAAATATATATAAAAATAAGTTAGTAAATGTCGTTAAAGGAGGGACAATAACAACTACTATGTTTTTCCAATTGATTGTTTATTATATTCCAATCGTACATTTTCACACATTTTCATGTGCCGACGTTGCTTTTATAATGTCTTTAATTACTATAATTTTGTTGTTAAGAATTTTTGCCTTGCCTGCCTGCGTGTTTCACTTATTGCTTTTGTAGTAGTTGTTGTTGTTGCTGTTGGAGCATTCGGTCATTCATCTATCATACTAACTACATATTTACACGGTTAGTTAACTTTTTTATGCAAATTTAATTTCATTTAATTCTATTCTATTCGTCTTACGTTCTCGTCGTTGTTTCGCAATTCGCAATTCTAGGGTTTTGTTACTTTTCAATACGTTGATTCTTGGAGCGAGTGGAGGAGGAGGAGGAGGGAATTGAAGTAGTGGAGAATTTGTGGCGTAACGAGAACCTTGTATGTGGGGCTTCATTGCAATTGGTTCGGCCTTGTGTGTGTGGAAATCACAGACCATTTAAAGTGTATTTCCTTTTATTTCGTAACGGAATCGAGAGACGTCGAGAGGAAGTAGAAGAGTAAGTCAAACGAGTTGAGGGAAGAAGAAGCTGGTGGAAGGGAATCTCGAAAATAACAATTCCTCATTATTTCTACCTTCGAACGAATCTCTTCGAGATTGCTTTTAAAAGCCATTAAAACTCTTTATGTCTTCGAGACGTTGTCGAAAACGATTGTTCGCCGATACTTAACGAGAACACACTGTAGCCAGACTCAATATGACTCTTGCGACCCTCGCACGTTCAACATTCAGTCATAAACTACGAGTTTATGCGTTTGGCGCAAAATGCGCCGTGTCAAAATGATTTGTGTTTGCGGCGAAAAGTGAGAGTTTTCGGCCAAAATGCCTGCAAATGTCAGTCAGTCAGACAGTCTGAAACTCCTCCATGCGAAGCGCAAACGAACATTGTTGAAGACTTCACTTCATCGGAGCCCTTTGACCACGGAGACGACGATGATGAGGCGACGATTGCGAGGAAAATGCAACGATTTATTGCATAAAGCAAGGCGTTCGCAGTGGGTGTCGCTCTCGAGTGCGGTTGCGACACGTTGAGTGTCGTCGTTGCATCACCACGTGTTAACCTTAGGGTGAGGCGGAGAAATGAGACGAAATCCAACACCCATCGGAACCAGTTTCGCGCCGGCTTCGGCCTGGTCTTCCCCAACTCATGCCGTTCGATCGACGACCAGACCGAGAGTTGTGGGCACATTTGCAACGAGGGCGGCAGACACGACACGGGCACCGTGGCATGGTCGCGGCGACAATTTATCGTCGTCCAAATCCAGAGACGACACGCGATTCGAAAAGGTCAACTTTTTGCTTTTACAACACGACAATCGGCGCTGGGAGGCGATCGCGACGCCAGATGAAGAAATTGAGAATTAGTTATTGTTATTGTAGTTGTAATCGTTGTCGTTGTCTCGTTTTCGTGAAATATCAAGCGACCGATTCGGTATTGTTGTGGATTTTTTTAGGTCGTTTGCTATTTTAAGAGAGTTTTACATCGAGGAGGCCGCAACCAGGGCGGTCATTGGAGGAGGCAAAGCAAAAATTATTGCTGAAAACTATTAACGGCGACTTTTATGGCGCTGCGAGAGATATTTATAGCGATTTTATGGTAATTTATGAGTTTGGAAAATTATCAATTGTCTGTGACGACAACGAAGCTGCGGGCCATCGATCGAAATGGAAATCTTCTCACGCTAATGATTCAATTTGAAGAAGGTGATGACTTGAAAATTTTGAACGATCTTTCGATATTCATTTTTTTTAAAAATAATTATCAGAAGTCTAGTTGAAGACTTTTGTATTGAATTCAAATATGAATTTTGTATAAGAATTCTAATAGATAACTTCAAAATTCTTGAAACTACTTTTTGATATAAAATTTTAAATGGACTTAGTTTGAATTGTCTAGCACCGATTTTGATTTTTGAAAAAATACTGAATCTAAAACTCTATGAAGACCACTGGAGGACACGAAGGACTTTTTGTTTGATATTTTAAAATTGTTTTTGAACACTTACAATTTTCATGTTTGCACTTTAGCGCGATTTTCGAACGCAACTGCAAATGGCACAGTTAATCCTTTCTTGAACTAAAAATCCTTTTCTCGATCCTTGGCTGGTTGGCGCTTCTTGGTGCGGCTCTGTGCGTCCAAGAAGTGGTTAATTGAGCAAACGATTTTTTAATGATCTCAAATGCCGGGTACGGCGCTATTTATACGAAGCGAGCCGTCGTCGTGCTGCATTCAAATTCAATGAATGAATGAAAAACAACTGCACCACTAGCAACAACAACAGCTGACGACTGCAACGGCAGCACAAAAACAAAGGCGACGAGAAAAACTACAACAAGCCGAGATAAAGAGTCAGTAGAAGACAGCTGGAAGATGCACACAACTAATACAACAACAACAAGCTTGTGAGTTAAAAAAATATAAAAATGAGAAAAGAAATACAAAATTGTTAAAAAATATAAATAATATAAGAAAACGCAAAGAAACATGTCGATAAAATAGAAGTACAAAGAAAAAATCCACGGAAGAAAACAGTGTAAAGTTTAAACGACAAAAGCGCACTCTGCCGTTGGTGAAGAGAAGTTTATAGTTTTGTTTTTATTTTTTACTTATGAAGACTATGAGCAAAGGTTTTTCACGTGAATTTCTTGATAGCGACCAACGGCCTCTTGTCACCCGAGACAGCCGAGATGCGCAGTTGACGAATCGCCGGCAATTTGCGATATGAAATATATCAATAAATTGATTTCTGACATCAAATGTGCATATAATTAGCTGCGACATTTACGACGCCCCCATGCCACACCCCACACCATCCCTAACAGACTCGTAGATTGCGAAGTTCTTGTTACGATTTCCATGTAAAAAAAACCCGCATTGTGGTGACAAATGTGCAGGTGTTTGTATGTGTATTTGTGAGGTGAATTTCTCGTTCGTTTTCCCCGATCGTGTGTTTGAGTATTGAACCGTTGTTGTTGACTTTGGCGTGTCTCTGGCTCTTTTTCCTGAAATAATGGTCAATTCGAGGGAGCGATGTCGATTTTTAAATGTCAGTTATGTAGCTGCCGAACGAGACAAATAATGAAGTTGAGCATGAGCAGGAAAAATTAGTGATCGATCAGTGAAGCAGGGAATATTGAAGGAAGGCATATTGGAATCGAGTTGGAGAAGTAGTGGAATAAGGGAAAAAATAACATTTTCAAATCTTCTCTTTACCGAGTTATATTATTATAAAAAACCCAAAACCCCAAACTATGAAATCAGAATTAAGAAATATAAAAATAACATTGAATAAAATAGGATTTAATTCTGAGAAAATTAAAAAACAAACTTCTCATACATTTTTAATGAATTCATTTAGAAATCTTTTTGCAGAATTTAATTATATTTTTTTTTGGAATATAACAATCTCGTAATGACAAAGATTCGAATCGAAATGGAAATGTTATACAAGGGAAAAACAATTACAACAATTGCAGTGCATGGCAGACATCAAATTTCAATTAAACACTAACCAAGATTTTCTGCTCTTGCAAACGAGATTTCACAGAAAATTCAATGCAAACAAAAAATGTTTTTCAATGAAGAAAATTTACCAAAAAAAAAAAACAACAGACAAAACCGAGTAAAATTAAAACTAAACCTTAAGAAATACAAAAGTCAGAGAGACAATCAGAAAAAAAAATCTCTGGGACAATCTTGTCACGACATTGTGGGCTTCTTTTCTTCGCCAACAACAACATCAATTACAACAATAAAAAAAAACCAAACAGACGGCGATGACAAGAACCAACGCAAGAGCCACAAACTTTTGACATTTTGACCCCGGTGGCAGCAGCAACAACAACAAAGATGAAGACGAAAACGACAACGAAGAAGCCGAAGACAATGATGAAAAAATTGCAAGATGTCGTTGATCGTCAAGCGGAGATTATTATAGGATTTGTTGCGATGGCGAGTAGCTGAGTAGTAGAAAACACTCCTGTGGGCTTCTACCGCCCACGGACCCGCCCCCCGAGGCTCCTCCCTCTTCCCGACGACGTTGCCACCCTACAGGGCTGCGAAGAAACTGCTGAAGCGATCGATTTCGCAATCGAGAGACTCAAGAGAAACATAATTAAATCAATTTGTTGGCAGATAATTCAAGTAATTGAAGTTTTTGCTCTCGCCATGACTCACGGCTGAACGAGCTGGCAGCATTTGGTGGAGAGATTTTTTAAAGCTTTGAGGCGAATGGAAGAAATTGTTCTGATCGTAAAAGTCCTGAAAACAATTATTCGGGATTTTTTGAAACTTTTCCAAACTTCATCGTAGGCTGGCGATAGAATTTCTGGAATTCAAATAGGAATTCCATTATTATCAAATGTCAATTGCTGGCTGTCGGTTGCACAACCTCTGCCGCAAAATCTTTAACCAGTTCTATTGAGTGCTCGTTCTTCTCCTTCTTCTTCTTTTGCTTGTTCTTTATCGAAAGACATTGCCGCTGTGGAAGATGATGAGGAGGAAGAGGGGAAGAGACGAAACCAGAGAAGAACAAGTAGTAGCTTTTATGGCTGCAACGTTGCTTACATTAAAATTGTGTGAGTTATTAATTGTGCTTGTGAAGATCATTCGCAGAAGAATCTCCAACGACGTGGATGACGATTCCCAAAAAATACGAAACACAAAAAAAAAAAAAAAAATCAATACAAATGATATGCAATCTGTACATTTTGAAGTTGTTAAATTTTATTCATTTATTGCTCCTGGTTTTTGCGTTATTGAATTGATTAGCTAAATTTTGCTGTTGCTGCCGACTCGACTTCTGATAATTAAACATTTTCCGTTTGATGGATTGTTGATCTTTACAATAATTCCAACATTCTGTAGTTGGCGCTGTTGTCGTCGTTGTTGTAATTGTTTCTCGCCGTCCCCCGTCCTCTCGGCGAGGTGACAAGTTATTTGCAACGTGACTGATGCACTTCACCGTACGCCAACGACGTCGACAGCGACGTTTGCGATTGCCTCACTTTTCACTTTTGTTGCTTTTGTTGTTGTTGGTCTTGGTGTCGTCGACGTGTGTGAAAAACTGTCAACCTTTTGGGATAGAGCAAGAGCAACAACAATTTAATGATATTGCATTGTTTGATAGTTTCTGAGTTATTTTTAGTACTCGATATTGTTGTTGTCAGTGGTTGTTGTTGTTAGTTTTACTTTTTTGTTGTTGTAATTGTTGTAATAGCAATTGTCATCTGGTGTGAAACGCCCCGCCTACATCATCCTCAGTGTTAATTTCATTCATGCGAATTTAATTGTAGCCCACTGTATTTGTAATTGTTTTGTAAATTGTATTGTTGTTGTACATTGTCGTCGTTGTTGTTGTTATTGCAAAGATTAGGGTCAAGAATTTGAGGTGCTTAGAGTTCGATATTTCGACATCAGAATAATCAGAAAGGAAATCAGTCTGATGGTCAAAGTTGAATGCGAGTTCGTGTCTGAAGTCTTTCGTTCTAACGTAGGACTCACATATGATTTATGCCTTTTATTTAATTTTTTTTTCTAATTGTTACTTACAAATTTCAAACATTCATTTTCTGAATCTTAAAACTGCATCAACTTCTTTTCCCCATCCTCTTCGCAACGACCACCGTCAGCGATTGAAATAATCTGGTAAAGCTGCCAGAGCTCAGTCAACGGCTTCACTTGGCGATTAACTTTTAATTTGACGCCATTAACAGCTAAAACCGTATTCTATTTACAACAACAATGAGGGGAAAATCTAAGCTTCGAATTAGGTTTGTCAGGCGCGAAATTGTTGAAATCGCGAGTGAATTGAACGAACCGACAGCAACATGAGTCGAATCGTTTCGACCTACATCACGTCATCATCATCATTGCATTCAAACGTATCAGCGAAGCAGCAGCAGCAGCATCGAGGAAGACATTGTTGTTTTTGTTGTTATTGTAGTTGGATGCACCATTTGTTTAATGAGATAAATTGTTTTCAATTAAGGTACGACGTAAGATGGAAGGCAACAACAATTAAAAACAATACAAGATGAGTAACAACAATAAAAATAATATATATATATGAGAAGTTACAAGAATTGAAAGCGATATATGACGAGCAACAACAATTAAAAAATAATATGTAAGTAGCAACAACAATGAAAAACGAACAACAGCAAAAACAATGCGATGCAATCCTATCTATACCTTCAAGGTCAATGTTGCTGATGCTGAATTATTGTTGTTGTGAATGTCATTATGGTTATTGTAAAATATTTTTGCTGTCGCTGACGTTGGTGTTATTCTTTTTTGCCGGCTATAGCAGAGCCATGGCAATAAATCTAACGAGAGCAGATTTTATTCGCATCTCCGGCTCAATCGCATTACGATGATTTTGCGATCGGAGACTTCGCTCAAGTTCACCACATAGAATGAGATTCTTCCGTTCGAACTCGATTCGTTCCTCAAGGAAGAGAAGTTCAGCAGCTGAAGAAGTTATTTGTGTGAGTCGCAGCGAGAAAATTGACCGATTGATCTCGTGTCGATCGATTGGCAACCTTCACAAGATGGAGATTAGTGCAAGCAGCAAGTGCAGAGTAAATAATTACCCATTCCTTGACCATGACCAAAAGCAAAAGGCTACCAACGTTGTGGAACTAATCGAAGTTAATGTAAAACCAGTCCATCGTTTCCATGGCTCGCGTTTCAGTTGACATTTGTAATCGTTGGTAATAGAACTTGTTCGCCACATGCTCACCATTTGTAGATTGAGTTCTTGTGGACATTTAACATTAGATGTTTTGTCAGAAGATGTATAAAATTATTAATTTATGTGACAAATTACCGAAAAACTCAGCAGACGTCATTGAATTGGGGACAAACATGTGGTTTTTCGTCGTTTAGTCGCCGTTGTTGGCGAAGGCGAATGTTTCGTTTTTCCCAAGTACTAAAATTTTGTGGAGATTTTAATGAGAAAACACTTTTGACGTGACTTCTCTGAATTGTTTGTATATGTTTAATGATGTTTAAGTAGGACACGCATCTATATTCGGCACGAAAAATTCTGTAAAAATTCATTGCAGAAATATTTTGTAATTTTTTCATATACTAATTATTATGTGGGTTTATCTACAATTGTTTGCATAATAGTTTTCTAAATCGAAACATCGTTTTCATCATGAAACTTGTTATTTATTTCTATTCGTTATAACACCATAATACACATTTCTTCTACTAATTAGAAATGTTAATTTTCGCGCCGTTTCTGCTGCCGTAATTGTTATGGTTATTCCATCGCGTCGAGTTGGCAATACTGTTTGATATTTGGCATTACCTTTATCGCGTCTCTGTGGACGCAGCCAATAAGTGTCAAACAAATAACACTTGCAGCCACCGTCAGAAGCCAGCGCCTCGAATTCGAATCTCACTCAGCTCCAGCGTCTCAGGCATCAGCGAGACGACCCCAGCGCTGGCGGCATTAGCGCCACAGACCGCAGACACCAGCGGCCAGACGCCAGACCACACGATCTCTGCACATGGACACCTCAAGCGATGACGCTATCGCCATCGACCGAAGCCGCCGATGCCGACGTCGATGTCGTTGGTGGAGTGCTCTGCTGCAGTCGCGAACGACCTTCACATTTTCCAATGCGCTGGACGTCGATGCACAGCGACGACGGGTTTCATCTTCTGCCAAAGTGATTTGAGGTTCTTTTACTTCGTCTCCGACACCCAACTATGGTCATAAAATTATACACGATCAACTTCGATCGCGTCCAATTGAGAGGCGATGCTAAAACGAAACGAGCAGACGCCCTACGACCATGGGTGAGGTTTTAACAAAACCTTTTTATGTTTTTTACAAGAAGTCGACGATCATAAAAAGCCAATTTGGTTAGACTCCATTTCCTTTATTAATTTTCCAATTAAGAGGCCGACTAATTTATGTAAAACGAATGCTAATCAACAGCATTTTCATCCGGAGGGCTATAGAAATAGTGGAGGCGGATACCACGATAGACACGTGCTTTAAAACAAATAATAGCCGGCACCCTGTAATTTAATATCACATCGAACTACCAAATCAGATCAACTGATAACATCGACCCTGTTCGAGACGAGACGAAACGAGATGAGATGAGACGAATTGATGATTTACATAACAAAGGCAAAGACAATTAAAAACACCTTTCAATTGGTTGGCTTCTCTCTGTCGGTCTCGACGTTGAAATCACATAAATGTCAAAATATTTTGGATAATCGATTGATTTTCATTGTTTATTGTGGTACGGGTTCGAGCGTAGTGAGCTTGTCATCGGGACATTTTTATCGATTCGAATTAGCATATATCATGTCGTTGCTCCAAGTGTTTATGGTTTATGGGTGTTTCTGCTCTCTCTCTCTCTCTTTTAGCACAAAAATTTCTCAATTCGAATCCGAGATATGATGCTGAATAGTTATGTTATGTTTGTTTGACCATGAAAGAGTCGTAAGATCGACGCTTGGTTTTGGATATGCTAAAGGAGATTATATTTTAAGAGAATTTGTTGAGAGGGAAGCTTTGGCAAATATTATGTAGCTCTACATTTCTGTTTTGTTATTATTTTTAATTAAATGAATAATTTGGATTTTATAAAATTTACTAACATTTTGTAGAATAGGGTATAAATAATTGCTAAAGAACTGAATAAATGATCATGATACATTTTAGATTGTGGAATGATTTTTTATCTTAAGCCCGATCCAAATAAAACTGTACGGCATTACCCAAAGTGTCTGATATCCATTTGTATAAACACCAATGAAGTTATTCCCATTTTTTATAAACCAAAAAGAAATAAAATGTACTTTAAATATTTAAACAATGTTCCAATTAATAATCCTAATGCTTCTGCATTAATTTAAGAAGAAGAATGAGAAGCAAAAATAAACCGCTGCCGATCACCTGCTGTCGTCGGCGTCTTTGTGGTTTCCTTGCTTCTCATTCTCATCCCAACCACGTTTTTGTGTCTCAATTCGATCTAAATTGTTGATTTGTTTGAGCGTCAGTCGATCAGTGGGAGGAGTCAATGCTTCGAAACTAGTTCTTATGCTAAATTAAATGATACGCCCCGAAAACGAGTGACGCTCGCACTTTGTCAAGACGGAGGAGGTTGACGCTCTGAGAGCCACGGGAATCTCTTCACAACACCACGGTAACATCCGCTGTATCTCGTTTTGTCATGATTGTTTTGGGTTTTAATTAGAATTAGATATTCTGGGCGGAAATTAGCAAATCCCAAAATCAAAAGAAAAAATACAAAAAGGTGTTTGAAATCTTTTTTTATGAGTTTTATTGGACTATTTCGACAGAGTGTGGGGATATGCTTCACGATTGGTCTGCTGCGCCCCAATTTATAAACGGTTCACAAAATGGTCCCAATATAAATTGAGAAATATTTCTGAGGGTCAGCCACAGTTTCACATTTCGCTTCCGAGTGTCAACACCAGTCGAAGTGATCTATATTTGAGTCTCCGAATTGGAATAGAACAAACTCCATTGCAAAATGAGCAAAATGGTAAAGATGTTGAAATAGAAAAAAAAATCAGTGTAAAATCAAATAAAATTCGTGTCTACGGATCCTTTGATATTAAAGACATGGATCATTTGAACAACTTTTGGAAATTAATGAATTTAATTAATGAAATGTGAACTAATTTTCTCTATCGTCCCTTCGACTATCTATCGCCAGCAACAACTCCTTGCCATCGGTGCCCTGGCCGTCGTCTTCTGCCTGCTGACCGCAGACGCCGCCACCACCTCGCGTTCGAAGTACGACAACCGCGGCCGCTACAATCCCTACTACAACGACCCTTACTACAGTAGCCGATATCTGCGTAATCGCGAGTACTACCAGAATCGTCGCTACTACGACAACTTCTTCAAGCAGTACAATCCGAACGTCGCCGCCGCCGAGGCGCGCATCGTCGAGCAGACGTCGGAGTCACAGCACGAGGGCAACTACAACTATAGCTACGAGACCGAGAACGGCATTCACGGTGAGGAACACCGCCGAGGTGGTCGAGGGTTCGTACAGCTTCATCACACCAGAGGGCGTTCGTGTGGGCGTGAAGTACACCGCCGACGAGACCGGCTATCATCCGGTCATCACCTGTAAGTGACCCCATATGTCTTCTATTGATCCATTCCACGATCCTTTCCTTGATCTTTGACTCTTTTGTTTTCGGTCCTTTGTAGATGACGGCGTCAATGCGGAACAATTCAGCCGTCAGCAGCAGCCCGCCAATGTTGTCATCACTCGCATCAATTAGACGATTCCACCACATGCTCCGATTTATTAATACGACGTATTAACCCCACTTCTACCTCTTTTGCCACCTGTTTGCCATTCACTTTTAGCACTTTGGGGCGCTCCAACAACTGAACTGGCTGCTATACAAAGAGTTCATAATGAGTTTTTTGTTCCCATCACTGTTTCATATCTGAAAATAATAAATAGATGAAAATATTTGAATAACGAAATTTCAAAGGCATTTGCATTTTTATTGAAGTTTATTGAAGCAAACATTCGAGAACGTCTGAAGCTCTAATCAAATTATGACGGGTTGATAATCTTGTCTGCGATCGCGTTTGCGGAATGGGATGGGATGGGGCTTGGGGCTCGCCTTGGGACACGATTCTCAGAAGTTGATTTAATCAGGGTTTTATCGATTCTCTTCTGGATTCTCAGTGAGGTGAACTTCCAACTTGTTGAAGGCGTTTCTCACCACTACTTGGGCTCTGTGTTTGGTTTGATCTACCGGAAGAGGAAATTGAAAAGCTCTTCTAGTTACGGTAGCGATTCAACGTTAGAAGCAAAGATCAGGTTTAGTTGGAAAAGCTTCTATGTGCTTGCTTAGCTTAACTTAGAGCCTAAAAGTAGGTACACTTTTTTTCACCGAATCGATGATAATTTCAAATGTTTTTTTTTGTTTGCTTGTAGAGATCATCAAGCGATCATTAATCATCGAGTCGTTGCCTCAAGTTTCGTTATATTTTTAGATGTATTTTTCTTATCGCCTTTTCAAATTATTATTAATTAGGTTTTTGAAATTTTATGAATTTTGTTTCGATATTTGTGAATTTAAAATTTTATTTCAAAAAAAAAAAAACGTTTGATTTTTTCATTCTCATATTTAGTGTATTAAGTATTAAATCAAGTTCAAGAACTTTTTAAAATATAATTAAAATATTAAATTTTTTTTCTGAGAAAGCCTGTAACAAGTCACATGGTAAAAATTCATCGAAGCTAAAACGATTTGTAATCAAGAATAAACGTAGGAACAACACGCGCAATCGAAATCGTATTGAAATAAATTTGAACTGAATCGCTAATGCGTTTTGACTTTTGAATTTTTACAGCTGCAGGTTTCAAAACGTGAAAGGTTTTTGATTTGCAAAACAATTTTAAAATTCATACAAAATAATTTCTGCCAAATATTTCTTGTAAATTTATGAGCAGTAATTAAATAAGTCAAGAAACTCAACGCACAAGGAGAGAGAGAGAGCGAGCGATAAGTTATCATAAATTGAATAATTAGTGGCTTTGGGGAATTAACAAGTTCGATGATTAAAAATCGACAGAGAGGTGGAAACGGAAGCAAGGAGATGGGTGGATGTAAATTATTTCCGATCGTATTCAGATCGGTAGAGGAGCGAAAGATACTGGAATTTACATACTGGATTTTGTATTTAACATACGGTTTTGACGTCATGTGATATTATTGAGAGAACAAATGATTACAAAAATCATTTAAACGAAGATATGAAAGCCAAAAAATAAGGTAAAATATCTCGAAAAGCAGTTATCCAAAAACCGACTTTACAATGCTCACTATTACTTCCGCAAAAATATGGCAACGTTGCCGCCGACGCATCGTCATCAGCAAGAGCGACCTCCACGAGGCATGTCAACAAGACGTCGCTGCCCTCTGTTGCTGACGTCGGCTGCGTGTTGACCGTGGAACTCATGGCAGTTTACGATGGTGAATAAAATCATCAGAATGCCATAAACTGAACACGCCGTATGCATTTACGACCTGTCGGGAGCGGAAAGGAAATGAAATGAAAGACAAGCTATTTAATTGGCTAGAACTTTTTAATTTCAATTATAATATTTGTTTTAAATTAATGCGTTTTACACTTAAACATACATAATTTTGCTTCCTTTATATAAATAATTTTTAAATAATTTACTTTTATGACTTTCACAATATTTTGTTAATTAAAAATATGTATGGGTGAGTGGGTTTGTATATAAATAATAGCAATAAAATTCATTGGAAATTCACATCCATTGCAATGGATAGTAAAAATTAAAAACGGTATGGCATGTAAGGCAATTGTTTTATACTGGAGGTTGGGGAAATGATAATTTGTATGTGGAATAAAATGTGTCGCCGATAAAGAATACAATTTTATAGCTCGTTATGCTATAAAAAGATATTCTAACACACAACAATCATTGGACCGTTGGAATGACTAAGTTGAGAAATAAAATTATTTCGCCATTATGGGGTGAGAATTTTATGATCCAAGATCGATTTCGATGCCGATCGAGTCAAGTGGCGCCTGTTGTGATTATTGTCGGCGGCACATTTGAATGCGAATTCCAGCAGTTTTATAGCGAACGATGGGAGGTAATTGGATGGCGCTTACGTCCGCCATAATTTACGATGGGCGTGGACGGCGAATGAGGTGTGTGGATATATGAGCAATGATCCGTTAACGACAGGAAACGATTGCTTGTATGGGGTGGAGCATGGGATGGGATGGGAATTGGGGATGTGGGGGTGGTGCTTAAACGAATATCCTGCTAACTATAATCCCTGATTGTCGGTGTTCTCGAGTGGTTGAAGTCGACTTGTTGTCTCTAGTACATCATCTGCATCGTGGTCGTCTCCCACTCTCGATCGTCCATGGTCGTGGGATAGCGTGTGACCGACTCCATCTTCTTCGCCTTCTTCTTCTCCTCGAGCTCCATCTCGCGCTGAGCCTTGCGCACCTCATCCCACATCTCCTTGGGCATGTCCTCGATGCGGAAGCCGCGATGATCGAAGATCGGCATCTCACCGTTGGCCTTGCGTTTCTCATCGACATACTTGAGGGCGCGCGCAATGGCCTCCGGGATTGGGGGCGGTGTGGGGATGTGGTCGCCCATGGGCATGAATCCTTCGTGGGTGCTCTTGTAGTTGACGCGGTACAGCTTGCCATCGTCGCCGGTGTACTCGTAGTAGCCCATGGCGTGGGTGCCGCCGGTGTGATGGAGTTTCGCCTGTTCCTCGCCGTAGATGCCGTTTTCGGTCAAATAACTGCAAACGGATAAAAAAACATATAGTTTTCTATAGATGACAAATTACTTCATTGAAATTTAGTTGCAGAAAAGATCATCATGCTCTCGATTTGACTAGAAATGGTTCGTGTCCAAGTGTTTTGTCGAGAACATGGTTTGAGTCTGAACTAAATCTCTCTATTTCTATTTCTTTGATCTATCCAAACTTACGCATGATCATATTTGTCGTGCTTGCGCTTCTCCTCCTGATGCAGAATCTTGTGACGACCCTCATCGTCATAATTGAACAGAATGTTGCGCGGTGTCGTTGTAGTTGTTGTTGTGGTGGTCGTGGTGCGCTTTGTGGTTGTTGTTGGTTTCTTCGTTGTAGTCGTCTGCTCGGCATCATCATCATTATTGTGATCATGATCATCGATGGACGGACAATGAGGGCAGGATGAGTGCATTGAGTTTGGTGCAGATGGATGAATTTGTGTGAAGTTCGAGTAGCGTTTTTTTGTGGCGATTTGTATAATTTATTGTTGTTGTTGTTGGTTGATTGTTGTTTGGTTGGTTGATTGGTTGTTGGTGATGTGGTGGTTGTTTTTTAGTTGATTGATGATTTGAGGAAAAGTATACATTTGTAGTATATAAGTATCGAGGATTGATTGATTGCTTGGCGGAGTTTGTGTGTGTGTGTGCGGGATTAGAAAAGCTAGAGATATATGTGCGAGTGTATGTGCATTTGGACTTGGGATTATCGGGATATTATAGGAAGCAGTTGTTTATTTTTGTTGATTTGACTTCGGGATTTTTTCTCAACATTTTTTCATAGCATTTCGGATTTGGTTGTTGGGAAGATGCGTATGAGTTTGGCTTTTGAAGGGGAATGTGGAATACTGGAATGTACTGGTTGGAGTTGGTATTGGTGGTGATTGGTATTGGTGGTTGGTATTGGTGTTTGGAGTTGCAGGACTTAGGATTCATCGACTTGGAATTGTTGGTATTGTGATTCGATTTGTGGCTCATGATCGGGGAAACTATATTCCAAGCGAATTTCGGGAACTTTAAAATCAGCGTTACTTACTGTGTAGAGGCTGTGACTGAAAGAAAAACACAAGAGAGATGTATTAGGTAAAGTAGATCAAGAGGAAGAGGAGTATTGTTTTCTAGGATAGAATTACTAATACTCACTCATATGGCCTATCGTCGTGCATGTAGGGAATGTTCATGCCCGCATAAGGTCCATAACCGCCATCGTATGGGTTGGGAATGTGCACATATTTGCCCAGTTCGCGATTGTCGTGAACATGGCGATACGGTGGCACCATATGCATATAGCGACCTGTGGTTGTGCGAGTGGAGAAGGATAATTATTGAGTTAGTAAATGTGATATCAAAACAATTTATCATAACTTAAAATTTATATTGTTTAGTCAGTATTTTTGTGAATGGTGAGAGGTATTACTTTGATGAGTGGTATTACTTTGGTGAGTTTAGTTCTTGGGATGATGAATTTGGTAAGTTGTGTGTGTATGTGTTAAAATGTTAAGTGTAGTGAACTTGCAATGTTATTAGTCTATGACAAGTTGCTCGCGTAAATATATGCTACCAATGAAGTACACAATCCATTAACAATTTGTTAGTTTTGTTAAATTTAAAAATAATTTTATCGAACATATTCAGTGCCCAAAACTATTTCTATTGTGCCGCTTGTGCTTTAATGCTCATATATTTACGTAGACATCTTGAATAGAAAAGCGGAGGAAGATTTACATTTGGAGACTTTTTTTAATAATGAAGTGAAATGGACTTTAGTTTGGAAAAACTTTCTAAAATTTTTGGGAACAAGGGAATTTTGTAGGCAATTATTTCGGACATTATGTGACATGACAATATACAGAATAAATTTATAAACTTTATATAATTTTTAAACAAAACCCACAGAATGATTGATTTGAAAAATAATAAATTTGGAACAAACAAAATATTTTTATACATTTGAATTTGGATGTAAATTGGATTTTTAATCATTCTGAATACGTGGGGATTGAGGTATATGAGAAAAAATATTACTTTTATCTTCTGAATCGTATGCAGCACGAGAGCGGCCTAGAAGAAAACGCATTAAAATATCAAAAAGCACGAACAAAAATTCATGTTAAGGTTAATACCAAATCTCGCAGTCAACAACGGACAATCAGAGAGAGAGAGAGAGATATCAATTAAAATAATATGCAATGATTATTCAACTACTTAGTTATTGTGTTATTTTTCTGATAGTAGAGTGTTATTTCTCTGCTATTATTATGTTATTTTTCTGCTATTAGAGTGGGGCTCCAAGTCAGTCCTCGTGGACTTGGGCGATGTGCTTTGTCGTAGTAGGCGACACATCTGTGGTTAGTAAACATTACAAAGGAGTATTGTTAAAGTCGTGTTAGTGTTGACGAAGTCCGCTCCTGGGCCAGGTGATCCTCTCCTGGTTTCGCTCGGCGTCTCCATTACTTTGTTAATTTTGATATACAAAAATTCCTCACAAACACACATTAGTTTCTACTTTTCTAATTATTTCTACTTTAGTAAGTGTTCCATTAAATTCTAAGTTAAAATACTGAGTAAAGTGTTCAATTTTGAAATTTGAACTAATTTTAAGTTTAGTTAATCAACTGTATTTCTAGTTGTTTTTAACTTTAAAGTTTACATTTTAGTTGTGAAATTGTGTATTCTTTACTAAATTCTATGTTGTGTAATTGTGTTTTTAGTTTTTTCGTTAGGATTTTTTGTAGTCAAGCAAAGTAATTGTTAGAAACGTGATTGAACGAAATACCTTCGTTATGGGAATTCGGGCGATATTTGCCATCATCATGAGGACGATATTTGCCATCGTTCTGAGGTTGCGCTTGTGATTGGATTTCTGAAACCCGATACTTGCCATTATTGTGGTTGTTGTCGACGGGCGAGGCGCCGCACAGGGCGAGGACGGCCTAAAAGGATAACAAATTGTTAAATTATTCTAAAGAGTAAAATATTAGTGATTGTTTCCTATGAGTAGATCCCCAAGGTTCATTCAACTTGCGATCAACCGTAAAATCACCATCAAAAAAATTACTCACTACTGATTCACGTTAAAGTATTTTTTTTCCTCATCTTATATTTTATTGCATTTTTTTCTTCGACTGATTAAACCCAAGTGATGGCATAAAATTTGTTATTGCATGCGAATGCAAAAGAAGAGACAAAACAACACAAGAAATAAATAAAAAATAAAAACACAACGAGCTATTAATTTAATTAGACAGACGTTGACATGAAATCTTTAAGGCGTGAAGAACCATAACTTTTATCAATAAAACAGCCATGACAAAAACTCTAGTACAAGTTCAATATACTAAAGTGCTACAACTACAACAATAACAACAACAAGATACCCACAAAAATCAGAGAGTGATTAATAGTTGCAGCATCGGTTGTTTGTTTACTTGTTGTTGTAGCAGTTTTAGGCACTGCTGTTGTTGTTGTACCCTTGCTGCTTCCAGCTAAGGTTAAATTCTTCCTCCATCTGCTCAGATTGGCATGGGTGTGTTTTGTTTTTTTCATGTTGTTTTTGCCCGCAGCTCGGAGTTTCTTTTCTTTTTGTTTTATTTTATTTTGTTTGTTTGGCGCAAGTGAGAATTTATCGAATTTTGAATAGAGTTCTTCAAGACCGAGATGAGGTCGATGAAGAGAGGTTTCAATTAAAATGAAGACAACTCAAGCGACGACCTTGAACGAAGGCGTATGAGTAACTTTCTCATTGGAGGAACCCAGTTCTGAATACAGAACTTTTCCTCAAAAATGTCTCTGGGTCGAAATTTTCACTGTACTCACCGCAATTGTAACGAATAACAAAACTTTCGAACTCATTTCACTTGCTTTTACTTTGTCTTATTGCGAATCGATTAAAAATTCACTTTATCACACGAGTTTATACACGTGGTGTGGTTTTTGTATTCGGAAATAACTTCCTTCACTGATGTGGATGTAATCCTTGGCCGACGTTCTGTGGTGGTTGAGATTGAGGCGAAGTAATCCTTTCGCTTTGGTTGCTGCAACAGGAATGTGATGACAATTGGTCAAGTTGGCCCCATTTATATATGGGACACGATCAGGCTGAGCCGCACTGAGAGGCTCAGTTCAGTTCAGTTCAGCTCTTCTCTTCTCAACGCAACGCAATTCGTCTCATCTCTTCTCTTCTCTGTTCATCACCTCTGCCCAGATCAGTTCAGTTCAGTTCACTTCATCTCAATTTCGTTCAATTCAATTCATCTCTTCCCAGTTCACCTCTTCTCATCTCGTCGCCTCTCAATTCAGTTCACTTCGGTTCAGTTCAGTTCAGTTCGATTCAATACAATTCCGTTTGCGGTTCGGTTTTCGCGATCATGCACTGATCTCGCTCTTATTGTTGTTTATTATTGTTTCTTATCATTTGTTGTTGGTGTTGTATGAATGTCGAAGATGATTTTCAACCTCAACAACCAGCAACAACAACAACCTGATCCGATTTTCGATCTTCTCTCACAAAGTTGTTATTGTTGTTATTATTTTGATTTTGTTGCTGTTTCCAACTGCAATTCAAGTTCAATTTTTACGACAATATTCTCAGCGTTTCATTTGTGAGAATTTAACGACATCCTGTGAACTTCCACAGAACTCGTCGCTCGTCAGTCGAATCCACGCGATTATTCATAGGCTCAGCTCGACTACTTTAATCATTCGTCGTAATTCTTTTGAAATTTCTTGAATTATTTTAATTACTGTTTTGGTTTTTCACAAAATCCGATTGCGCATTCTTTCGAAATGACGCGCTCGGGTTCAATGAGTTACTGAACTTATTTCGGGAGGAATTCTTGAATAACCTTGAAAAATTAACCAAAATGTGTCACAGCATTTTCCAGGCCAATGATGAAGTCATTCTTAATTGAAATAAATATCAACTTATAAACCTGATCATGTTTACATTGACCATATAAAAATATTTAGATTATAAATCTTAGTTAAAATCGTTATTAAAAATCAAATTTCGATTTCTTCTATTTGCAATGTCTTTTCTAATACAATGTCATTTTGATAGACTTCGCGTGGTCTTCCATAGATCTTTGCATTGAAGTAAATAAATTCGAATTCATCGAAATCTTCTCTCCAACTCCATGATTCGAATAACTCCAACCCATAAGTTACTCAGTATATTTTCTATGCCTATTTCCTGTTTGATTCAACGTCATAGAAACCACAAAACTTCATTCCATTTTTCAAGAAACATTACTACGTGAAGTCCCACACCCAATTTTTATCTACGATTTGAATTATTGTATGACATAAATGTCTCACAGGAATTTAATACTAATTAAACTACGAAGTTACCACAACCCGTTGAAATCTCCGAAAACGAGCAAAACACTCATTTAATTCTCTACTCTTAGATGATGCATAAAACTGAATAATTAAAAATCCCCTCTAGAATAAACCCGTATAAGAAATACGAACAAAAATCTTTCGAACAAGAATTTTTAAATGGAGCTGAACGGCTCCCAGAATATCCCAGATCATCAGCTAGTCCTTTAGTTTTAAGTCTAACTAGATGGACTCGTTCACCTTCAGGAGTTTTACCGGAATCTTAAGAAATAATTAAAAAAATAATAATTTACAAAATCTCACTTCAGTTATTATTTATCTTGTTTTTGTATTTATTTATTTTTCTCCATATTTTTTTATAATCTGAAGCGGAAGCTCAGAATGAGATGGCTTAAAATGTCATCAACTTGAGGACTTTATGGCAACTTTTGGCGTTAATAACGGTAATTTAACAGAAACACCAACAACGCCGATAAGAGGTAAAGCATGGTTGAGCAAAAAAAAGGTGGCCATAAAAATTGTCAAAAGAGAGGGGAAAAAAGCATTCATAACGAAGAAGACCAAGAAAAGGTCTCGGCCCAGACGTGCGTTGAACTTGAGAAGTTCGCGTAGCGTTGCCACATTTCTCTTCGCTCCGGCCGGCGCGGGCGTCGTTGTCGAATTTCACTTCTAAAAATTGATCTGATTCACGCAGCAGGAATCGATCTGATTCAAGCACCTAAAACAAAAATCGGCAGTAATTTATATATGTTGTAATCAATATGAATGAAACTGCATTTAAGGGGATTCATTTGCATTTGTGTGAGTTTGTTGATTATCATTTGAAAATGTTGTTGTGGCTGCTGTTGTTCTTAACATTGACCTTCAGCTTTCGTATGCGTCTGCCTCTCATTGTTGTTGCTTTCGATGGCTTTAATTAATTTATATCGTTCCATTATATTTCGCTCTCGCCAAACATCGGTGTAAAAAAAGATTTACGAGAATTTTCACCTGGGCTCCTTAAGGTTTTTGACTCGCAAAAAAGGATGCGAAATTTCGATTTTATTGATCAATTTCTTTATTGAATTGAATTGTATTGTGTTGAAATGTATTATAATATTTTAAAACAATACCTAAGTGATTTTACTGCATATGCGATAATTGCACGACATCTGGTGATATCATTACCACTGTAAGAATATTTAGCTCTGCAGCCTTGATTTTGATTTATCGTGTAATTAAATCCACATAGAATTCGCTGTAAACAAAAGTTATCTCTATTATCTTAACAATTAGCCACTGAAGATGAAATCCCAATGATTCATCCTATATGTACAAGCAACTAATTTATTATTCATTAAATATTCTTTTGTTAATTCGCCAACGTCACAATTTCAGGTGGAGGCTTCAAAAATGTGACCGCAAGCCAGTCTATAAATTTTATATCGCCTGCATCTGGCGCCAGACGAAGGCATTGACATAAATTAAACAGTTTAAATGCGACATATTATCAAAATACCATTGCAAATGAGTAACTAGAATAATTCCACATCGTATATATATATATATTTCTAAATGCAAATAATTAAATATATACATATTTTTTTTTATTGTTTTTCATTTTTATTTCCCTCTTAACTAATTGGCGAATTAACAAGATAATAGAACGCAAAAAGTCGAATTACATATATAATTAATATTTAATCTCCATGCAAGTGGAGCTTTTAAAAAATAATATTTCCAGGTTTTAGATTATCTTTTCGAATATCCGACCACTTTTGCAAAACGTGTAAACAGTTCATTTGGCAGGGTGAACGACATTTGTGTCGAACTTGTTTCCTTTATTGAATATATTTTGCTAATCCGCTTGCTGTCTTCCTGTTTCTGACACATCGCCACCTTATTAACTCATGAGATGCAGCTATTGAAATGTGACAAGGAGATTTTGCTGCATAGACCTCTCAACAGAACGAAGATAATCCCCCCATTTAAGACGATAATTTTCAATTGTACAGGATTTGGAAGCTTCAACAGCATTTGTTCTCATAATATTCTAATCTTAATCTCCGACATATCGCTGTCAATCAAAACAATCGAAATCCTTGATTAATTACAGTTCATCGATAACTTGTTTACCTCCCGTTGGGTGTTTTTTGTTGGTCCTCGAGTTCATTATTTCAATCAAACACTAATTACTCGTAATCCTTCTGTTCTTTGACAGCAATTAATTCGATAATTGCTACCGGAAATTCTTTTGATGACTTGATTAATAACCGATCATTTGTTTTGAATTCGAAATATTTTCAATATAATTTTTTGGTAAATGCTGGTGGAAAGGTTTAAGACATGCGATTTTATGACATTCTGATGGATTTTTCAAGAACATGAATTTGATGGAATTTTTAGTACTTCTCATTTGAGCCCAGAGTTCAACTCGTTGTGCTGTTCAATGCAAGCCGCATTCCTCGTAGGATTTTAATCGTGGATAAACAAACATTCCATTGCAAGCGGGGTCGAAGTAAAAATTTCCCATATTTAAATGTAATAATCATCAACAAAATCGACACAGAATGGATGAGAACAATTAAATTAAACTAAATACATTGCAATTGTATTTAAAAATAAACATGAAACGCGATACCATCGGCGATAAATTCGCATTTGCTGCAAAATGTTCTACAACTCCAAAACCTTGAACCTCGGTTATAAATTTCCATGCAACAAACGTAAGGCTCGTGCAATAATCCTGAGTCAGAGACTTCAGTCTAGTTCGATGGCGTTCGTTGATCCTGGCGATCCGATCATGATCTTCGAATTTCGCGATCATGGAGCAGGGCATTGAGTTTCAGGAATGTTGATTTATGGCCTTTTTATAGATTTGTTTATTATTGATGTCCAAATGCGATCGGCGATAAAGAACTTAGTTTATGGCAGGTACAATTTGGGAATCCATTGGTCAGTTGAAATGAGGTCGAGGGACTGTGGCGTCTCGGGTTCCCGCTTTGTACAGTCCTCGAGCTCGGCTGCTCGTGCTTCGGCCTGTGTTGATCAACATCAATATTAATATTTCAGTAATTTGGCGTTTTTGACTTTAATACCCAATATAATGGTCATATTGTTTTCGTGCACGTGTGATGTATTTATGGACATATTTTTATGAAGTTTTTATATAGTCTTGAGTTACATACGAGTGTAGCTGCAAATACAAGCGCATTATTAATTAAATAAATAATTGAGAATTTTGTTTTTTTGCAATTGTATTTTGGTCGAGTCAGAAAATTACTTTTCGACAATTTATTTTTGCAAGGTGTGATACATTTTGTTTCACCTCATTAAGGTTGAATTATTTTGAGAACTGAATGCTCAACAAATAAAGAAGTATGAACAAATTTATATGTTTATATTGAATATAAAAATAAATGTACTTCTTTTAGTTTGATTTTCCCACAGTTTATCATTAATCAATTCCTCGTTTTTTCCCAGTGTGATTTCAATTCACGAACACTGTTGCATTAGTTAGTTTTGCTTTTTATATATTACTTAATTTCTCTGATTAAGAAATAAACATTTTTATTACCCAAGTCCAAGTCAAGCCAAACAAGTCTAATAAAATAATTCAACTCACTGAAGTCATTTGCAACGCCAATAAAAATCATGCGTCGAACTTCGATCAGTTGGCGACAACATAACACCCTGTATCAGCTACAGGACTAATTTCATTTGTCGTATATTGTTTTAATTTAATTTAATAAGTAAATTGTTTCGTTTGATAATAAAATGTATAATTTATAGACCCATTGACAGTTGTATTGTTTCAATATTTGTTTTGTTTCGGAAAAAACCATAAATTCGCAAGACGTCAGTAAATTTACATGTGATACTTTAATAAGAATAATTTTCTCATTCCAATGCTAAAATATTGCCAAATTTGAGTGTCTTCCTCGAGACGTTCACGGGTTCACGAAACAGTTCAAATCGAATTGAATATAAAGATTTACGCCTAACTCAAAGTTCAATTGTTTTACAACTGACGTCCCGTAGACAGGAATCGTCGTCGGCAAGGAGGGGAATTTTTTCAGACGTGTGATAATTAATTGTTTGTTTAATTATTCCATAATTGATGGTGTGGTGAAGAAGACGACATGCAATCTCTAGTTGACACAAAGAGCGATTGTGGATCGTTCGAGCAGTGAGTGAACCAACCAGTGTTGCAGGGCGTTGAAGAGATTCTTGTAAAACATGGATTAATTATCATTGGGCATTAATCAAAGCATTGTTAATCATTGTCTTATTTATAACACGATCAAGAACTGACGGAAACGCTAATATTCAAGTTCAGAGACTTTAGCCGACGATTAGTGTTGGTCAACGTTCCTAATGCGAAATTGTGTCATATGCGAACTAAGAGCAAGTATTTTTCATTAACACAAAATCTCCACCTTGGTCGCTTTCTCACACTAGTTAACATCACTCTCACGGTGGAAAAATCATAACTCACCAATGGAAATCTCTCAATTAACATTCCGCTGATCGACTCCAGTTCATAAAATAGACAAGATATTCGCAATTCGAATGAGAGAACGAAGTGAAAACTGAAAAGCAACCGACGATCGACATCGGCGAAGTCATCATTCACAAAGCAACTCTCGATCGCTCCGAACCACCAGAGAACGCAACTTCTCAAGCGATAGTTTTTGTCTCGATCCTTTGTACGCAATGTTCGGTTTTCGCTGTCACGCTATAACGACGATCCTCGTCGCCATCATCCTTTTGCTCCTTCGCGTTCGCGCCCAATCGGACAATTCGGAAAGCTCGGACGGTTCGGACGAGGCGACCGAAGCGATCGGGGTGACCGAGGTGCCGAACGATCTGTGGATCGATCGTCGTCCTGGCCGCTACGTGCCCGAGTTACATGGAGCGGCGCGCGGAAAATACGTTCCCGACTACCGCGGCATCTACCAGCACATCCACCGGCCCTACGACGGCGGCTACGGCGATCGCGGCCTCAAGTACCAGCACTTCCTCGACAGGAAGTCGGGCGGCGATTTCGGTCTGGGTCCGCGCGATCACCTCCGCTTCATGATCGACTTCAATTTCAACGGCAGCGGCTGGCAGGTGGTTCAGTTCGATTGGGTACGCGACGGCGACGAGGATCACCAGATCAGCTATGTGAACGAGAACCAACTCGGCAGCGGCGTGAGGAAGCAGCAGGTGGCGAGCGGTGATAACTCGGCGAAGAATGGGCCAAATGTTCATGTGGAGGGCGAGGTCGATGCGAACAACGAACAACAGGAAGGCACAGACGAAAATGGAGAGGTTCGTTCGTGATGAGATCTACTTTTTTATTTATTAAATTTTCAATTTCCATTCGATTACAGCAAGTTACCACGATTCAGCACACCATCAGCGAAGTGCTGACGTACATTCAGACCTACATCCTGCCCACACTGGACTGAAACTCTTTGGGAGTGGCAAACGGCGTATCCTTGTTTATACTTGTATACATTTTTCCATACGTTCTTTGTATTTTTGTAAATATCCTGTTAAAATTATTATATTACCATATTATATATTAATAAACTGATATTAAAATTTAAAAATATTGTTTTATTTTCTGTGTTGATTTTTATTACTTTTTAATTTTTGTTCAAGTAAATAGAATATTAAAATAGAATACTAAAAATGATTTTTTGTGTTTTGCAGGTAATTATTAGAAACAATATATTCAAGAATCGAAATTCAAAAAATAATATACGACTGCAATTGTACATCAGGTAATTGTAATTTAGATTTGCAATCCGGTATAAAGAAATGTAAAAACGGGTAAATCTTAAAATAAGTTAAGTCAAGGGACCAATTATTTGTTTTTTTTTGGCACACTCGAGTCCTTCTAAATCGGTTTATTTCTCCTTTTCGGCATGTTCCGCCAGATACGCTAGCAACTTGATAACATGAGGGGGCGTGGTCGGGATATGCGCCCCCTGAGCAACGAAACCGTTGTCGTCGGCCACGTAGTCGACGCGATAGAGGACGCCGTCGTCGCCGGTGTATTCGTAGAAGCCTTTGGAGCGCAGGCCCTCGACCTTGGGCGCCAAATTCTCGATGCGTCCGGCCTCCTCGGCAAGGATTCCGTTCTCGGTTTCATAGCTGAAAAAAATAATGACCACATTAATGTTGCATACTTTCTGGCTTCATTGTGTAATAACTTTGGTTGTGAACTCCACTGAAAAGCTTTGTTTAGTCAAGCTTCTTCGATTGTTTTTTGCTCACTCACAGATAGTGGTAGCCGTCCTGCTCCTGCTGGTCTATCTGCCTTATTATTCTCCAGCCACTTCCGCCCTTTCCAGTGCCCTTGCCCTGTGTCTTTGCACGACCGAAGTTTCCTCCTCTTCCGGCGCCGCTGTCCAATGAATTGGGCGAAAATCCACCTGATAGTCTTCCAGCACCACCACCAAAGGCTCCAGATGGTCTTCCAGAACCAGCACCAGCGGCTCCGGAGGGTCTCCCACCACCAATGGCTCCAGTTGGTCTTCCAGAGCCACCTCCAGCTCCAGAGGCTCTTCCAGAAATTTCTCCTAGGGCTCCACCAAGTCTCCCACCACCACCAGCAGCAGCTCCAATGGGCCTTCCTCCACCACCTCCAACGACTCCAGATGGTCTTCCCAGACCCGTTGCCCCCGCTGCTCTGCCACCTCCTCCCCCACCGCCCGCACCTCCGCCTCGATTCTTGTCAGGCGTGTAACCAACATTTTGTCCTTCGTAGTCGCCGCCCTTCCGATCGTCATGAATGTACTGCACATCCTTGTGCACGTAGCGACCGTCGTTCCCGCCGCTATATTTTCCGCCGCCTCCACCTCGATACTTGCCGTCGTTGATCGGGACGTAGCGACCGTCGTTGGAGCCGGCGGGCCGGGGCCTGGGCTTCGGGGGCGTGTAGCGTCCGTCCTTCTGGGCGTGGGTGACAACAACTGCCACGAGTACCAGCAGCAGGACAAACTAGAAAGAAGTTGTCATCAAAAGTTCATCCTTTCATTTCATAGAAAGGAGTGGTAATGAAAAGTTCGTATTTTCCTATCCTATTATTCCCATCCTATTTTCCGCTACTCACCTTTGGTTCTTCACGCATCTTGTTCGGATGTTTTTTATTGCCAATTGAGCGGTACCTCCCATTCGAGTGTGTTTATATACGATACCGTTGACTCGGGTGCAACGTCCACTAACTCGTGGGCGTTAATGACATATTTGCATCATTGTTGTTGCTATTATTTTCAGTGTCTACTTAATTTGTGGCCACCTCCATGCGTGTGGCATTTGCGAGGGAAACTTGATTGAATAAAGAGACAAAGTTTATGTGAAGAAGAGTTCATAGATTCTCGTTATGCTACTTGTCGAAAAGAAAACAAGGTTAGCAAATGTCGATTTTGAGTGATAGAATGAATTTCACCTTCGGATACAGGGTGAGAGTTTTTGGGGATCGTAGTGAATTTACAATAGTTGGGATATAATTTGTCAATTGTGATGATCAACTGATAATAAGGCATACCTTTAGGCGAATCGATTATTGAAGAAAATACGATCTATTATATTCATGCTGGACTATATTAGATTAGTATGAATGAAGGCTAAAAATAAATTATCAAATAAATGCAATTTCTTAAATTACCAACCACATTCAATCACTCAGCACCCTGTACATTTGACACAAACACCATCGTCAATCAAGAGGCAATATAGTCATAAATCAAAAGTAACACAACCTGAAAACAAGCCTATAAAAGCAACTAATTTAAATACGAATGTCTCTAACCGTTAATTGATGAATTGCAAAAGAGAAACCCATAGAGGACGGAGTCTTCGAAGCCGCATCTCAACATCACACATGGGATTCATTAGCAGTTCTAGTCTTCATACGAGTTGAAGTACAAACCGTTACAACTTAATGTGGTCAACCAGAATGAAGGAAAAAATATAGATTTTGTGTGTTAGAGCAAGAAAAATAATTGAAATCATAAATGGATTAAAAATACATTCTTGCAACTAACAAGGCGATATTTTATTTTGTAATAAACGAGTCAATCAATGACTTCAAATTAACGTCAGCTCGTGCCTTCATCCGATAGATCAAAAGCTGAGCTCAGCTCATTGCATTGAGCCGAAGTGATTTAACCCTGACAAGCCAATCATTTGATGTGTTCTCTAATCGCCTCTAAATGTCAGATCTTCGATCAGGTTCTGTAACAATCTACCGATAATCTGTAATAATGTCAGATGTGTAACAATAACTTTCTGTCTACTTAATGCCAAGATCATGTTAATCTGCGAACAAGTACAGTTAATGATTTAAATATTTCTACAACCGGATACGACCGAGAATAGAACAAATGTATATAAGAAAGAGATGATATCAAGATATGCAAATGTAATGTGAGTATTTTTCTACTGTTGTTTTGAGATTTTTAATTATTTGCTTTTGATGTTTTTGAGTCGAAAATAAAAAAATTATATAATAAATAAATTTAATAATCTTTTTTATATTATTAAATATTATTCAAATAGAATAATAGAATAGATTATAGAAATAATCTATAAATTATGTTATTGATTAAAAATCAACGAATTAATTTGCGTGAAAGGGAATGAAAATCTTTCCTGTATTTAGTTGTAATTATTAAAATTTCATTTCTTTCAAATGAAAAATAAGAAAACAGAATATATTTTTGACTTTTGTTTAAAATTTTATTGATTTCCTCATTTCATATAAAACAATATCATAAATTTGATTAAATTTAAGATAAATATTGAGTATTTTTACAGGTTTCAAATTTCAGAACAAAAAAATATAAGATAACTATATAACAAAGAATATCGTGTTGTTGTGTGGTAATTTCAAAGCCATCACTGCTTTGAACGGCCTGCTTTGAATCTCATCTCTCTCTCTCTCTCGCTCTCACTCTCACTCTCGGGTTGGCTTTTCTCTTTCTCTCACTGTGCATTGTGATCGCTGCCTTCTTTCCCACCCTTAAGTTGCTCACGCTGAGAGTTCGTTTAACCCCGTCGGCCGAAGGAGCCGGGCTGGTCTTGCGGCGGCGGCGCCGTGGCCAGATAGGCGAGGGCCTTCTGGATTGCTGGCGGGATTGGGGGCGGGGTGGGGAGGTGATCGCCGCTGGGCTGGAAGCCGTTCTCGTCGGCGATGTACGTGATGCGGATGGGTTCGCCCTCGGGCGAGGTGTAGGCAAAGAAGCCCTGCGCAACCTGCAACGAAAAAAATATCACAAATAAATAACGAGGTAAAATTTGGAATCATTCAATGAATTATAAACGAGAGTTAAAAAATAGAGAAAAAGTCGACAATTGAATTAAACAAATTATGTAAGAAATAATTTCCTCGTGGAAAATCGAAAAAGCGAAAGAGGATTATGAAAACTCGTGACGCGATTTCTTTTAGATTATTCCCCTTCTTCATTTTGTCCTTTTGCATCTTTCTCGCATCCAATTTGATCGCCTATCGATCGCTGGAGTTTGCACGAGTTCAACTTTAGTGCTCGAATTTCTTTCGGATGCCTCGATTATTGTCTAGAGGTATTTATTTCCTTCTTTTTCTCTCTCTCTCTCTCTCTCTCTCTTGCATCTGAGAGCATCTGAAATGCCAACAGACGGCCGTCGTCTGACTTCTGGCATCTGTCGCCCAAGTCGATTTATTGCAGTCTCTCTTGAAATCGCGCCGCCCACATTCTTGGCATCGTGGTATTCAGCTGCCTCCCGGTCTCCACAGATGCCGGCAGAAGCGAGATCCGGGACGACCTCCCCCGCCCCCTGCAATGGGGCGTTCCTGATGCCAATCGTTTGGATGGTGGATCGTGCGCCGGCGCTTCTGCACTCTGCGAGTAGATCGCGAGCAAAAGGTTTCCGCGCTCCAACCTTTTGTAAAGTTCATCATCTTCGCTTTGGCAAATGTCGCTGGTAGGGATTTGAAAACCTCTTCCACTTCTCCATTCCCTGATTTTCTTACCTGGCCCTCGGCATCGGAGCCCGCATTCTTCAGATAGCCATCCTCCTCGGCCGTTATTCCGTTTCCAGTCTCGTACGAGTACTTGTACGATCCATCGAAGTTGACTTCTTGCTCCTGGCGGATGATCGGAATGGGCGTGGTGTTCCCCTGTGGGCGGGCGCCCACGAAGCAGAGCAGCATCGCGGATAGCGTGATGGCAATCTGAGGGGGAATGAGAGAAAAATGATTAGAAACATAATAGGAACAACAAGAGAATAAAAATCTAAAAACTAAGTTAGAAGTATTAACTTAGTTTCTTTGTTTTGAACATTTAATATTGAACATATGTACAAAATTAAGAATTACAAATTAATCTCATAGAAATTCTCCCCTAATAGAATATCAAAAGTTAATCCTCACATTTTAAAATGTATGAATTTTCATAAAAATAATCTTCTTATAATTCTTTTATCTAACTTGAAATCATTTAAGAATCAATAACCAAGGATAAAGGTTTATAATTTTGAAATTTAATATTCAGGAAAATTTAAAATTTTCAACAAAAATTAATATTTAGTTGTTTGAATGATTGGAATAAAAATTCTTATTGAATTATATTGAATGGACTATAAGGAATAATTAGCCTTTATATATGGATATATTCTTCTATAGAAATACTTCCGAATTTTTTGGTGAGAAGGATCGATATCCTTTATTTGAATTTTTTTTGAGTATTATTCTGCATGATCCTTGAGGATCCTATCATCATAATCCACTGAACACTTACAATGAACTTCATTCTGACTGATGGTTTGGAATTATCCTTTGTGATATCCTTTGAATAGTTCGAAGTTGTGAAACCCGTGAACACAGTGAAGAGAAAAAAAAGAGGATGAAGAACTGTGGGCTTGGAATCGAAACTGTGAAGTTGTGGTTAATGGACGGGAATATTTATACCGAAAAATGTTGCAAATGGAAATTCACTTGAACTTTACATTACATTGAGGCAACAACAATTACAACAACAGCAAAACCATCCAATCAGCCTAGCTAGAAAAAGAAGACAGAAGAAGAAGTAATAACAGCAGCAGCAGCAGCAGCATAGGAGGAACAAGCAGAAGACGACGACAAAAGAATGAATGAATCGTCGGTGGGGATGGATGAATGGATGGATGGATGGATGGATGGATGAAGCGGAGATGGCAACGATGCCAGGCATGTAATTGTTGTCTCAGAAGAGTTACCAGAATAACAACAACAACAACAACAACATGTTGCCAAGCCATACGAACAAGCACAAACACATGTAAATTGCTCGCGACAAACAGATGGAGACAAGCGGATGGATAGACATATCAGATGAGAGACGAGCCGTGGGAGGAACAGACAGACAGACAGCCCGACTATCGGAGAGGATGGCCGGACAGATGGACAAACAGAAACATAGCCAGAGGAAGCTGATCGAGAGATAGATCGACAGAGAGACAGATGGACTAAGAGACAGATCGACAGAGAGACAGATGGACAGAGAGCAAAAGAGCGAAATCGAAAGCTAAACTTCAATTCAAGTCAAGACAACAATCGGTGACAAATCTTGATAGAAGAGAGAGAGAGAGAACAACATTCAGATAGAGATGGAAAAACAGAGATTATGAGAGACAACGAAAGGAGAGAGGAAGACAGAAATAGAGACTAACACAAAGGTAAATGAAGCAATTTAGCTCGCTAAGCGATGAGCTTGAAGAAAGCGAAATAAGAGAAAAAGCCGCATAAACAACAACAACAACAATAGTAATGGCAGCAGCAGCAATTGTGGGAGGTTGAGTTATTTTTATCGTCATCTCAGCAACAACAACAACAATAATAACAACAACTTTTATAGCATTAACATCACAGATTCCGAAGCTCTTCTGTAAGCTTTAGGTGGATCCATTGGTGGCTCCAATGGTGAATTCAATAACTTGCTGTTCACTCTTCTACGATCCATTGCAGCTGCTGCAGCGGTGTCAACGACATGCGCGATTTGCAATTTATATTATTGTGAGGAATTTTATTTGTGTCCGCTGGAAATTTACTATTACGATGCAATAGAATGGTTTATAGGCCAACATTAAGCGAAGTTGAGGTCATCGATTGAAAAACTCGCCCAGAGGCAGGTGGAAAACAAAGAGAAAAATTAGGTTTTGGGTGTGGGGTTTGAAAAACTGCATCAAGGTCATATCTTCCTTCGATTTGGAACATGAATTAATTTCGCTTTATATCTAGTTATTTGATAATTGAAAAATTAGTTATTGCCACTCATTTTTCTTTCTTCCTCTCCACCCGCTCGTATTCCATTAGTCTTCATGGGAGCGACCTTTGCTGCTTGTCAATTGTACAACAACAAAAACAACAACAACAACATCAAAACTAAGAAACATTTTCATAATTTTGAAATTCTTTCGGTCACTTTGTAATTTGTTCGAATTAAAAAAAGCTCGCGATAGATTTTCAATTATCATCTTCTACTTTGTGCATATTCTGTTCTTGTTGTTGGTGAGATTTTGGTTGTTGTAATTTTTCAATTTCTTGTTGTTGTTGTTGTTTTGGGTGAGAAAATGTGTCTATGAATTATTATGATGAAGTGTGCAAAAATCACCGCAGCAACTGTTGCTGGCTGCCATCAGCAGACGGCTGTCATGTAAATTTATGGCGAATGATATGAAATGTCAATCACCTCCGCGAGCAAAACATTTGAATTGTTTTTGTTGTTATTGTTGGTGTACGAAAATGTTAATGTTGTTCTTTTTATTGTTGTTGCTACTATGATGATGACTCTTATTGTTGTTGTTACTACCATGCAAACAACTCATAAAGCATGCGATGCTCGTAGCAAAGTCGTCGTCGTCGTCGCAGCCGCACCGGAAGATGCGCGTGAGATTAGCAATAACTCCGGAGTTCTACAAATTGCCAACGAAGCTCCCCCATCGCCTTCGACTTTGCCGACTTTGTTGGGGTTCGTAGTAAAAATAGCTTGTCTGTCGATCCGTTGGACAGGAATTATTGCCACACAGGACTCGTGGTTCATGGGAATCCGGCGAAGTCGCTTGAAGGCGGAGCAATTAATTGCTCTGTCTCGGTGGAGCTGCTTCGCAGATGCCGCCGATCGACCCCCAGACGACGTGACAGAAATTACTATTAAATAAACAAGAGAAGCAAAAAAAATTCACCATATTCCGCCTCTTCCTCGTAAGACAAAAATATCCGTTGTTTATGTTTTAATCAACAATTTATTTTTCAACCATAATTCAACAACTATTCAACAAGTGACCACCTTAGTGATCGTCCTGGCTGGGGTGGGCCTGGATGTAGGCGATGGCCCTGACGATGTGCTCGGGGATGGGGTGTGGAGTGGGCAGGAGTGGGCTGTTGGGGTCTGGGTGGTAGCCGGTCTCGTCGGCGGTGTAGGAGAGGGCGATGTGCTCGCCTTCGGGCGAGACGTACTCGTACTTGCCATCAACGACCCAGGTGTCCTTGTCCTTCAGGGCGCCGGACTGGTGCGACTTGATCGAGTTGTCGAATTCGTAGGTGTACTCGAAGTGGTCCACGCCCACATCGGCGTCGTTGCGGATCACTTGCACGTCATCGTTGGCGGCGGCGAGGGCCAGGAGGCAGGCGAAGGCGATCTACGAGCGAAGTTAATCGGAAGTTAGTAAAAATGTAGAGTGACTGAAGTCCTGTGTGTGGTTCTTACGAAGAATTTCATGTTGCGGCTGTGAGTGGTCAGAGAAAAATCTGGAGATTAACTGATAACCTCCATTTGGAGAACTTCGTATTTATACCGAATTGATTTTGTCTAACGGCTCACTATCTTCGATCGAACATGTTGTAGAGCAAATATATTAAGAAAATATATTTTGCATGCTATGACTTTTTCTATTGTTTTGATATTTCGAGAATTTCTAGTTTTCAGTTTCGCTTGCTTTA
Source organism: Coelopa frigida (assembly GCA_017309665.1). NCBI lineage: Eukaryota > Metazoa > Arthropoda > Insecta > Diptera > Coelopidae > Coelopa > Coelopa frigida. The sequence goes on from CM029562.1 coordinate 27,978,852, forward strand.
ATGTTTGCATAAAACATTTTTATTTGCTTTCGCATATCGTACGTTTAAAGTCAGGGGGTGATGCGAAACAATATGTTTTTGTATTTAATTTTTATTGGATTTATTGTTCGCGGTTGAATCGATAACGATCTGTCAAATCTACGAAATTTAATTAAATAAATGGGGTGGGAACAACTGCAGTCGCTGCGGACCAACGACATCATTTATGGTCGCTATAATGAGAAATAATAGCCGTTAATTATTCTGCCCGACTTGATGCCGCATAGAAATGTAAATGATTTGGTTTCTCACATTTTAATCTGGTTGAAACTCGCTCCTGGAACTATGCAATACTTTATTCTGTTGCTTCGCATCGAGTTCGTGTCTTGAGTCTTTCGATTTCGTTCACCGAAAGCCTTTCGATTTCACTCACCCAACTTCCCCCTGTGGAATTAGCATTTATTCATCGTGAGACAATGGCTCAGCAATATTTCACAACGACAACAGCAACAATAACGGGGCAACTGTTCCTGACGCCACAATTTTTTGTGCATTTGAATTTGGATTTCATCCGCTAAAACGATTGCGAGGGGAAGTGAAGTGATGCAGTCATCTCCTAGAGGCCGGTCTACGCGAGGAAGTAATGAACTTATTTATGTGATTTCAGTTTCAATTTCTCAAACAAACCCGATTTGAATACTTGGGAGGAATCGCATTATCAGCAGGTTTCTTCAGTAGCTGACGTCTTCTTAGAGATTCTTATAAAAGCCAGCCTTGCATTGTCCTCGATATCAGTTAATCTCCAGATTGTTCTCTGACCACTCACAGCCACAACATGAAATTCTTCGTAAGAAATACGCACAGGACTTAAGTCACAAAAAATTTTACTAACTTCCGATTAACTTCACTCGCAGATCGCCTTCGCCTGCCTCCTGGCCCTCGCCGCCGCCAACGATGACGTGCAAGTGATCCGCAACGACGCCGATGTGGGCGTGGACCACTTCGAGTACACCTACGAATTCGACAACTCGATCAAGTCGCACCAGTCCGGCGCCCTGAAGGACAAGGACACCTGGGTCGTTGATGGCAAGTACGAGTACGTCTCGCCCGAAGGCGAGCACATCGCCCTCTCCTACACCGCCGACGAGACCGGCTACCACCCAGACCCCAACAGCCCACTCCTGCCCACTCCACACCCCATCCCCGAGCACATCGTCAGGGCCATCGCCTACATCCAGGCCCACCCCAGCAAGGACGCTCACTAAGGCGGTCGAATGTTGAATAATTGTTGATATGTTTTTTTTTACACGGCAAATAAATGATTTAATATTACAAAAAAAGAAAGACTCATTACTATGTATAATATTGGAATTCGATGTTTCCGATTAGACTTTCTAAATTCTCAGTGTAGAATATACATATGTATATATGTATCATTATACGCTCTTACATGGCCATAAATCTGGATATTAACAAGTTAATTAATTATGATAAATTAAACGATTTAAGATTACAATATCGATAACTTGAATACGTCATAGGCACGAAACCAATGGAAACCAGAAGAGTTTGGCATCGACTGGTTGTCGATCTGTCTTTCCGGCCATCTGCCTTCCTGTCTGTCCCTCGATATGTTTGTCTATGTTGCCGGCCAAATGTGGTTTCGTTTGTCTTTGTCGCTTGGTTGTCTAATTATGAATGCATGCAACCATCGTAGGCTTCCCATACAGTGTCAAGGTTATAGCAACAAAAACAACAAAAATTAAACAACAACAATGACAACAAACTTATAGCGAGAATGAAAAGACTGGGATGAGACCAGAAGCCGGCGGAGGAAGGAAAGACGAAGATGCGATGCAAATGCGTGAAGTGTTTGAACATTTTGATTGATTTGATGCATAACCGATGAGGAGGTGAAAATAAATCACAGAAAAAAATATTTTTTTAACAAATCGAGGGTGTCAATAACAAAGTCGAGGTGCTAAACGACGAGGAGAAGGAAGATAGAAATACGCTCTGATGTCATTCGCTCAACTAAAAAATCGGAAAAGATAAATACAAAAAAATATTAAAATATTAATGCATGTATTCTAACAAAAACTAAAAATAAAACTTTCGATTTCTTCGACTAAACCATTTGAAACGAGTTCCTGTTATCGTCATGCAGAACAAGAATCGCGAATGATTAGCTGTTGGTGTTGTTGTTCTTCCGAAAACGTGTCGATCATCGTAGGAGATCATCGCCGCCAAGGGCCGCAGTCTCGCATGTCGGCACGACCAGTTTGTGTTGGCGCCTCATTTACATGCCATGCAAATTAATCGGTTCACCTTTTATCACGAGCATAATCTGGACAAACTCATAATCAGGTTTTGTTTTGCTATGCTTTTCTCCCAACTATTGTCTCGTCTTGTCGAAAATTCAACCTCCAACCGACGGATCCCGTATAAAAAGCCTATCGTGCTCCATCTAAGATATCAGTTGATCTACATAGTTTGCTGAACTCACACGCATCTTCAACATGAAATTCTTCGTAAGTTTCCGCATCTAGGAGGAACTTCCTTTGGAGTTACTAAGTTCAATCTCTCTTTCGTCCTGGCAGGTTGTTCTCGCTTGCCTTTTGGCCGCCGCCTACGCTGCCGACAACGTCGGTGTCCTGCGCAACGACGCCGAGGTCAATGTGGATAGCTTCAAGTACGCCTACGAGTTCGACAACTCCATCAAGGCCGAGCAACAGGGCGCCCTCCGCGGCGAGGATGTCTGGGCTGTCAACGGCCAGTACTCGTACACCTCGCCCGAAGGCGAACAGGTCTCCCTGCAGTACACCGCCGACGAGAACGGCTACCGTGTCGATGCCGCCAACCCTCTGCTGCCCACCCCACCACCAATCCCAGCGGCCATCCAGCGCGCTCTGGAATACATCGCTGCCCACCCCCCACAGACCGCCAACTAAAGTTTCTACCTCAAACCGAACCACTTGATAGTCATCATTTTGTACCTAATCGTAATATTTAAGTTTTAAATGCGAAAATAGAAAATACACAGAAACCAAAAAATGTCTACATAACACTGAAAACACTAAATGTTTTTTATTTACTCATTTCATTGAGAATTGTCATTGAAATTGAATATCAGATTGGAAAAAAGTTTGCAAACATTTATGTTGATATGCAAACTATAGATGGTATAGCTGAGCAACGCAAATTCTATAAATGTCGAATTTTTGTAAAAGGCGAAGCATATTTTCAGTCAAATATGTGTATTTGACTGAGTTTACTTTCTATAAATATCAGGAATTAAAACCAATTTAATATAATCATTTTGTATGCAGTTGGACCAGACTACGAAATGGTGTCGTTTTTTAGCCAATTCATGCAGTATTTTATTTGTTTCAATTTTATTTGTTTACTACCGTCATAAAAATAATATTTATTTGTTTATTTTTTATTTGTTTCTAACTCCATGTGTGATTTCTTCCGAAATTTAATTAGAATAATATTGTACAAAACAACAAACAGATCGTTAAGGAATGAGAATTATAAATTTAGCTTAGATCTAGAGAGAAACATTACGGAGAAAACAATAATGAGAAAGATAAAGATAAAATTAAAAGACTAATTCATTGACGATTCTAATTCTGATGACGACCGATGCTAGTTGTCAGGCGGAATTAAAAAATGAAAGAACTTGTTGCAGATCGAGCAGAGGAAAAGAACGAGTATGGAACAAATCCCAGATGTTTCGATGTTCGACCGTCAGAATCTCTGGACTATATATAAAATCTAAACTATAATAAAAAAATGTTTATTGCAATGACAATTTAGAGGATTATCTGATTATGATTATTTGATTACGATCTGTTGATGGGAATACTATAAATAAAATCCTAAACAATACCAATTATAGAAAAAAGTGGTCAATGCATTTTTAACACCAGATTAAAACAAACAGTTGGCCTAGTCGAACTGGCTTTATCCGCTATATAGTCAGGGAGTAAATTAGTTCGGATATATTTGATGGTTATGACTGGTTTCTTCTGGTTCTAGGCCATCTATTCGGAGATTAAAATGTTAGACTATTGCATAATTTCTATTCGCATTGGAGGACAATTTAGATATAAATAGTTCGATTTGCGAAATGCATTCATCAGTTGTCATCTTCAATTGTATTCGTTAAGAAGCTTTCAAAATGAAATTCTTGGTAAGAGGATAAAAAGATAAGGATACGAGATAAAAGATATGAACTCTGCGATATATTTTTGCAGGTCATCCTTGCCTGCCTCCTGGCTGTTGCCTACGCCAATGAAGAAGCCAATGTCCTGAAACTCGACTCCGAAGTCAACCCCGAGAGCTTCAAGTACGCCTACGAATTGGACAACAAGATCAGAGCCATCCAGCAGGGTATCCTAAAGGACGAGCATACATGGGTGGTCAGTGGCGAATACGAATTCGTCTCGCCCAAGGGAAAACTCATCAAGGTCACCTACACCGCCGACGAATACGGTTACCACCCTAAGGTCTATCAATAAATTATTATACGGATGAATAAATAAATGTGATTAAAATGTATTTTTAATTTCAACAATTTAAAAAAAGACTGTATATTCAATTATCATGGGAATCTTTATAAGATAACTTAGGGTCAATTCAAATAGGAAGAGTTGTGATCCAAGAAATCTTAAGAACTTTTCGATTAAAGGTATGAAGGATGAGAGTCGAAGATTGATGGAGATATTATTCCATAAAAACCATAGGCTTAGGATATTTCAATTAATGTTGGGGTCTTTTAAGCCACATCCGCTGGCTGATATTTGATATACCAAAAAAATTGCCCGTTTCTAGTCCTAATCGACCTCAATGAGAATATAGTAAAATCACAAAAAAAATTTCACTTCCCTCCAAAATGATCTGGATTATTCCCTCTGTTCCCGAGATGAAAATAAAAATCTCACATTATTTTGGGTTTTGTTTTTTTTAGACTTAATGACTTAGAACATTTTTATTTATGTACATCATGAAGCAGTAATACTTAACGGACGTGTGCGAATGATCAGGTGTTTACTGTTCTGCTGGGGGGTGGGCGGCGATGTATTCCAGAGCGCGCTGGATGGCCGCTGGGATTGGTGGTGGGGTGGGCAGCAGAGGGTTGGCGGCATCGACACGGTAGCCGTTCTCATCGGCGGTGTACTGCAGGGAGACCTGTTCGCCTTCGGGCGAGGTGTACGAGTACTGGCCGTTGACAGCCCAGACATCCTCGCCGCGGAGGGCGCCCTGTTGCTCGGCCTTGATGGAGTTGTCGAACTCGTAGGCGTACTTGAAGCTATCCACATTGACCTCGGCGTCGTTGCGCAGGACGGCAACGTCATCGGCGGCATAGGCGACGGCCAGGAGGCAGGCAAGAGCAACCTAGGCACGAAATAGAGAGAGCAAGATTGAGTATAATCCATAAGGTGATGATGAAGGAGTTATCCTGTGGGACTTACGAAGAGCTTCATGTTGATTCGGCTGGTGATTTCCTCTTGTTGTTAGGGTTCGAAGTGAACTACTGATGCTTTGATCTTCGAACTCTGTGCTTTTTATACAAAACTTCCTAATTTTCTGCGTCGTTCATCACTCGATCTCGGTGTGCACTTTGTACACGACCCCCGAGTGGTGCCTTTTTTATGATGTTTGGTATTTGTCTTGTCTCCCTCTCATTGTTTACAGAAATACAAATAAAAATCAAAAACAACAAATCGACGATAACATCAAAACACAATAATTTCGTATGAAATTTTTTGATGTGACCTCCTCACAAATTCTCGTTTAGTTTAGTTTTTTGTGTTGTCCACTCCTCGCTCTCTCATCTTTTGTAAAGCATAATTTGGCGATGTAGCTATTAATTTGTTTATTTGTTTGCTTTTTGTTATCACAATCAAACAATAAAACCAAGAAAATAAAAATTAAAAAATACAAATTCGTGTTTTGTTCGCATCTTTGGGTGAACTTGATTTTTGGGTCTCGTTTTTTTCTTCTGCGCGAGATGACGATGGATCTTTTTCTCTCGCCTCCACCTTCACCTCTGTCTCTTTCTCTCTTTTTGATTGAGCATCTTTGGTGCTGACGGCGATGATGCAACCGATGTTGTTTATTGTTCGCACTTTGTCTCTCGGTTTTTAGGCTACACGTGAGGCTTCTATTGAAATTAGTTCGATCGACGATGGGGCAAAACATTCGCACGATCGTGAGAAAGTGGTGTAACGGAGACATTAGAGGTTGAGCTTTGATATATATAATCCTATATATATTAAGTCCTTTTTTCTTCGAAGCTTCTGGTATTTTCCTACATATCGAAATATTCCAAATGACATCTGCGAAACTTGTTTGTATTTAAAACGAGTATTCGTTATTTGCATTTAATAAAACATAAAATATTCGTTATTCGATTTTAATAACCGGCTTCAACAATGAATTAATATATCCGTTGATTATTGTTGTCGAAGTCTAGCCGAATAATTCCCATAGTTATTTGACAGAAGTAATTAATTAATAATTTAAGCAAATTGTCGTGTTTTTACGATGTTTTAACATCTGCTTATTTCAGCTTATCTCTGTCTTTTATTTCCTATTCTTCCTTCTTCACTTCTATCTCATTGTGGTCTAGTGTTTCAAGTCGATCTTCCGTCTGCTTCTTCAATATCAAATTGATTATTGGTTCTTTCTTCTATCTCGCCTTGATCAGCTATTCTATCTATTCCCGATTCTCAATCTAATCTCGATCTTTTTGATTTGATTCTCTGATTGGTCTGATCTCATCGACGTCTTCTTCCAGTCTCCCGCCGGTTCCCTCTCATCTGCATAAACCTTGACATCAGAATCTGGTTCTTGTTCCCGATTTCGTCAGTATTCCTTTGGTTTGTTGATAAATATTGACGGAACTTGTTGCTGTTGAACGCTGTCAAATAAATTCCAACAAGTTAGTTAAAATTAAAAATCATTATGAATATGCATAGTTTTTTCTAACTTCTGCTACTATATGGTTAGCTATGTATATACCATATATATAGTATATATAGCGAAATTTCTGAGATTGTCGTCAAGCTCCGGATCATTTCGACATCACGTGATCAGAATCGCATCAGAGTCAGGTTTCGTTCTCGCTGTATTATGGAATTATCAGGGATTTGTCGAATTATCCATTGAAGGCAAATATTAATATAGATTTAGTTTGAATAAATATAAAATTTTTAATTCTATAAATAAATTTTTTGAAACAAAAATGATAAAAAATAATTAGATTTGATTTCATATAAAGAATCATGTCATCCATTTCATATTCTTAACACACCAACGCAGAAATTGAAATTGAAAGTTCTCCACTCGCTGTGCATGCAACATCTGACTCCCTTCGCCCCATCTCAGGCCCAGAATCACCAGGCCATGAACCACACAACAAAATCTCATTCTCTATTCTTAATATTTGCACGATCGCCTGACATTTCAATGTGAAATCATTTCATTATCAAAGTCAATACTTTGTGCCAGATGTTGCTCCCCCCGTGTCTCCTGTCCTCACCCCTTGCCATTGATACCATCTTCCATGCAACGTCAGACTCACGCGAACTTTGTTGTAGTTACATGTTAACAACAGCAACAACAATAGAAAAAAAACCTCATTTAAGAAGAAGAGGAGGAGGAAAAACGTGCATCGAGTTTTTATGGGTGTCCTGAACCGTGCGTCATCAGCGTCAGCATCGTGGTATCGTCATCACCAACGTCATCCTCTCACCAAGATCGCACCAAGCACGACTCGATTGGAGGCCAAGCCACATGTGCGAGTCGCACAATCGTAGTTGAAGCATCTTCAGTGGTCTTCTTCAATTTCTACAGGCTTGTTGCCAACGACGACTGGGCCTTATGTTGGTGCCTGTGCTGTCTCTGTTGCTGCTTCTGTCTCTATTGCCGGTGTTTCTGTTGCTGTCGCTGTCTCGGTTGCTTCTGCATCAGCTACTACCTCTACTTCAGTTGCTACCTCAGCACCAATTGCTGTCTCTTCTTTGCTGCATTGAACCGATGGAATTCTTGCGTATTGACGAGTATATTGGAACAATAATTGCTGAGTATGGCATGTCATTGTTGTTGTTGTTGTAGCTGGTATTACCACTCACGGAACATGGCCAGACCCGGGTCGCAACCGCCCCGATCGTCAGCCGTGTTCAGTCGTCGTCTAAAGATCACTTGATTACCTTTTGAGAGGTTTCTTGTCTCGGACTACGGCGTTTTGCGGCGGCTTCTCTTGGTGACGCCTCCTTCTCATCCTCCTTTCCATCACCATATAATTGCAGGCATATCAAATAGAGAGAAAAAAATAAAAACTACAAACCAAACAAAAAAAACAATGAAATAATAAATACAACACCAACATACCGACCAAACCAGATTAGCAGACGATCGAGCGACGGCGATCACCGTGGACCGTGGAGTGAGTCGTCGTCGTCATCATCGTCTTCATGGTGTTGGCCAGCGATTTACAAATGTTTGACACGACGACCTCCTCTTCCCGGCTGCGACTGGAGTGGGTCGATATCGGATCGGGATGAGGCCACAGATGCAGGGATTTCCAGTGGCATCGACGTCGATTCGATGAAGAGAATTCCGACGATGATGGGGTAGCTTCTTGAGGAGTGAAGATGGCTGTGTTGGACGCCTTGTGCGGCGACCATTGAAATGCTGTGCTTTGCAATTACGTCCATTGATTAACACACTTTTCGTGAGCAGGGTTTATTTATTTATTTATTATTACTCGTCGCTGTTCAATGGACGCGAGGGTGTGGCGCCGGGTGTTTTGTGGTCAAGTGTTCTTCAGAGTCGCCGGCAACGGGAGTGGGGACGACACAGAGGGGGGCGAAAAATTACGCAAACGACTCTGAATGCCCATTAATAACGAGCCGGCGGCGAGTAGCCGACAGACCGGTCGAGGAATAGCGAAGACGAGGTGCGAGGCAGAGGAAGTGAATTAGAATTGCAGAGAAGCAAGTGGCGAAAATGAACAGTAGAACGAAGGAATCCGAAAATGGAAAATTAAACAAATTTTGAAAATCGTTTAAAATCGAATTTATCTTGATGATGATTTTTAGAAAGAGGCAAACGACCGTCGAAATGTCATCGGATGTCGAAGAGTCATGGGGTCAGAATCGATCGAGAAGTAGCCGACCAAGAAAGGAAAACAACAGGATTCTGATGAGCCATAGGAAACCTTTTTGGTGCAGAAAATACCAAACATTGATTTGTAGTTAGCAAAAATCCATTTGAACTTTTTAAAAATATCTATAAACATATTGCGATCGTAAACGGGTTCGGGCAAAAAGTCCACAATTGAGATATTTGCGATTTGGCAAAAACTAATGCAAATGTTTACTCAACCACAGCATAAATCACGACATGTTAATTTGACAACAACCACAACAAAGACAAAATCCTTTACTTAATTAATAATTAAAAATGCTAATGAGCATGCAAGCATACGGCAGCAAAACGTGAAATGAAACCGATTCCGAGTTTGAGTCGAGTCGAGTCTAAGCTGCAGACCAGTTGGACAAACTCAATCCGAACATTTGTCAAACGCATCCCTCCGCTCCCCGACCTTCTGACCAAATTCTCTTTGTCTCAGTCTCAACATCTCTGTTTGTCGGTCTGTCTGGCCACACGTCGCACCCCATCGGACGCAGCTCAAAACTAGGTGATCCACTTTGGCGCGCACTGAAAAGCTCCGCACCGCGTTCATTGATCTCGTTGCTCATTCGCTCTCACCGGGTCTCTCCGTCGCACTCTAACATCAGCCGACTCTCTCTCTCTCTCAGTCGATACGATCGCTGAGGAAATGAAACCGAAAGTGAAACCGGTTGTCGGTTGACGATTGCTTCGTAGGGCGTCCGTCGGTCGTTGCAACGAAAGCGAAAGCGACAGCAAAAGCGAATCGCCGCTCATGTCCCACTTTCGAGCTGAAAGAGAGAAAACTCACTTCACTTTCGCTTTCATCGGTGGCCGAGTTGTGGTGGAGCTGAACGTTGTGGAAGGTCGAATGAAATCGAAAGTGAGTCGCAGTCGTTTGGTCGATTGGCCGTCGAGGAAAGTGAGAGTGGCGCAGTGAGTAAAGAGTGGAAAGTCGAGACTAGCGGTAATGGGATACAGCGTCGGTAGCTTGAACTTGAACTCGATTGAGGTCAAGTTTACATACAACCGAGAGGTGAGATTTTTACACATAGGAAATGAATACATTTGGAAAAATCGGTGACATTTTGAGTTTTAGTAATATATTTGATTATAGTTATCATTTTTATTGCATCATAATATAATACAAAAAATGAAATTTGCTGAAGACCAATGCAGTTACATACTAATAGTCTTTATCCTAAAAGTCTTTATGTGTAATAATTATAATTTATTTATATAGAAACAATAGTTAAAAAAATTAAAAATAAATAATTTAAAATAAAACAATATAAAATAAAAAAACATAAGTAAGTAATAATATAAATAATTAAATTAAATAATTAAATTAAAAATTGTATAACAAATTTATTAAAATTTTTATTTTTTTACGTTTATACCTTTTTCATTTTGATACATCTCAGTGCGCAGTGTAAAAGCTGCAAAAAGCTTTCGACCATTCCTTATTTTGGTCTAAAGATTTGAAGCTTTTACGATTTTGAGAAAAAGTAATTTCATAGTTTTCCATAAACTCATTGCTTACTTTTAGGCTCCGATGTTATCAATACTTCTATGGGACAATAAGTAAATTATATGTGTTTAAAAATTGTGTCCATTCATGCATATAAATATATTTAGGTTTGAAAAAATCAGAGCCTTTTTCGGTTTAAAATTATGATTGTTATAATTAAAAGTTGAATATGAATCATATAACCTAAAGTTTATTTGTAAACTTTCGTAAGAATATATCAGGATTCCATAAGATCGTGGCCCACAACACACCCTTTCACCTCCCCCTCACTTGCACAATGGGCCTACTTCCCAGCGGCCGCGACGTCGCAATGAAATGATGACATTTCTAAAGAAAGCAAAAAACTCCAGACGTTAATAACTATAACGAACAATGGAAAGGCAGACAAATACAAAACAACAACCACAATAATAATAATAAAAACAATAACAACACCAACAAGAGATCGTCTTAAATTTGTGTAAAAGTTTAGTACACAAGATACGAATAAATTAAATCGTGCAGCAGCGAAATGAGATTTCATTTAGGCAACAATTACAACAATAACCAAACCAAAAACTACAACAACAAGCACAGTTTGTATATATCTAAGTCAAAAAATAAAATCTCATGATCATGGAATTCAAATGTTATAACGAAAGAGCAACAACGATAATGAAAGAAGATCATGAAGAAGATGAGGAGAGGAAGAAAAACTCGGTCGACCATCTCTAGAAAACCAAATCGAAAAAAAAAAAAAAATAGAGATTCACACAATTAAAAATCTATGAGTGCGAAGCTAATAATCTACACTTACAACAATAATAAAAACATCAACCAAAAAAAATAACAATTACAAAAAATTCACAATAAAATATATCAAATGCAAAAATAACAAAGATACTAGCAACAACAATAACTTCATTCACTCCGTACAACGAGTTCAGCCACCTTCATCAGTTTCAGCCAACGACGCCGAAGCCGACTCCGAAGCCAACGAGGCACTAACTTGCGGAGTCAGGCCAACAGTTAGTTAGTCAGTAGGTCGGTGAGTCGGTCGATTGGGCTGTAGGTCGGTCGGTTGGTCGGTCATCGAGTCGAGCAAGGCACAGTCAGACCTCTATACCATGAGGAGAAGACCGTGGAATCGTGCGGTTGTCTGTCGGTCTGACGATTGCAATTTTAATATTATTTTAACCGAGACAGTTATGAAAAATTTACTTGTTTTATGCTTGATTATAACTTATGATATGGTACTACATTAAAACACCCGAGATCTAAGTGAATTCTTTAGTTCCTTGTCGAAAGATTGTTTTATGATGATGATGATATGATTTTATGAGCATGTGGGGAATTAAGATTTTATTTCTGTTATTAAGTTTTTAAATTATGTAAATTCGATTTTAAGAATATTTAGATTTTATTTCTGTTATTAAGTTTTTAAATTATGCGATTTTAAAAATATTCTCATACATATATTTTGGGTGTATTAACTTTTATTTTGGATTACTTTTAGGAATTTCCAATCTTGTAATAATACAATTTTCATAAGAATACTTTTCCATATACCCAATATTTTTCCCTAGACTATATTATAATTCCTTCATTTGTTTCTTAAATCATATCCTTTTGACCATACAGTTCGTTTGCCAAAAAATCTCCTCTTTCAAAGAACCCACTATCAACGGTCTGCTGGGTTCAGATACCATCTATTTTATTTTACCAGATACCAGTTCGTAGGTATCGTGATCACTGTTGTACACATTGTGATGACATTAATCGCATTATTATGACAGTACAATGAAAATATGAACAAAAAACGTTGGTGTGAAATTCGAACGCCCCAGAATGGGATGTGAAACTTCATCATCATCATCAGATTGACGAAATGTGTACGAAATTAAAATTTCCGCTCAATTCAATGTGAAAAGCAATCGAGATCGGATTTAATGAGTTCATAAGAGTCGCTGATGAATTAATGATGGGGTTTCTGCAGAAATGCTAATTGCGGGCGGGTGGCGGTGGACGACGTTGGGCGGAGGCGTCACCACCGACAGTGGCGTGGGTGTGTGGCGAGAATAGAACACTTTGTTGGAGGCAATCATTAGCCACGATCATATCATGAGCGCAAGATATGATCTTTGAAGAGAGTTTGAAGAAATTACCTAGGATTTACCATAGAATTTGCATTCTGAGATCATTGAAGTTCGATGTGATCATGCGTTAGGTCTACTGTCATTCGGGTATATGGAAATAATTGCCAATGGAAGTGATCGTTCTTTCGATTCGAGTGATCGTCATATCGACCTTCTCTGCTCAGGAAACTGAATAGAAAGTGTCGCCGACTCTTCTCTCAAGGCTCCTGACATCATCGACATCTTCTCGTCATCCGTTCTCCACTTCGGCGACAATTCATGTCGATTATCTGAGCCGACAGATAGATTAACATATGTCTGTCTGTAATTGAACTGACATCATATTTTTCGCTCTATGGAATTCTATTGTTGTCCATTGTTTTTGTTGTGTTCTTGAAGTTGTTGTTGCTGGATTTTGAATTTGTTGTTGTTGTTGTTGGTTATCTTGTTTCCATCTCTGGTAATTGTAGCAAACTCCGATGTGCTTTATTTATGACTTCAATACCGTTCAAGGCAAACATATAATTAATAGCTTTTGACAACAACAATCACGACAACCAGAATAAAAACAACAGCAACAAAAATAACAACAATAATCAAAAGAACAACAATAAAAATAACAACAATAATGACAACAGTAATACTAACAGAAACAACAACAAAAGATGCATCGAACTACATTCTAAATTCTTCGATAATCATTTTGATCTTCTTCGCTTCGCTTTTTGAGATTGAGATTAAGATCGATACAGCAACAGATCGCAAACTCATCTTTGGGGACCTGATCTTCTTCTTGCACTTATTCGTCACAGATATTGCCATTTGTAAATCAAACATTTTTTATATGTTTGGAGATGATTCGAAAGGTGGTTTGATCGATGAATCACAACCCTGAATCTCGTCATCAATAGCGACGATCGTTTAAATTTCAATGAATAGTTCTTGGTTTATCGATCTAAGAGGTCACGTTGGGGTCGATATAGCCCGAAGGAACCAAGGTGACCATTGCAAGGTTAATTTTCCATGGCCAATGCCTTGAGAACTTTTCTCAAATTGCTTTTAGTCCTATTGACTTTGGTAAGTAACCGTGAACTTCTATAGGAATTACAGTCATTTGGGCTAGTGAATGAATGCCGGAATGACCATTATCAGTGATTTCAACAGAAAAGAGGTGTTCCGAGTCGAATGAGGAGGGTTTCTGGTGCCAGAGGGTTATCCAACACCACGATTCTCCTATCTGTTATTCCTCCACTCATTCGTTGTTCGTCATTCATCGCCTTCGTAATTCTGACGGCTTCCTTTAATGATTTCCACGGTGGATCCAGGATGGTTTTCGCAACTCTCATTAAAAAAATATATAAACATTTTTACGAGAAATCCATGAAATCTTACAATGATTTTTATGTCTACAAATACGCAAGAAATTTTCTGCATCATGTCGGCAGCAACAAAACACAAACAACAGTAGCCTATGCAACTATTTCCTCATAAATGAAAAAAAAAAAAAACAATGGAATGATGACATCTTCTGGAATTCGGAAGCTATGACCGAAACAGAAGATAAATATTTAGTTAACAAATCGAAAGGAGACGTGAAAATAGAAGAAGATGACGAAGTGTTTGCTGCCGAAACCCTTTGACAATTACATATTAAAACAAATCCGACCGATGTTCACTGCACTGGAGGGATAGTGAGTGAGTGACTGAATGATTGAATGACTGTCGTTGTGAATTAGCTGAAAAATTGCTCATTTGCATTTAATTGCCAGAGAGCGGCAACCGGCAACATGTTGCAGTTGCAGCAACGGCACTTGCGGTAGCGGCATTTGTGTTTTTCCCTGCTGTTCGTTTTCATTACCATCGACTCGTTGCGCGAGGCAAACAAATAAACCACCATAACCGGCAACAACAATTGATGCACAGAAATAACAACAACAACAATAACAACAACACGACAACAACAACAGGGCAACAACAACAGAGCTACAAGATACCGGTAAAAAGACTTCCCATCGTTGGCGATGCACAGAATCGATTGGTTGCACTTCGACGTGATGTTCGCAAGATTTAATTACAAATTTAACTTCACCCCTCACACGTCTGGTCGTTGCCACCCCTCGACGTTGTGCAGAAGAATGGTTTTGGCCACCATCAGACCACCAGCCGGCAGCTACTGCAAACATGCTCCGATGCTCGGGGCATCTTCAGTGAAGTGGACGAAACTCAAATGTTGCGATATTTTTTGTTTTGGCGATTCATTAAAATCAAGGACATGCCTTCGTTTGGCCCACTGGCAACTGACGGCTTTTGGGCATTTAGCCTAATGGACGAGAGCTGGAGCTAGTTATTGGAAAGATGTTGTCCATCATAATGCCATCACCTGCCAAACATTTTTCGCTCACTCTAAGATCAGAGCAAATGCTGGGAGACCAAAGTCGACATGGTCATCTCTGAGGTGAGAGTAGATTGCGCTCATCCATCCATCCGTCCATTCATCCGCAATTGGATTAATTAACGACCGACAATTAAAAAGTTTTAATTAAATGTCAAATAAATCAAATGTTTGCACACTAATCGGAACATATGGCTCACAATGCAGTATAAACATTCATATGCGATGGCTTGTTAAATAGACTTTGAAACGACGTTGCTGACAGAGCGTTTCGTTGATCAAATTGGCCGAAAATTTATTGCGAACACATCGTTGCGTGGTTGCACATGACGACGGAAATTCTTCATTTTTATATTTCTTTGTTCTTTTTTATATATTTCATATATTTTTATTTTATTTATTTTTTTATTTTAATTTTTCATGATATATAAATTTTTGAATATTATAATTTTTTGTCATTTCCTTGGTTATTTTGAGACGATGTTTCATATTATATCTTGTCACGTATTATTTTATATTTTTTCATTTAAAATTCGTATTTTAAAATTCATTCTAAGATTTTTTTATTTCGTTTTGTTTCTGCTGGTCTAACTAATTGATTAAGACGCCTTGCTTCATTAAATCTTCGCGATCGTCTGTCCTGGCAGCTCGATGTTCCGCATCCACTGCGAGTGTTTTTTTTATAAAAAAAACTTTATAGCTATCATAAATTAGAGATTTATATAAAAGTCACAGCGAGAGAAATGCAAAAAGCAAGAATTTAAATTCAACAAACACAATCAAAACGCAATCGGAAAACACAATAATTTTCGAATCGTTTATAATCCGCTTCGGCGAATGGAGAAGAATATTGGGATGATGGAAAATCATTGGCATACTTTTCATCCCTCTCTTATTTCGCTCTCCCTTTCACTCTCTTGCATGCTTCATATCTTCAAATATTTTCTCCCAATGTATTTGGGACGCCCTCTGCGGGGGTTGAGCGAGGCACGAAAATACAAAAATAAACAAAACAATATCTGTTTGTGTCTGTCCGTCTGTCTGTCTGTGGTAGACGACGCCATGTCGACGCTTCGTGGCCAATGGAGACCTGACTGGATTGTGAAAATTTCGAGTACACTCTGAGAAAGTAAAATAAACATTTTCATAATAATCATATTTTCTAAAAATACTAATAAATTATTCTCCTGAAAATATTCAAATTTTGATTTCATTATCTCATGTGATTTTCCTTTTGAAAGAATCAATTTTCCTACCAAACACCTTCACATTCTTTTCTCTCAGTGTTGGTTAAGTGATTGCCTTCACGTTAAGCTCTCATCGCAAACCACTATACGACAGCGTGTTGAGAACGAACTTATTTTTATACCGAATTTCAGAGTTCTAGGTTTTACAGTGTTTTCTAAAAAAGCTGCATGTATTTTTCGATTTTTCCTATGAACGCCATAACATTTACTTCATGGAATGGATGTTCCCTACACTAGTGTGTATGTGTGTGTGAGCATGCGGATTGTTATCAGGGAATTTTATTGGTTTCACTTTCCGGTGGCAGCGATTAGTTGAGCAGCAGACGCTGAAGCATCAATTGGTGATCTTCGAAAAAGAACACACTTGTAAAAGATAAACCAAATGGATATGGATCCCGTTATTGTAAGTGAATTGTGGATTGGGAAAAGTGGAACCGAAGTTTAATTGGAATTTCCTCTGTTCCTGCAAACAGGATGAAGATCTTACCCCCGAGCAGATCGCCGTCTTGCAGAAGGCCTTCAACAGCTTCGATCACCAAAAATGCGGCAGCATCTCAACTGAAATGGTCGCCGACATCCTCCGTCTGATGGGTCAGCCCTTCGACAAGAAGATCCTCGAGGAACTGATCGATGAGGTCGATGAGGACAGTAAGTGTTAACGAGGAGGAAACCCTACCTTAGACCAGGATAACACAAAAATTCCCCTTCTTCCATCAGAGTCTGGCCGCTTGGAGTTCGAGGAATTCGTTCAGTTGGCCGCCAAGTTCATCGTTGAGGAGGACGATGAGGCCATGCAGAAGGAGTTGCGTGAAGCCTTCCGCTTGTACGACAAACAGGGCAATGGCTACATTCCAACCTCCTGCCTGCGCGAGATCCTCCGCGAATTGGACGACCAGCTGACCGACGAGGAGTTGGACATCATGATTGAGGAAATCGATTCTGATGGCTCCGGCACCGTCGATTTCGATGGTGAGTTCATTGGACGATGGGATCATAATGATGGGAATGACAAAGAGCGAGTGAGAGAGGGAAAGAGAGAGAGTAGTGGGGTTGACTTTGAGGTGTTCTCCTCAAGGCGATCACCTGTTGCTTTGATGATCATTCGACTAATCGCTTTTTGCTTAAATAGCTGATCGTAAACATAAACGCAAATGATTGCGATTCGATCGACACAACTCGGATTATTTGTCTAAACGATCCTGTGCTCGTAAATTCAACGTGATCTTTAACGGTTGTTTGTTTTGGAAATTGTGTTCCATCTGCAATCGAGTCATCGTCTGATGATTTAATGATCTCAAACAACAACAACAACAACAGTAATCGATCGGTAGATCCACGGATTAATCGCAGCGATCGCAGTTTACGCTGATCAACATAACTTTTATTGTTGTTCGATCGTCGTTGATTTGCAGTCGTTCGATGCTGATCTTCGTGACATTTCATGATTGACGATCGCGTTGCGCCGAACAAGATTAATCATTGAGTGCGCATCATCGATATGATCGACGATCAATTATAATTGAATTAAAAATAATCGCATCGATAAATGCTCCACCGACGATCATGAGGCGCTCTCCATCGATCATGACGAGTACTCAACCCACGATTGTTGTGGTAGACAAATATCTTCCCTGCCCCACCCCTCACAGACTTCGTGGTTTCAATTGGTTTTCCGTCTCGCTCGAAATACCTGGCTAATTATCGCGTCCGCGTGCTGTCAAAACAGATTCGCCCTCGTCTTTTGGACAGCGCGATACGTTCCATCTGTCTGGCCGCTGTCCAAAAGCGAAGACGAGACATCGACGTGACGACCGCAAAACGTCTGCGTCGTCTTGTCGCGGCCGACGGATGTCAACCCGAGCACTTGACCCATTCTAATGTTAATGGTAAACATGGAAAACTAATGTTCCCACGTTTAAAAGAAAAATTTCCATTTCCTCGTGGAAAAATTGTTTTCATTATTTTGGTTTAACTAATAGATATTTTTTCTTAGAATTTTTGTTTTGAATTCCTTTACGAGTTTTTTGTTGTTTAAAATTAATATTTCTTGTCTTCGAACGCCTCCGATTATTTGTCCGATCCCGACAGATTCATGAGAAATTGCCAACAAGTGTTGTTTGTGAGATTTTTCATTCTCGATGCGAAGAAGAGAGATATGAAAACAACATGAAAATTGATATTGGAAAATTGTATTTTATCGTAGAAGAAAAAAAAGGAAAATGATAAATTAAAAGGAGATAAAAAATGAAGCAAGGGCGTCTATTTTTGGACACGCCATCCCAATTCCATTCATTTACAATGTATATTTCATCAGACTCGGCAATAGATATTTTTAGAACGATCCCTAAATCTTTTGACTATAAAATCGTTCTCTCTCTCTGTCTGTTCTGCTCTCCTATTACTTCAACCGTATTATTTTTATAATCCAACCCTTACATATGACTTTGTGATGAAATACTCCCACGCATGTTTCTCGATTTCCATCTCTATCTCTCTCTCGCACTCGATCACTTTGGTTTTTATAATCGTTTGCGTTTTATTTTTAAACCCTTATATTCTGTATACTCATGTCTTCTCTTTTTTGTTACAGAATTCATGGAGATGATGACTGGCGAATAAATATTTCGTTGTGATTACCAATTGTTGGATAATATACCACTCTCCCACCATCCCCCTATTCCCAGTTCTATGTTTTATAAACAAGTTCTCCATCGTTTTACTCAAGCCTTCATATGCATTTAATTATTGCCTTTTTTTGTATAAAATAAAGTTAATAGAAAAAACAAATATTTCATTAAGCGGTTTTTTTATTGCATTTTAAAGAAGTTTTTATTGAATTTTAAAGAAGTTTTTATTGAATTTTAAAGAATTTTTTATTGCATTTTAAAGAGATGCTGAGTGGATTTCCTCTTCTTGTAGAGATAAACTATGGAATTACAAATTGTCCAACAACGAGACGAATGCAAATTGGCAATGGTACGGTCCATTAAACCGTACAATGAATTGTTGAAGTTTATCACTAACAACAACAATAGCAACAAGAACCAACAACACAATAGCAACAAGAACCAACAACAACCAACAATAACAACATCAAACACAATCAGCACACATTCTGACGCTAATAACTGTCAAAAAATCACGGACGTCAAGTGGATCGCGACACGACAAAACAAAGCGAAACGAGATGAGACGACGAAGACGAAGATGACGAGAACAACGAGAGATCGATCGATCGGTCGGATGGTCTGGCAGCACGGCACATGGCGACGGCAGACTCTCGGTCTGTCAGTCACTCGGTGGTCGTGGATAACCGCCTCCCGTCGTCTCCGCTGACTTCGTCGTCGTTTAACTTGTCTTCCCTCGTCTTCACCATCTTCAAACGTCGTCATCATCGTGGTCGTCGTGGCCGTTGAGTGCATAAATTCTGCAACTCATCCCCTCCTCCTCCCCTTGTCCACCCACCTTCCTCGCACCACAGCCGGCGTTGCCAACCGCCTCACATCCGCCCCACGTGCAGCTGTCGTCGAGGCACCTTCTGAGCTCGCTGGAAATTCCCGCAAAGCCGAACGTCCCACCGCCATCTCCTCATCTTTGTCGGCCTCATCATTCCGTCTTTGTCTATCTCCCTCGCCCACTGTCCGTCTTTGTCTATCCCCCCTTCTCCTACCTTTGTCTATCTCGCCCCACTCTTTTCCCGTCTCCCCCACCCGTTCTCTCTCACGCCCTCGCCGCCTGTCTGTCTCGCTCTCGCATAAATTTGATCGCATCTTATTGACAACATTTTTCAGTGATTACAACTTCAGCTGCAATTATTCAAGCTCTCGGCAGATGCGCCAATAAGATCTATATGTGTATGAGTGAGAGAGATATTAGATAGAAAAAGACAAATTATAGAGTGGTGCATGGGTGAAAGGGATGGATGGAGTGGGAGGGACGGAGGCTTCGGCTTCGTGAACTCATTGTCGTTGATGGATTTTATCGACAATTAAACGGAAATCATCGACGTCCTTATCGTAATAGACTACAACAACAGCCACAACGATAGTGGGGTTGGCAATAATATAGTAACAACAACAATTTATCCACATCAATACCGATGGGAGCCTCATCGAGATCTGAGAGAAAAATATGACCCAATTTCGTCGATAAGTTTCGTTGGGTTTCAACGCAGGAACTCGGGGTTCGAATTTGAGTTCGGGTTGGAGGGTGCGAAAGAGAAAGGACCATGAGTTTCGCTCTCATGCTACGGCTGCCGTTGCGAAAGAGTGACATTTATTTGACAGTTCGGGGCTTCGCACCGAACTCGAGGGCGCTTCTCTAGTCTAGACCTGTTCGATTTCGCAGAGATCTTTTTATGTAAGAAGAGGTTTCTTTATGCTACAATTTGCGGTTTGCTGTCAAAATGTCACACAGAGAGAGACATAGAGAGAGAGAGGGAGATAGATAGATTAATAGTTAGAGGGAGGGAGATAGAAAGAAAAATAGATAGAGACAGAAATAGTCTTCCTCCAGCTTCCTGTGCGTATTTTTTCTCAGTGTTTCTTTCGTCACTCTCACCTTACCTTTTGACCTTATCCATGAGTCGATGAGTTTTGCGAAATTCGTCTATTAACCAATCGAATTTTTCGTCTCTTTCCGCTCCTCGTCTGCAAGGCTTTGATGAGTTCCGACAAACCACGAAGTCAAAGATTTATTGAAACAGAACTCATGGCGTTCCATGTGATCATCGATCGATCGACCCGACGAATTCTACGCACGTAGCTAATATTCAATAATTCATTCGTTCATCGATCCAACCAAACGTCCATTCGATCTGCGTTTGCTTCTGCAATCCGAATGATTGGGTAAACAAATCGCCTGCTCATCTCCTTCTCTTCCTCATCCTCCTCCTTGTCATCACCCTTCAGTCGATCTCATGGCCCGTGGCAATGGATCGACGGAGTCATCAAATGCGCCGATCACCGATCTGCTATTATGGAGGAATTTCATGAATTCTCGTTCTCGAGGTTAAGAGACACCTATTCGGGGTCTTCATCCATCGATTGCATCTCGCTTGGAAGCGATTCGATGTCTTATGGACTTTTAATTGATGTAGATGTTGCTTTATCTTCACATTGAATTTCAATAGCTTTTGTAATTTTTACGACCAGTTATCGAATCTATAATTTGATCAATCAAATGGTAGTCAAGTCGTCCCCCCATGTCGCTTCTCTCTATATAATTATTGCACTGTGGGTCAAATTTCACAATTTTTCAGCTAGAATTAATTAGACCCACGTGGTTTTTCTACTAATTTTTGTTGAAGAAGATAATTTTGTACAAATTTCAACTTCAATGACATTTTTTTCCAAAATAATTATACCACTGGGACAAAAGGAACTATTACAAAAAAAATAATGTTATTCCATTATAAATTTTTTTATTTTTAAAAATGCTGACGAAATAAATTTTGATTTAATAAAATAAAAGAATAAAATAAATAGAATAAAAGTTGATTTATTTGAGTTTTTAAATTATAGATCTTTCCTGATATGACTTCAATGCAAAAACAGCAATATCAATAATTGCAATACCATATACAACAACAATAATCCGGTAGTCTTTAGTACAGACCTCAAGCGTTTTAATTGTTCTGTAATGAAATTTCACTCAATTACAATAAAAGCAATCGCTGAACAATAAACACAAAAATAACAACTCAATTTAATGTAAAGATTATTTTAATTAAAGAGTTTAAAAATAACACAAGTTCCTGTTCAAACACTTCTCATGGTAGCCTCAAGCATCACTCATGCCAATGATAATGATGATCATGAGAAAAACGATGATGATGATGACGATGAGGGGAAGTCTGATGAGGAAGAGGAGGAGCGATTGGTGAAAATTCCCAAATGAAGTCATGAAAGTCAACGCCAGACATCGTGTAACGACCACAATAAAAAAACTTCACCATTGATCACAACAGCAGACACCTTAACAACAACCACAGTCACTTTTACAACAACTGTAGCCATCTTTACAACAACATTAGCCACCTTTACAACAACATTAGCCACCTTAACAACAATGGCAACAATAATAAAAGCAATAACGACAACAACAGCTACCTCAATAGCAACAACAACAGTAATAACAACGACTGCAACACGTTTCAAGTTCAAGTGCATCGAGCAACATGATCACAGCGAGCGATTGAGTCGTGCAATCGACCGATCCGTCGCTGGACGACCGGACCCACTGACTGAATGACTAATTGACTTACTGACGGATGGATGGATGGATGGATAAATAGAGGGTTGTGTCTGTTATTTGAGTCATCGATCAATATCGGATGTAACGACTTCCCGACATCGACGTCAAAATCGAAGATCTAACACTGATTTTGATTTCTTCCGGATGTTCCTCACAATGATTTACGGTATTTGTATGGATCCAGGTTGGAAAATCCGCAATATATTGATCCTTGATTTATTTCCAACTACAAAACCATGTGATCTAAAGTATGAAACCCCAAGAACTCCACAGGTATCGGTCTCATTTGCATGATCCACTTCACACACCTTCATCGGCTGCTCTCATTGTTTACGTCTAAAAGATTCTACCTCAGGTGATGCCTGATGACCTTCGGTACAGAAGTTATTCGCTGATGTTTCACCAAATGATCACCCATCAGCGGTAATGGCTTGAGGAGGCGGTGCGTTTGTTTCGACTGATAATGGTTGTTTTTATTCATATTGTAATTGTGATGTGGTTGTAATTTCAGTACGATTTCAGTTCTATGCCACATAATTGACGAACGATCGAGAAACCTTTCGAAATATTTGCATTCAGAAGATTTCACGTCACGTTCCCACAATCACGCAATATTCATATCTGACAGTCTTTTTGATGGGTGCAAACCCAAGATGGAAAGGATATAATTTGAAAAGTCTTTGTATTTTCTTTTAGTCCTATAATTCGTTTATAAATTTTCATTTATCTGTCCATCGTTCCCATGTTAAATGAAGGGTCCATCGGTGTAATTTTCAGGAAAATTCGAATTTTTTTGACATTTCCTCGTCTTACTTTTGACATTCGTGTCCCGTGCTTGGGGCGCAATTTAATGAGAAATTCCAGACCACAAGCCATGAAGTAAGTGGAGCCTCTTATCGCAACTCCACTCCACTCCTCCGCCCCTCTCCAACTCCTCCTCCTTCTCGATCGCTGGCTTCAATTCCACTCTCTGGCCGCGATCGATCTGAGCTGCAGCGATCTTTAATTGGCCTCATCACGGTGATGGCGACAGGTAAGGCTGGTTCTTCTTCTTCTTCTTCGAAGCAGGAGAAGCTTCGACTTCTATTTCTGCTGATGCGATTTTTCTTCTTCTGCTTCTTCCGATGCTTCCATTAATGATAATGACTCGCATCTAAAACAAACCTCGATCGTTTATTTTTCCACGAATCACATGAGAGAGAGACGGCAAAGCATTAGAATTGTTCATCACATGATTGTTTTTGTTATTGCATTTGTTATTGTTGTTGCATTTGATTTTATTTTTGCTTTTGATTTTATAGTAGCTTTTGATTTTATTGTTGGCTTTGCTTTTATTGTTGCTCAGGTTGTATATTTCATTGTTGTTGGTGTTGTTACAAATGATGTTGTAGTTGTTATTATAGATAATGTTGTTTTTTGTTATAGATGATGATGCTGGTCTTGTTGTTATAGATGTTGTTTTTGTTATAGACGATGTTGTTCTTGTAGATGATGTTGCTGTTCTTATAGACGATGTTGTTGCTGTTTTTTGGTGTGCTGTAATTTGTTGGCCGCAGGCATGTGTTATGACGACATTAGACTGAAATGATTGGAAAAAGGTCAGATCAGCGAACGGAGTCGAAGTCACGCGTCCTCCATCCTCCTGGCCCTCCACCACCCACTCCTTCCTCAACTCAACTCACCTCATTTCCCTCACCTCACTTCACCAACCATCAACTCATGTAGCGACATCTTGCGGCGACATAAAGCGAATTTGGAAATGGAGTGGAATTGATAGAAATTCGTTCCGATCAGTGCGACGGAATTTTTAAATGCTTCCATTTTTTGTCTCTGCTTACAAATTATTTCCTTCTCATTCCATACTCATTCACATTCACTATTCACCATTAAATTTAACCATTATCCATTAAAATCAAAGCAATTCGTTGCAACCGACGATGGCATTGGAGCGAAAAGAAATGTCCGAGGTAATATTTTTTATATATCTCCATGAAGTTTTATATTTCAGTGAGAGGCATGGACATTGGTAGAATCGGGTCGAGAATGCCATGGGATATTGAGTTCCCCACCTGAAGAGATGATGAAATTCCATGTTTTGAAAATAATGATTAATTTATTAATAAAATAAATCTTTAATTCGAAAAAAATTATTTTAATTATCATATATATATTATATAATTATTGTTCAATAAAATCAATTAAATATATCCTGAAATTCATAAATTTTGATATTTAGAAAAATATATTTCTATTAATTTATCAATTGTTTTTTATGTGAAAAACATGAGGAGATCAAGACCTCTTATTTAGTTATCTCAAATTTTCAGAAGTCAGGTCAAGATTTTTTTTTTTTTGAGGTAATAAAAAAAAGAAAATTAATCATCATGGCATCACTTCATTCGTCTTCTGAAAGGTAAATTAGGAAGGCGGAGAATCTGCCAAGTGGTTTCACCTCATTGAACCACTGGATCGCGAACCCAAAGGGATTCCAGTTTGAACAATCGGTCGATTGGGAGAATTTATGAGTTCTCAAAATACAATTGATTGCATTTGAAAATAAGTCTGATATACAAATGTTTTTTCTCCACTGGAAAATTGCGAAAATTGAAACAACAACAATGGTCATATCTAAGCGATTACAACAGCATCGGAGGCATCATCATCTGGGTAAAATGAAGTGAGCTGCGATTTATTGACATCCGCCCCGAACTTAATGAACTCTGTCTGGGCCGGGATCCAGGATGCGGGTGATCAGGAGAGGGTGGGGGAGAATTTGATCGAAATGAGGGAGAAAAATCGAACAAGTAGGAGAGGGAGAAGTCAATCGAGAAGGCGAAAGAGAAGTCCATAGAGAAGGCGAAAGACAAGTCATTCGAGAAGGCGAGAGTGAAGTCAATCGAGAGTGAAACAGAGAGTGAGACCGAGACTTCGATCGAGAGTGAGAGATCCATTCTCGGCACTTGAGGTGCGACCTGTAGTCGAACAATCGAACTAACGAACGTTAAATTCGCATAAAAATTGATTCACGAACTGTTGTTGTTGGTGCTGCTGCACACGATCTCGACGTCGGCAGCGCAGCGGGAGAGGCCGGCAGAGAAGCGTCAGCGAAGAATCGTCTTCGTCGTTGCTCTCCGACTGTTGTTGAGTTGTTGTTAGTTGTTCTTGTTGTTGTTGTCACGATCGATTGGCGATGAATTTACGAGTACTTTACACCACCAACAACAAAAGTAACAGCAATGAAATGATTACAACAAATATTGCAAGAACACAAAACGTTGCTCTCGCTCACCATTTGAACCCTCACACGAAGAGAAGACAAAAGAGACGATGGCGATGACGACAATGATGATGATGTTGTTCACTGTTGTTGTAATTGTAATTGTTCGTTGCCGGTGGTGGCATTGTTGCTGTTATTGTTGGTGTTGTTGTTGGTGCTGGTTCTGCTGATGGTGGTGGTGTTGCCGGTGGTGGATGAGATCGTGGTGAACCTGTTGTTCGTGTAGTTTCGTCTCCAAACGATTGTAATTGTTGTTGTAATTGTTATTGTTCTCTCGGCTTTAGTTGTGAACGAAGTCGTCGTCATCGTCGTCATCATCATCATCTCAGTCTATGGAAATTGCAATGATGTTCCCTGCAAAAACAACAATAACAACAAGAGCTGTAGAAAAATGCCATAATGTATCAGAGGGAAAATCTAAGCTTACGGAACGGAACGTTGGCAACACTGGCCGCCGTTGCATTCCCATGAGATTCGCGCGCATCGCAAGTGTATAAAAGCCAGGGCTTCGAATTGTTGGAAGGCACACCAGTTGCAACAATAGATCGCACAACAACAACAAACACCGAGCACCAACTTCTGATCGGCTTGCCAAAAAAAAACAGGATCCGAAGGATATTCGATTGTGTGTGTGAAGTGAGGGAAAAATCTACGATTCTTATCACGTGATAGAAAGAGAACGAGAAAGAAAGCGAGTGATTTGTATCCTGCCGCAGGATATAAGCAACAAATAACGGTTTTCGGATTTAAACAGCACAAAATGCGTGTGGTGAGTACAAATTTACCTTGCGGTGAGTCAGTTGTCGTGTGTGGTGAATTCGTGACAATTGATGCGTTCGCAAAGTTGAGAATTTATTTCGTGACTTTTTAAATTACGACAAAACATTTGTTGTTTATGGTTGAAAAACTATATAATTAAATGCTGAGTTTATTTCTTAAAATACTAATATTTTTTTTAAACTATTGATATAAATTTTTTCTAAATTATTTAAATTGTATTAAATTGGTAAAATATTTATTGAAACTAAAGATAAAAACCAAAAAAATATTTGTGTAATTATTCAACATATATTTTTTATTAAAAAAAGTCGTTTTCTTCATTACAAAAAAATGTTTTTTAAATTTTAATGATTTAAACAGAAATAAAAAATATATAAAATATTTTTTTTTTCGATATAATTTTTAATTTTATGAAAAAAAGATTCTTTATGATGGTAAAGAAAATATTCTAAATGTTTTTTAAATTTTAATGACTTAAACTGAAATAAAAAATATATAAAATATTTTTTTTTTCGATATCATTTTTAATTTTATGAAAAAAAATTTGATGTTTTTTAAAAATTTAAAAAAACTTTTTGTAACAAAAAAAAAAAATAATTTTCCAAAAATTTCTTACAAATGAATATTATATTTCAGTTTCCAATTAGTTTAATATTCTTTACGATAAAAAGATTCTTTATGATGGTAAAGAAAATATTCTAAATGTTTTTTAAATTTAATAATTTAAACTGAAATAAAAAATATATAAAATATTTTTTTTTCGATATAATTTTTAATTTTATGAAAAAAAATTTAATGTTTTTTAAAAATGTAAAAAAACTTTTTGTAACAAAAAAAAAAATAAATTTCCAAAAATTTCTTACAAATGAATATTATAATTCAGTTTCCAATTAGTTTAATATTCTTTACGATAAAAAGATTCTTTATGGTGGTAAATAGAATATTCTGAATGATATTGGAACCATATCAAATCAAAAATCATATCAAAAATCTATACACCAAAATCGTAGTACTTGTAATATTTATATATTTCAAACAATATTACTAAAAAAAGTAAATATTGCCTATCATGAATTTCAAGTAATCATGATTCTCAAACTATATTGATATAAAGGAAGTTCTTGAGAAAAATCCATTTATCATATAGAATCGATTGATTCTAATAACAAACACACACATGTCTCTGTCTTACCCTCGTTCGTTCACTCATCATTAAAATAATAAAAAAAAATAGTCAATGTCCGACAATGAAACTCCGCTAGCGATTCCCACATTAATCATCTCATTAGTGAAGTCCGCCTCTTGGAACCCGGACTTGTCACAATTCACCATACCCCACCATACGTGGGCCATCGACTCTGGGGAAACCGATGCAAGTCGAAGTCCTTTAGCATGGCGCATGACATTTAAGAAACTATTCAAAAGATCGCCGCGACATGTGTGCGCTCCACGTGATTCGGTGGGGGTCGGACAATAAAACAAATCCAACAAAGCCAATACTAACTACAGTAGGTAACTCCTGTGCCCAACCTCTGGGCAGCGAATAACAAAAAACAAACGAACCACGACTGTGATTCATTTTTATCGAAAAATATTTAAAAACAACAAAAACAATAGGAACAACAACACCAGCAGCCGTAAATAGCAATAAGAATAGTAACAAAAAGAAATAAAGAAGCTACAAATAAATCGTGACCAAAATCTTGTTGCAGGCGGCAACATGAGCTTCTTGTTGTTGTTGCTTGTTCGATGAATAATGTTGAGTCGATGGGGTGATGAGAGATGAGAAGAAGGGTGGGAAGAGAAGAAATGGTAATCAGGTGAAACCGATCGTTTGCCAACGAATTAGAAGTAGGAGTAAATCTGAATCTGGGTCACAAGTAGATGAAAGAGAATCCTGGATGATGAAACAACCCGAGATGATGATCACGACGACGATGATGATGCACCTTATACTGCTGATGATGGGGTCCATGCCGATGAGGATGAGCTGAATTGCATGTTGGGGCTGGGGATGGCGCAAAGATTGCATGTCGAACGCGGTGGTTCGCTGTTTCTCGTTAACCGTTTGCAATTCATTCAATTAATTCCGATCCCAGCAAAACAAGACAAAAAATAACTAACGCAATATATGCAAATGTTGCCAGCTTGAGCAACAACATTTCGGTGGCAACATTGTTGCTGGTTTCTCGGTTGTGGCGAACAAGCGTTGCGTGAATCGATGCATAATTGAGATAACACCCATCGTCAGGGAGAAGGAGAATCTTCAAGAATCAACGCTGAAGCCACCTTCGACCAATCGCGATCGGAGAGTTTGATGTCGACTTCCTCGGCCACTCCCACTTCGGGCCAACATCAACCTTAGACCTTCCACCTGCCTCCGGTTCCACTCCCACTTGTCAAACTTCAACTTGACATCTACATCATGAGGAGTTTCCTTCGCTCCATCGTCAGCTGGAGTCCCAGGCGCAACCACAACTCCTCCTTTACTCAAGGTCTTCGCAGTGCCAATGAAGACGCCTTCGACAGTTTTGACATTTCTACGGACGACGAACAATCTCCAACACAACAATAACAACAACAACTACAAGAAGAACACCGCTGAGACCACGAAAATTCACACGATACCATTGAGACGTGGACATAATTCATCTCGTGTCTGGGATGAAAAAACGTGAACGACGATCGTGAAGCGAACCAAATGAGATTCCACAAGAACCTTAAGAAGGCGAAGACGAGCCACGCGTGAGATGAAGAAGAATTAGAGGCGAGACCGAAGAGATGAAGAGAGAGAGATTGAACGAGGGGTGGTTGATGGCTCGCCAAAGAAGAAGGGTCGGTGATGGTGAATGGAGCTAATGTCAAAGATCGGCTCGCTAACAAGGTGCCAACAAGACGCAGTCGGAGTCGTCTTCCGACCGCGATAGAATGGGGCTCGGGTTGCGACACACGACGACGACGTGGACATCGACGAGACGCCGTTTGGAGAGGGGTGGAGACACCGGTGGATGCTGCGGCCGAGCTGTGGTGAAAAACCTGCCGGTGCCAAAAGCGAGAATGCACCATGAATCGACGCCGAGTGCATCGTGATTCATAACCCGGTAGGCTTCAACGACACCGAATCGAACTGAGTTGAGTGCGACTCGTGATGGATCAGACCGAAAGCGAAAGAGAGAGAGACAGATAGATAGACTGAGGGGAAGAGAGAGAGAGCCTCATCATTCGCCGTTCAATGGCTTGTCGAAACTTTAAATATGGGTTGACCTCTCATTCTGCAATAGCAACAATCACAATTCGGAAGATCGAAAGCGTTTGTTTGCATTGAGGCTGACGAAGAAGAATGGCCCGTGAAGCCCTCGTTTGTCGCTCCCCCCCAGGTCCTCTCATCCTCATCGGACTTCGATTTGTTCGTGTCTCCGGTGACTGCGTGTGGATGACGTCGGGTTGATGGAGAATCCACTGGTGGAAGCGGTGCTCGTCGGCGCATGACAACGAAGTGTTTATAGTCAACTACCGCTTGTTCTTGGTTCCTTGCAGTTATTTCTTATTATTTTTATTTTTTTATTTGTTCTTTTTTTATTTTTCTTTTTTTGAATCTTTTTATTTTGCTTCTTCCTCTTCTGAAGTGTGACTGACCTACCCAGGTTAAACAATCGCCCCAAACGATCAATCGATCGTTGCTTCAATGGGATTCCCTTCACTTCTTCGGTGCATTCTTTGCATCGGTTTTTTGTATTTATTTTTCTATACATTTTCAATCACTTTCGGTGACTTTCAATAGCTGCTCTTCCAATGGCTTTGCTTCCAATGGCTTTGCTTCCAAAGGCTTTGCTTCCAAATTACTTTAACTATTCCAATCAAATGTGAACTTAGGCTTGGAGGAATCGTAGGGATCGTGAGGTGATCGATGTTATTTCGCTAGAAGGTTTTCACGATGGTAATTGGGGAAACACAAGAGATTATAATTTTGACTTGAGGTTCTCACTTACCATGGATCCTCACTTATCATGCCTTTCTCACCTACCATAGACTCATGGAATGTTCACAGATTATTCTTATTACCATTAAGTTCTTTTCTTTCCAAATTCGATAATGGACTGATCTTCATCTTCATTGAATCGGCCTTAGTCCAGTCCTGTCAGATCTTGCAAGGAATCTTAATCCATCTTGGAATAATTCAACGCATTCCATAAAATCTTCGCTTCTTTATTGAAGTCTCCACCCGCCTCACCTGCACCCCAATCAATTCCCAATGAAGATCTTCGTGAACAACCCAAAGGTTTTGACAACGTTTACGGCTTTTTCTGCTGTCTCCGCCCCGTTTTGGAGCGATGCCCTTTTCTTGCCAAAGCATCCAGGAAGCTTTTCTTCTCAGTCTCTCCTCACGAGGCTACGACAATGCCTTGACTCCCCTGGTATGTGACATACCAACGAACCCCGGTTTGTTCCCCTCCCTCCAGACCCTCGAGCGGCGGACTCTTTGCCATTTGGAGTTTTCCTTTTCGGCTTTTCTCTCTTCGAGTTTTTAACGTGGCGCCCGCAGCAACCGTGACGTGAATCTCGATGGCAATTGAACATTGATTGGGAGGGGGAGGAACTGAGAGGGGAGGTGCCTTGATGGCAGATGGGAGAGAGGAGCCGAAAAGCTGAGGGCCACCATCGATTATTTCTTCATCCAGACCGTTTGACTAACAGACACCGCTTTCGTCTTCATCTCTTGCAGCTGTCGGTGGTTTTCGTGACCCTCTGGGCGGTGACGCATGGCGCTCGCCTCGACAACAACTACCTGCCGCCTCCGCCGGGCGCAGCCGGTGCCGGTGGCGGCCCCGGTCTCCAGGGCCCTGGCGGCAACAACGGCCTCGGCGGCTTCAGCGGTGCCGGCGGCCCCGGCAGACCCTTCGGACCCCCCAGCGCTGGAGGCAGCGGCGGTGGTGGCCGCGGAGGATTCGGTGGCGGCAGCGGCGGTGGTGGACGTGCCCCGGGACCCTCGCAGCCCTCGGGCCCCGTGATCCCGATCCTGTCGTTTGTCAACGAGAACGACGGCGACGGCAACTATCGCTTCAGCTACGAGACCGGCAACGGCATCAAGGCCCAGGAGGAGGGCACCGTCAAGAACAAGGGCTCCGACAACGAGATCCCCTCGGTGATGGGCACCTACTCGTACACGAACCCCGAGGGCGAGCTGGTCGAGATCTCCTATATCGCCGACGAAAATGGATTCCAGCCATCGGGCGATGCCATCCCAACACCGCCACCAATTCCGGAAGCGATCGCTAAGGCTTTGGCGGCTCAGGGCATCTCGGCGGCTCCAGGCGGCGGCTACACGGGCGGATCAGGCGCAGGCGGCTACGGAGGCGGCGCTGGTGCTGGTGGCGGACGCGGAGCTGGCGGCGGCGGCGGCGGCGGCTACGGCGGTGGTGCTGGACGCGGAGGCGGCGCTGGTGGAGCTGGAAGTAAGTTGAAATTAAGATGAAGAGGCAGTTGAAGAAAGAGTTGAAGATCGAGTTGAAGATCGAGTTGAAGAGAGAGTTGAAGATAGAGTTAAAGATGTATATGGAGTTGAAGATCGTGTTGAAATTGGATTTGAAGATGGACTTCAAGATGAAGTTGAAGATGAAGTTGATGACAGAATTGAACTCTCTCTTGATTCTGAGTTCCCATTAAATCGATGAATCGATGTCTCAATCATTCATTCATTCTCAGGTTACGGCGGAGCAGGTGGCGGCGCTGGAGCTGGAGGCTATGGTGGTGGAGCTGGAGCGGGCGCTGGTGGACGCGGCGGCGGCAGTGGAGCTGGCGGCTATGGAGGCGGTGCTGGCGCTGGTGGATTCGGTGGTGGAGCTGGCGCTGGAGGTCGTGGTGGCGGTGGAGCCGGTGCTGGTGGATTCGGTGGTGGAGCCGGAGCTGGAGGTTATGGTGGCGGCGCTGGTGCCGGCGGTGGTCGTGGCGGTGGAGCTGGAACTGGTGGTGGCGCTGGAGCTGGTGGCTACGGCGGTGGTGCTGGTACAGGTGGAGCCGGTGGATTCGGAGGCGGAGCTGGTGCTGGAGGCTATGGTGGTGGTGCAGGAGCTGGTGGACGCGGAGCTGGAGCCGGAGGTGCTGGTAAGTTAGAGGATTTCTCTCTCCTTAGTCGAGTCAATTACAGTGGTGTCTTCTGAAGGTTATGGCGGTGGTGCCGGAGCTGGCGGCCGAGGAGGTGGTGCTGGAGCCGGTGGAGCTGGAGCTGGTGGATACGGCGGTGGAGCTGGTGCCGGCGGACGGGGAGGCGGCGCTGGAGCTGGCGGTGGTGCCGGAGCTGGTGGATACGGAGGCGGTGCTGGCGCCGGAGGTCGAGGCGGTGGAGCTGGAGCAGGAGGCTATGGAGGCGGCGCTGGAGCCGGCGGTGGTCGTGGTGGTGGAGCCGGCGGCTTCGGTGCTGGCGGTTCAGGAGCCGGAGGCTTTGGCGGCGCTGGAGGTCGGGGAGGCGGCGCTGGAGCTGGCGGCGGTTTCGGCGCCGGCGGCGGTCGAGGAGGTGGCGCTGGAGCCGGAGCCGGAGCCGGTGGACCTGGCTCGCAATACGTCCCGCCCGGTCGGCCTGGGAATGGCGAGTTCAACCCACAGACCGGTTACAACTATTAGAGTCCTCGACATTGCATCCATCGCCCTCATGAACACACTCTCTCTGCAACACAAGCTGCCGAAAATACTCGTAGGTCTTAAGTGTCTCTCGATATGAGTTGTTGTTTCAACCAATCGCCCCCCACTCACCCTTCGTTCGTCGCCCCTCCGTAGGCCTGTCTTGTAATTTATTTAGATTCTAACTTTGTCAAGTATTAAGTTTCATCTTCTTCTATGCTATTCCATTCATAACTTGTATTCTTTACATTCGGCTAATGGCTACTAGTTCTTTAAGTATCAGCGACATGGCTAGTGATCTGACGGCAAGCCTCCTTCACTTCACCACCGACCTCTCCTTATCTCTACATACTCTTCCCACCATTTACTTGTTATTTTCCCCATATGAAAGTCTCCCTTCCTTGTGAAGTGAAATATTTGATTACCTTTGTTAAATTATCTTAATATTAATTCTTGTATACGCAATTTTTTCTTCAGCGAAACGATTTCTAAGAATGAACAATAAAAACATGTTCGAAAATAATAATAAAATAAATTGTTTTATTTTTCAAATATAAGAACTTAATTTTTAAGAATACATCAAATAATTAGAAGGATTTTCAACTGAAACAAAGTTAAAATAATTTCTGTTGAAGAAACATTCTGAAAAAATAATGGATTGAAAAAAAATAATAAAACATTTTCTGTTGAAGAAAAAAAATGTTTCGAAAATTTTATATTATTTTTTTTTTATCAACGCTAGCATTTGATAACCTCTGACCTTCCTTCGATTTCGTGACAAAGTTCCTTTCCATACATAATTTTATTACTTAATAGACTTATTAGTAATCAGTTCGCAAATCAAGTGAATTCCTCTTGTGCTGAACAAATCTCCGAAGCACGCAAATTTGGGTAATAAATCTTAGGATTGTTTTGTAATCGCCCAACACGTGAGTCTAGAAACCCGAAAGTCTTTCGGTCCGTCCGACCATGTGTCCGTCTGTCGATTAAGTTGTAAGGTAATTCCAACCATCTGTCCACGATCGTTCGGACTAACGTCAGAATGCGGCAGACGGCTTGCGGTTAGCTGCACCTTTTTTATCTGAGAAGAAAATCGCCAGACAGCGGACAGAAATGACCGTCGCATCTCAAATGGACAGATATATTTGGTGGGAGATTGGATTGCGGGGAGGCTTCTCATGCACAATATGTATTTAGAGTCTGTATCTCCATAATCTCTGAAACGTCGCATCTTGTGCATTGTGTAGAACTTCCTTCCACTTCTCGTCGTTCATTATGAAGTCTCCATCTCATGTGTTTGGCGGATCTTTTGTGGGTAACTTCGATAATCGTTAGCTTAAAGCATGTATCAACTTCATGCCCAGGCCTGATGAATGTCTGTAGACACGGCGTTAGTGAAGACATTGTTCATGTTTTTGAGACATCGGCGTTGGTCAAACGAAAATGATTGCAATTAATGGTTGTTTGTTATTACCACTTGGAGTAAATGCAGCTAAGAAGCTTAAGAAATAGTATGGTGATTTTTTAAATTATTGTTTATTTTTAAAATATTGTATGTTTTAAAATTATTCTATTTATTTTAATGATTGTATAATTTTGAATTTTTGTATTTTGTAAAATTATTTTATTTTTTAAAGTTACTTTTGAATTAATGATTGCATATTTTTCAATTATTACATTTATTTTAATGATTGTATATTTTAATATTTAGAATTTTATAAAATTATTGTATATATTAAAATTTATGTATTTTTTAAAAATATTGTATTTTTTTAAATGACTGTAAATTATTGTATATTAATGTATTTTATTAAATTATTGTATTTCGTTGTAATATTTTTTAAATAATTTATTTTATCGTCTTTTTTAAAATATTGTATATTTTCAAATTATTGTATTATTTTTAAATTATTGTATTTTTTTTAAATTATCTTTCAAAAAATTCCGATTGACAAACAATGTTGGCATTTCTTGGCTTCTCCTTCTCCACATGAGGGATTATACAACATTGTAAGAGGTCTCAGTTGATTGTTGATGTTGCAATCTGACTCCCCCGCCAATTGAAGAAGACATCATCATCAGCGAATGGCATCCTGTGGTCCTCTACAACTCAATTAACATTTCTCACACCAACTGTGGCGTATGATAGTAGATGCAAAAATCTCTCACAACACCAAAAATGACCCCAACACCTGAGCAAAGTGCGTTGAATAAAAAAACAACTGGGTAAAAAGGAAAAGTTCCTCGCATTCGTTCCGCAGTCTTCGGACAGACATCGCGCCCCATCGGATGCGTGGATAATTATAAGGTTTTTGGCTATCGTTAATTAAAGCCAAAACTGAAGCCGCTTAAAAGGTATGCAATTAGACGGCACCACTGGCCCGCGGCGACGAGATATTGCAAGCCAGAGAGAGGCAGAGCCGTCAGAAGAAACTTCAACTGCGATTGCAGGAAAAACAATTGGATTCCGCTGATTTGGGAGTCGGTCCGTCGTCTGTCGGGAGAAACGAGGTAAAATGCAAGCATTACCACGAGAGCGAATCACGGCCCACAGAGGATGAAAGCCATGAGGGAATTGGCAATTGCAGTCAAATGTTGGCCCCATCGGCAGACGGCAATAATTCGACCGAAATATTTATTTGCAGCAATAAATAAGAGCCTCCGGAAGGCTGTCGGAGCCGGCAAACAAATCGATGCAGGCCAGCGAAAAGGTCGAAAGTTGAGCAAAAGATGGGACAAACGTGTGTGGGCGAGAGAGACAAAGAGAGAGAGAGAGAGAACATTTTTGGGTCTGTTGCAAAATTTACATAAGTTCATTTTGGTCCAGAGATGAGTGTGCACGAGAGATGCATATTTTTTGTTCATTCTTTCATTCCATCATTCATTGATTCGGCCGTTCATCATTCAGAGTCGATCACGTTTTTGTCATAAAAATAGTTCTTCGACTGATTTTGCAAAACATTTGTCGACTTTTGTTTAATTCTCAGTTAAACGAAAGAGCATCCCAATTGTTTTTGTTGTTATTATTGTTGTTAATAATGTTGTTGTTAATGCTGCTCCAAAATCAGCCTAAAATCAGTTCCATTCGTTGTGAAGCTTAATGTGCACGGATGACATTTGCAGGTTGACGAAATAATCACTTGAGTTCAAGTTTCAACAAAGGTTCTTTATGGAGATTTTTCCCTCCATCCGACCAACAAATTATGAGCCCTT
This sequence comes from Coelopa frigida, assembly GCA_017309665.1. Taxonomy (NCBI): domain Eukaryota; kingdom Metazoa; phylum Arthropoda; class Insecta; order Diptera; family Coelopidae; genus Coelopa; species Coelopa frigida. The sequence goes on from CM029562.1 coordinate 28,015,441, forward strand.
CATCAACAAGGTTCCCATCGATCATACGCCGTGTTGACCCCAGTGTTGATGATGATGACGATTGCTCAAATATTTGTGCACCTCCAGCGAGGTGCTCCATTAGTCAATTCCCTAAGTATTTTAATATTCAACGACATTTTAAACAATTGTTTGAGATGCCTGAATATCAAATAGTTGGCAATTCAGGTTCAGCTTCGAAATCCATTGACTCAAATTATGCTCATGTTTTCTTGGAGTCTTTTGTTTTTCGGATCCCAAGTGAACAAAAGCATTTCGAACCAATGACATTCCATCTGCCGATCGATGAGAGACAGTGGGACGAAATCGATAAATATGATTTTTGTTAATTAAAAAAGAATTGAGTTTAAATAATATTTTTTTTTTGGATGCATTTAATGTATTTATGTAATTTTTAGAACATTTTTTTTTAATCGCTATTTTTTAAATTACAATTAAAAAATTACATTTGATTTAAAAGTGCATTGTTTGTAATCGAATATATTTCTGGTGTTGTTCTAAATTAATGATATTTTAATTTATTTGTCCCACTGTGCGGCTGCCGTGATTTACGTAAATTGGCGCATTGAATTGCATATTTAAGAAGTGTTTAAGGTGAGGTTCCAACTGTTAAATTAAACTCAGCTTTGCGGAGAACAGAGGCGAAGAACCTAACGAGAGATGCGCAAAAAAATCATCACAGAATCTCGAATCGAGGCGATCGACAGACAGTCAGACAGAAAGTCTGCCAGACAGATAGACAGACAGACAGACATGCTATTGTTTGCGCAACGATGCAGAAGCGTATCTCGGATTTCAACTTCGAGGTTCTTCCTTCCACCCTCTTCCTCGTATCATAAACAAAGACCTTTCGTAACCTCCAGCGTTGCCAACCTCACGACTCGATCTGGGTCTTCGTGGCAAGTGCGGCCAAATTTGAAGTCAGAGAGAAAAAAAATATATATAGAACCCATGGCAAGCGTATAACAAAGAGGAAGACAAAGGCTTTCGAAAACCAATGAAAGAAATTAGTAATTATTTTTCCAACCTCACCTTCGCAGTTTTTTGGCTAATTAGTCAATTTGTTTCGCCCCTAAATGGGTAGCGTTGGGTCAAAACGTTTAGCAGAGGTTAAGCTCGATTTCGGTGGCAGGCTCTTATTGTCCTCAATAAATCAGCGTTCAGTCATTGGTTAATTGAAAAAATGACAGCAGCATTTCGACAACGTTTCTGTTTTAAATACCACGGCTTATTAAATGGCTAATCCTTTTCGCCGTTAATATCTAATAACCAACAATTAAAAATATTCGAGAGTGATTTTTCATCAATGACTAGCCACAATAATAATACAAAATTACCTGCAACATCTTAAAATGTTGCTATACGGAATTAATGTTGTCTTTGCCTATAAACGTTTTTCATCGTGAGCAACAAGAAAATGTTTAGATTCAAATGCTTACAAGTGTTGACTGAAACATGTTTTTATTTTTCACAAATGCCTAAAAGCATGCTGTGACTTATTACGAACTTGTTGCACTTCCTTTGGGACAATTTATAACCCTTCAATGCCAAGAAATATTCATTCAATTGGTCGAAATGGCTTTAACAAATAAAAAATATTTTAACTAATCTTTGTTGTCTTATTAGGGTTATAAAACCTATGAAAAATTTTTCTTAAAATATATATTTCTTCAATTGATCATCATTCTTCTTCCATTATTTGGAGCAATGCCAGTTTCTAAATATTTAAAAAAATATATTTTTATATATGATTCGGAATTTACTTTTCCATATTATTTTATCTTCTTTTTTCTCCATCATCCCCTCAATATGCAATAAGTTTATCTTCCATATAAAAAATTCTTTGTTTGGTTTTCTATCGGAACATGTATTTCATGTCTTGAAGGATTAACATACTAATGCACAGACATTATTCCATGCATACTTAAATATTTGAAATCGATATTGCATACGAATCGAGCTTAGGACTAAAGTAGAACGAAAATCAATGGGATCGAACGATGGCCGTCGACTCATGCCTTGGTGGCCTTCTTGTAGCGACGGTACTGGTTGAAGCCGAAGGGACCCACCAACTGGCTGGGGCGGCCCCGCAACTGCTGAGTGGCCAATTGTTGTGAGTTGTTCGCCTGCTGCTGTTCCTGTTGTTGCTGCTGCAGCTGAGTTGTTTGTTGCTGCTGCGAATTTTGCTGCTGATTCAGGAGATTCTGCTGACGTTGTGCGGTCAGATTCTGTTGTTGCTGATTCTGATCCTGGAGCTGTTGTTGCAGTCGTTGTTGCTGCTGTTGTTGCTCGAAGTTGCTGCCCAACTGTTGGCCCGAAATGTTCGCCCCACCGAAGAGACGTTGTTGTGGCTGCTGCTGGTTGATCTGATTGAACTGATTGCCAGCATTCTGCTGCTGGTAGAAGCGTTGTTGCTGCAGCTGCAACGGCGTCAGTTGCTGTTGCGACTGACCGAAGCGCGTGGGCGTCCCAAACTGGCGGAAGGGCGTTTGGTATGGGTTGAGGTTGGGGTTCAGAGGGTTGAGGCCGCCCTGTGGCTGGAAGGGCGACTGCTGCAGACCCGGCTGCTGCTGTTGGCCCTGATTGTATTGCAGCGACTTGGCGATGGCCTCGGGGATGGGCGGCGGCGTCGGAATGTGGGCGCCCTCGGCACGAAAACCTGCAAAGTAGAGAGAATATAGTTTCGCCTCTTTTTTATCATCTCCTTAGTCGTCTCTTGTGCAAACCATTCTCGTCGGCGATGTAGCGCACCGTGATGGGCGTGCCCTCGGGCGAGGTGTACGAGTACGAGCCCTGCACGACCTGTGCCTCGACCGCTTCGCCGAGTCCCAGGTTCTTGACGAAGCCTTGCGCCTGCGCCGTGGTCCCATCGGCCGAGGAGTAGCCGTAGGAGAAGCTGCCGTCGTAGTTCAACTCGTTCTGGTACGCGGTAATCGGGATGAAGTTCGGCGGCTGCAGCTGGTTGTACGCGTTCAGCTGGCCGTATTGACGGAATGGCGACTTGATGGAGGGGAGGAAAATTTCGAAATATAAATTCCTTAATAGTTAAAAAAGCTTTTTGTTTTCATCTTCGCTTCATTGGGACGTTCTTCGATTATTTTGAAAATATTATGCTGATTTTTCGAATTTATTATTTATATTTTTTTTTTACTTTCGTTTTGGTTTGGGTTTTAGACATTTTTTTATGAAAATTTATCTTGAATAATATATATTTAATTCTTTTATATTTTTTGAATTATTATTATTTTTGATTTGATTTTTTAAATAACTTTTTGATTTTTTGTTGGTTTTCTTCATTTCTTTCTTTTTCTATTTAACTTTTTACTCCTTATTTTTGCTATCTATTTTTATTTTCCTATTTCACTTTCTACTTCTCTTTCTTTCTCTATTTCACTCTCTACTTTTTCTCTATCTCTTTCTCTCTCCTTTTTGATTCTCTCACCTGCGGTCCGATCGTTGAGATCTGATTCAACGGAGCCACTGGTGAGAACGGCGACAACGTGTTCGGAAATGCCTGTTGTTGTTGTTGCTGCTGCTGCTGTTGTTGTTGACGCAGCAGACTCTGCTGTCGTCGCTGGAAGGGTGATTGATTGAAGAGCGCGCCCTGCTGACAACGACATGTGTTCAGCAACGATAAGGCCAGCAACAAGCCGGCTGTGAACTGTTTACAATCGACCATGGGACAACGAGAGGGAGTCGAGGGGATGAGATCAGAAATTAATTGGCAATGAAAATACGAACAACATCAAATGTGGTGATCGCAAGGCGAAATGCTTTTCATTTTCGAATTTTCCAATAATATCAATTCGATTTTCTTTATCCTAGAGAATTCTCCACTGAAAAACATTTCGCTCACTTTTCACCAGACGTTTATCACACGAACCCGAAACTTCGCTTTATCCATTTGATCCGTTGTCCTTTGGCCGAAAACTTATCGCCAACTGCTCGAGCACTTGAGAATCCGCTGATTGTCTCGCTTCACAATGGGTCGCCTTCACTTGACTCGATTCGATCGTATTTCGATTCGATAATATTTTCCACAAATGAAAACAATCACTTTGGAGGAGTCCACGAAAATTCTCTCGTCAATTTCACTGACGTCACGAGTGTGAGTTGAAAAATCAAGAACAATTGAAACTGAAAGCGCCGCCGGAGATGAAACCGAAACTAATTTAGCAACAACGCATGCGGCCGCCTTTTATACAAAGTAAAGCTTCCCGATGCAACCTCCCACCGACCGATGGATGGACAGACAGACGATGGATTTTTGGACTGTTGGAGGAGGAAGAGAAGAGGGGTGGGTCAGCCAGCAGTGGTCAGTAGATCGACGGCGATCAGATCGCGGCCGATCGCATCACATCACATGGCGGGATCGCATCGCATAGCATCGAGAGAGCGATGAAGTTTTAGAGCTTCCGCCAAGAACTGAATTTTCTATGTTTGTTTGCATTGCTGTTGATATTGTTGTTGTTATTATTGTTATTTATGTTGTTGTTGTTATTATTGTTGTTGTTCTTGTTGTTATTCTTGTTGTTGTTGTTGTTATTTTTGTAGTTATCATGTTATTGTTCTTTTTCTTATTGTTCATGTTGTACTGGAGGCTAAGGTTGCTGGGTCATGTTAGCGCCAGACCGAGTGCAGCCACTTGCAGTCGTGTAATTAATTGCTCCCTTCAACATCAACAACAACTGCAACAACAACAACAGAAACAACAGCAACAACATTCTCAACAACTCTTACTACGAAGTGCAACAGAAGCCGACACAAGTGAGCAGTAGAAAGAACATCGATCGATCACATCAACAGCCACTTGTTAACATGCCGAAGAACTGAATGAAATATTTATTTCCACCTCTTTTTTAATTTGCAATTGTTTATAGAGCTGCAGCGTTGCCAGATCGTTAGATTTCAAAAAATCTATCATTAGAATATTTTTTTTATAAATTTTTGATTTGCATTTTTTTGTAAATATCTTGTTTTACTTTTAAAGAAACCAATATTTTCGCAGTAACATTTTTCAAAATTTTTTGTTTTTTAAATTTCAAATATCGAATTTAAACAAATAATATTAAAGTCATAAATACAATATCATAATATTATCTTTTTTATTTTTTTTTTTTAGTGTGTGAAGTTATTTTTTTCCAATTCTAATTTTTTTTACAATTTCAAAATATAGATTTTAATTTTTAATGTAGTTTTTTTCCAATTTTTTTTTCTATTTTTCTTTAATTTATATATTTTTTTGTTTACATACATTCAAGAACATTTTTAACGTTGGTAATTTTTTTCACAAATTCTATATGAAAACTACTTTTGCAAAAGGGTGGCAACACCACAACGATCAACACATAAATTTCTTCATCACTTCGATGGCGTCTCGGGGGCTGCCAGAATTTATTGGTTTTTTATTGACCGCTGACAGAAGGACGCGCCAACAACAACAAGAAACCGAAAGAAAAACAAAACCAACGTGTGTTGCCGATGATGCCTTCAGATGGAAATCAATGAGTTCGAACATTGTTTTTGTTGTTGTTGTTGTTATTGTTAGTTTTTCCTCCAACTGTTATTTCATGGTTTTTGTTATTGTAGTTGTGTTCACATTCCATTAAATTTCCTTCTCATTACGATGTGAATTTATGAGCAGATGGATGAAAAAGTTGCCACAGTTAGAAATATTGTTGTTGTTGTTGGTGGTACTTGTTTTTTCTTCCCCTTCTCGATGCAAATTTGGATATTTTTTGCCCTCCACAATGAGAACAATTCAGTTTTTTGTGGGTTATTTGTGGGTTTTAATTGTTGTTATTGTTGTACTTGGGGTCGTTGTGTATCGTTGTTGTTGGTGTACTTGGGGTCGTTATGTTGTCTTTGTTGTTGTTGGTGTGAAGTTTATGGGGTCTCGCTGGGGGTTAAGGTTGTCATAAATTTTCTCAGAAGACCTGGTTTCATTTCGATCCAAGAATGAAGCGTTTGAGGGGAAACAAAAGACTTAAACAACGAACTCGCACCAATGGAAATCCATTTGAGGATAAATGAGATGTTCTTTTGACACTCCTTTTTATGCTTTTATATTTCATTCCTTGATCCTCTCTTCCACCTCGATTGCTGCAAATTAGTTGTTGCAGCAACCACTCGAGATTAATTGCAGTTATTGTCGAATGTTAATCATGTCATTAATCTGTTGCTTACATCAGAGCATATGACGGTAATTGAATCAAAGACGTTTTTCTTTTATTCAAAACTACGATATTAATTCTCGTGTCAACGAAATTGCAAAATGTTAACCTTGCTATCAGCTGATTTTTTACATAACAAAATATAAAAGCATAAAAAAATAACATCGAAATCTACAAAACAACATCAATAACAACATAACAGCAGCTCGAGCATCAGCAGCAAACAACAATAATGAGTTATTCTTGCTGAGCGCAAAACTGATGAAGCATCGTTTGCAACAATGTTCATCATAATTCTCGCTGGCGTTTCGAACACGTTGCAGTCGTCAATCAATCCACCTCCGAAGCTCATCGTCCTCCCACCTCCTCAACTCCCTCAACTCCTCACCTTCGTCTGCTCATTGCCTACGTTTTGAAAAATTGGTCGAGCATGTGAATTCAACGCTCAACGTGCGTTTCCGCTGTCATGAAATGCAATTATTTAGCTCATCGATGATTTTGCTGTTGCTCCATGTTGCCTCTTGCTGCAGACAGTCGTTTATTGATATTCTGATTATTGTTGTCCAGCGTCGTCGTCGTCGATTATTTGCAAAAACATGCAATTTTTCTAATGGTCCAGCATCAAGACGATGACAGAGAGGACGATGCCGTAGACAAAATACTCAAGAGCCAAGCCCGCTGCTGTCGAAGAAGAAGAATTATGAATGAAATATTGAAAGCATGACCAATGAAATGATGGATTAAATGATTTATGCATCCACTTTTTTTATCACAATACGTTCTGCAACTTTTATTGATCTGGAAATCTTAAGTCTATTCACGAACCATCGAATCAATCGTTAAATCATAAGCCTGAAAGTATGCAACAAATTTAGAGTAGAAGTTTCCATGGATGACCAAACAAAAGACTTCAGCAACGAACCAACTTCAGTCGACTCCCCCAAAACAATAGAATTCTAAAATGAACTTCTTGCAATCCATGACTCATGATCGATTAAACGATTAATTAATGAGTTCTTCATACTTATTTCCATTGAATCTTCTCAATGGCGAACTCCAACCCATCAAAACTCAGAGTTCAAATCTATCAAGCAATTGAAATATTGATTCAGCTGAAGAGATTTGTCGGCCGAATGATTTTTGGACGGCAACAAAGTCTATCTCTCGCAAAGGGCACGACATAATGATTCTTTAATTCCGACCTTTTCCCGACTTCAATTTCCACAACTGATGCGACCCCGGTGTCTGACAGACGAACGTGCGGTCGGACGGATAGATAGATAGATAGATAGAGCAACGACCACGGCGGGCAGATGGACGAACAGACAGACAGACAGACAGACATTGGGGCGCAGAGAGAGAAAACTCTGAGACACTCCTCGCTGGGGAGCAGGTGGAAAACGGATGGAAAGATGGACGCACTGACAGACAAACCAACGTTTAGACAAACGCAAACCGACAGAAAGACAGACAGTCGGACAGACAACAGTCGGACAGACAGACAGTCGGACAGACAGACAGTCGGAATGTCGACCACTCCCTCATCGTTTACCGGGCGGAGTGCAAAAATAAAAAATAACTCTCAGGAAAATTATTAATCAAATAAAACGTTTCTGAAGCAGTAGACAAACGTCGGTCGGACAGAGAGACTGACAGACAAAACGACAGACAAAAAGACATACATAAAGATAGACAAACCGACAGGCAGACAATCAGACAGACATATAAACAGACAGACAGATATACAGACAGGTGGACAGACATGAAGATAGACATTTAAGCTTCTTCTACGAGCCGTGATTAATGAGTTCGCAGCGACCGCAAAAAATCAAACACAATCGGATGTGAATCCAAAGTTGTTGTAGTCATTGTTGTTATAGTCATTGTTCTTGTTATTGTTCTTATTGTTGTGGTTTTTGTTGTCGTTTTTTATTGTTGTTGGTTGGGTGGTGGTGGCCAGGATGGGGTACAGTATCAGAAACAAGAATGCTTCCCCTTCTCATCCACTCATTCCTCGGTGCAAATCAAAGAACAAACAAATGGCGGTGGCGAAGGAAGAGAAGGAGGAGGAGGTAGACGTATGAACATCTCCATTATTCAATGATCGATAAATGAGCTCCTACCGATCGCTCCCCGTAAGAGATGCTTCGACAGCGAGGCTAACAATTGTTGCATCACGCGAACGCAACTTGTTGCGGGCAGCAACAACACCAACAACAGAACAGCAACAATCGCCGTCAATGCCAGAGTGCAGAAACCACACAGCAACAGTCACAACCGCAATAACAATAATAGCAACAACAACAATAACTATAAAAATGAAGATAACAAAAAAAAAAAGAAGCAAAATAATCGAAACTGGATTTGGCCGCAAATCTGGCGCAGAGAAGACGTTTGCGACCACGCCGTGATTCCTCTGGCATTTGGCACTGAGAGCGAGATACACTGACAAAATTTGTTCAGATCATTTGATGAAATTTCAACAAATCGAAGTTTCATTTAAAAAAAATCAAAAAATAATTTTAATAAAATTTATCAAAAAACTTTTATTTTATTTGTTTTAAAAATATCTAAAATTATAACAATTCATATTTCGAATTATTGATTATAGTAAAATTTATAATAACGAATTAAATTATGAATACAAATTAATATCGTCTGTTAAATAGATAATTAGTATTTGAATGATAAATTGTTCTAAAGAATAAATCAGGTTTAAAATATTAATTTCGAAATTTGATTTCATATTAAAATAACTAACAAATTCAATAAATTTATGTCAAAAAGGGAAAAAATTAAAAAAAAAAACAAAATGAAAATGAAAACTAAATTATTATAAAAATAACTTAAAAATAAAACTATTGGAACCTTTATTGTTTTCCATATTATTATTAATTGTTTTATTGCATATTTCTTAATAAGGAAAAAAATATAAATAATTTTAATTTTTTCGATTTATTTATATCATATCTCACATTTAGGTATATTAACTCACATATTTCAAAATGCACAAACAAATTATTTTTGAGGATTGCCCACAGAAAGAAATCATCAATTATTCTCAGCTTTGTTTCTATATAAAGTTGTCAACCGCTGCGGGCTACCGACAACATTTGCTACCAATTTCATGTTACGATTTTAATAAATTTCACAAGAACAACAAAAATGTACGAGCTGGGGATGGAAAACAAGGAAAAAATGGAAAAATATCATCTGTTGTTCAAATGTCGAGCTTTTGACCTCCAGTCTGTCGGTCTGTTGGATATTTTGAGCAGACACTTTTCGCCACACTTGGATGACTGTAACAACAATCAGATGACAACAACAACAACAGAGAAATCTATTAGTGCAACAAAAGTGAATACAACAACAAAAGTGACTACAACAACAATGACAACAGCAACGATGTTTGATAGAAGGGGGAAATTAAGGTTTCACATCAAAAATTTTCGAGTGCTTTAAAACCAAATATTAGCCAAAGCCGCAACAACAACAACAATAAGAAGAACATCATCCCATGCAATTTTTGCATACAACATATTTATTGTACAACAATAACAATACTACAATAACAACAACCATTCTACAACAACAATCGGTGGAAACATTTTCGGTTTCATGGGTGCGATTGTGGGTGCCGGTCGGACGGTCGCCCGATTGGCGACTGACTTCCACCTTCGCTTCCTCTTCCAGTCTGCTGACGATTGTCAGAATCCACCGATCCCTTGCCACACGGGTTCGTCTTAAGCTCTGAGCTCTGAGAATGCAACATTTATGGAAAATTAATAATCACCAGCAGCAGCAGAAACGATGGTGTTGCAGAGGATGAGGGTGATAAGGTTGATGAAGATGATGATGATAATGATGATGATTAAGTTTATTATGATAATGATGCTCTTGATGACGATAATGATGCTGTTGCTGACAATGATAATGATGATGGAGGCTTGGTTGGGCGCTTGGAATGTGTTCGAGACTCCCTCGAAAAGGTGTGAAACTTCAAATTGGCCAAAAGTTAATCTCTTTTTATTGTTGTTCTTGTTGTTATTGTTGCACCTCACCTTGAGACAACTACAAGTAACATCATCAACGTTGGCACTGCCGGTTGTCAATGTTGTTGGTGTTGTTGCTGATGGATGAACGGAAACGTTTGCAATTGAATTGAATTGTTTTTTCTTCTCCCAATTGTTTTTTTGTTCTCTTATTGAATTTAATTGTTTTTTGTTCTCTTATTGAATGGAACTGTTTTTTTGTTTTTTTAATGAAATTTATTTTTTGTTCTCATTTATGTTCAATTTTTGTTCTATTATAAATATAATTTTTTATATATTTTTAATTCAATATATGTTCTCTTATTGAATTATTCTTGTTATTTTATTGATTGTTTTATGTGATTCAATTAAGACCCCATTCAATTCAATGCGTTTCCATTCAAACTACTTCAACATCGTTAGCACCGAGCGCAATTAACGACTACAAGAATCACCGGTTGTAATTACATCGATAACGACAGAAACAACTAGTTCAACTGGAACATAAATTCCATGATTTACAATAACATCTGATAACCTTTCGCGTGGATATAATGGTCGATGGCTGATCTTTCAAAGATCTGAATCCACCTGCCGGTGAATAATGAAACGAGGTTAGAGTTAACTTATAGTGCTGATAATGCTTCTAATATTCCATTAGTCTTTGTAGTATTTGAATCTCTTTAGTATCCTCCAACTGTTTCCTAAACAATTCCAAAGGCTTTTATATCTATGATTTCAAGCCACCAAAACGCTCACTTTCAAACTGGTCATGAAACCAATTATAAAACCACCGATAATTCGATGATGGCCCCCAATTGAAGACCGTCCTCAGGTGTCGTCAACCGATAAATCTTCGTTTGCTTCGGTGCATCGGTGGATTCTCGAGAGAAGCCACGATTGGAATTCTTCTGACCGCTTCTTCGGTTGGATTTCAGAGTCAAATCTTCTTGACCTCCTGCTCCTCCGACCCACACTTCCACCCACTTCTCTTCTCGTCATCCACCTACAGCCAACGTGTCGATCGGCAGCGATTTTTCACTCGATTTCATTTCCAATTCAAATGTTTCTCATAAATCGCTTGACGCCGTCTCTTTGGGGATTAAATGGTTGTCTTTGTTGTTGCAAGTTGTAGTGGGATTTTTGCTTTTTAATTTTATTGCTGTTTTTATTGCAGTTTTTGTTCGCGTTATTACACGAAGAGTTATTGTTGTTGTTGTTCTGCTTTAAGATGCAGTTATGCAAGTTTAAGACGATTTCAATTAACTGGCAAATCGATTAAATTTGTCAGCCAAACGCTGTAATTAGCGGGTCGCATGTCGAGCGTTGAATGAGCCGAGCGGGAGACGTGGAGGTGCCCGCGCCACACGCATACTTAGCATTAAACGTTGTGCTTAATACACTGACAGAAACAAATTTAAATGTCTTGAGAATTCTTATTCGGTGAAAAATTTAGAGAATTTTTCTTTGGTCAAAAAAACTTGAAAAATATCTGACTGAAAATTTTTTAATTACATTTTTTTATCAGGAATTAAAAAATAAAAAGAAAATAAAATAAAAATATGAATTTTAAAATTCTTCTCAGGCGAAAATCATGAAAATAATATTTAAAAATTTTCCATAAAATAGAAAAAATGTTTAAGTTTTAAAATACATTTTAATTTATAAAGTTTTCATCGTTGTGAATAACCAAAAAAGTGGTAAAAAATTAAAATTAAAATTATAATTAAATTCTTCTTCTGTAAAAAAAAAAATTAAAAATATCTTGTGCAAATTTTATGTATAAATTTTTATCGTTGTGATTTAGAAATAAAATAGAAAATGCTTATAAATTAAAAAATTCTGCATCATTGAATGTCATATATAAATTATTTTTTTTTTTAATTTTTGTAAAAAAATATAAAAAAAATTGTGAAATGACAACAACAAAAAACGAATGTGCTCTCACACCTTTCAATGGATCCGAAGGCGAAGGCAACGACTCTTGGGACCTCATCGCGTGGGGCTTCCATGTAAGACACGACATAAAGCACTGTTTACACAACCATCGCAACGTAAATAACAGCAGTTACAAGAACAGAAATAAATTTTAAACAATAGCAAAAACAGTATACACAACAACAACAACATCAGTACACAATAACAACAACACACAACAACAATAATTCACCAATTCACAATTCCATACGAGTCACAAGCAGTTGACAACAGTTTACGAGCAATTAACCATTATTTTGCCAATCAAACAAAAGCAACAGCATAGCAACAACATCTATAATAACAACAAGAACAAATATAAGAACAACAATGCAAAAAATACCATACGACAACCAACAACAATAACACTAACACTAACATCGACGCCAGCAATAGCCATCAACAACAACAATTACTAAGTATCAATAATAAATCGCTCCGAATCATAGTTTGGCAAAAGCCTCCAGAGCAGCAACAACAAAAGTAGGGAGCGTCATCTGCCCACATCGCCAGCAACGGTTGCTTCGAGCTGCAACAAGTGATCGGAAAATTTCGAGGGGAAAAAAACGAGGAGTGACGAGGGACCAAGAATTTTGTAAAAATTAATAAAAAATCAATATCAATAAAATATGTTGTTGGCACTAGTTTATGTTGCTGCTGTTGTTTGCAAAAATCAATTAAAATTTTCGGCAACAAAAAGACAGAAAACAGACTACGAAATAAAACGATGACTTATTCTTCTCTCGAAGGGCCCAAAACTCAATAAAAAGCCTCCAAACGACTTTGAGCGAGTTGAGATTTGAATTCTCACACGGATCCCATTCCATCACCTTGTTTTGATCTTCTATGCAAATCGCGATTATATAATCAGTAAAAAATAGAAAGAATAACTAAAATAGAATAGAAAGATATAAATTTAAAATCAAAGGCGCAAAACCATCGGGGTTGAAGAACCCACAACGCAGAGACCGATGACAACGACGACCTGAATCCATTTGATATTATATCACTTCCACGAGGAGAAAGAGGAAAGTGGGGTGAGGTGAAATGCTTTCTCATCGGCGGTATAAAAACAATCCCAGGGTTCTAGAGTCTCCGAGAAGTTCTCAAACCTCGAGGTGAAACGAACAAAATGATGAAGCTTGTAAGTAGAAAAGCGATTCCTTCTCTCGAACTATACTTCCTTCGAACTCTCCTTTATTCGAACTCTTCTTGGCTCGAACTCTTCTTGCCTCGAACTTTCCTTGCATGGAACTTTCCTTCATACTCAATATCTTCATCATTCTTCTTCTCTTTGCTCCACAGTGCATCCTGAGCGTCCTGATGGCCGTCGTCGTGGTCAACGCCGCCTCTGTCGGTGTGAAGAATCTGGAGGCCAGGCCGATGCACGATCCCGAGCAGCAAGTGCGCATCGTCCAATCGTTGGCCGAGCGCAAGGACGACGGCTCCTTCAAGTTCGCCTACCAAGCGGAGGACGGCAGCTTCCGCGAGGAGGTCGGCCAACTGAAGGACGTCGGCACCGAGGACGAGGCGATCGAGGTCAAGGGCAGCTACCGCTACATCGACGCCGACGGCCAGGAGATCGAGGTCCACTACACCGCGGGCCGTGATGGTTTCGTTGTCGAGGGCACCAACATCCCCAAGGAGATCACTTTGGCTGCCCGCGCCGCCGCCGAAGTCGCCCGCAGCGAACGCGAGCTGGAAGCATGAGCGTGAAGAGGAAGAAATTGAAAACGAATCAAAAGTAGTTTTAAGTGGAATCGTCAATCGATCGGATCGGATCGAAGCGGTCCTTGTACTATATTAGTATTATCTGTTAGTTCAGACCTAGTTGTAAGTGAGCTCGGCCCGAATAAATATGGAACCTCTAGACACAAACACACACCCCTTGTCTTTGTTGCTTTCTCTCTCTCTCTATCTCTCTGACCCCTCGCCTTCGTCTGCTAAATGTTACCTGAACCATTAACGGAGACCTGGGACCTCCTCAGACTAGTTGCGAAGCCGTTTAAATGAATTCAAATCGAAGTCTCCGAGTCACACTCAAGCCAATGCATATCATTAAAGCACCCCTCTCTTTCCCACCCTCCCGGTGTGTTCCACCAAACTCAAACCACTATCGCCTCCCTCCATAACCACGACGACGACTGTGACTCCGATCGAAGTCGATTCTTTGGTATGCGAGACCGAGGCGCGGCGACGACTTCGTGCCCAAAGTCTTCCAACACCTTCCTCGGTCCGAATTCATTCATCCACCTCCCTCGACGACTCTCGGCGTTGACTCTTGGATGCGTTATTAACATTAGTTAAGCTGTCATAACCGATCTTTCCCCCCTGGTCTCTTTCTTGTTGTTGCAACAGGTTGCTCCATGAACTCAGGATTTGTAGCTCGGAGCCGGAGCTGAAGCTGGAGGCGGCAGGAGCTTCGCTGAGTCGCTTCATTCATCGTGCTCAAGTGTCGAGTGCAGAGCAACCTTTGTTGATGGTGATGGCGGTTGAGGTGATGGTGATGGTGGTGGTAGCGGTGGTTATAGTGTTGGTGATGGTGTTGATGTACTGGTAGTGATGTAAGATAGAGATGGTGTACCGAACAAGTGGCTCATGCTTTTGGACAATTTGTCATTGGCCAACAAAGGCATTCATAGAATGGAGAATTCGCGAATCGTGAATCGACAGACAAACGAAAGTTGAAAGTTTATTGAAGAAGTCTTCGGTGATTCGATTGGGTTCAAAGGGGGAAAAAGTTGATGGAGGAGAGTCCGAGCTTCGTGCTTCTTCCTTAGACACACGGCAGACGACTCGAACAATATTATTTACGACTTTTAATCTTAAGTAATAAATTTTCTGCGAGGAGTTTTGGTATTTCTCGCACGCTGGATCAACGATGGAAACAAAAGAAACAAGAAGAAGAAACATGAAGTATTCATCATTGCATGCAAGCCTATTTATATTTACATCAAATTAAAAACGAAAATCCTAAATTACAACATACGATACTCTCATTGCTTAGACTAAAAATGAATGAGAAGACAAGACACCATTTTCTTCTTATTCCTTAGTGCTCTTCTTCTCCTCGAACTCCTTGGGCAAATCCTTGGCAGCCTCGGCGACGGCGGAAATTTCCGCATTGATGATCGATCCGTAGGGGACGAAACCGTTCTTGCCGGCCGTGTAGAAGACCTCGACATCCTGGCCCTCGTCGTTGATGTACTTGTAGGATCCCTTTACCTCGAGAGCCTCCTCATCGGTGCCGGCATCGACGACGGTGGCCTCCTCCTGGCGCGACGTGCCATCGGAGCCCTCGTACGCGACCTTGTACGATCCATCCTCGTTCTTGTTGACCTCGGATTTGAGGATTGAAATCACTTCGCGCTCATCCTCTTCTTCGCGGGCGGGCATGGCGATGGCGGTAGCGAGGAGAGCAAACAAAACGATCTACGGGAAGGGAGAGAAAAGAGAAATTTCAATGGTTAATAAGTTAGTTTTAGTTGTTTTTCTTCATATGAAATGTGTTTCTTCATATGAAGTAAAATCCATTAATATGTAAAAATCAAACCCTCTGAACCTCAAAATCATGATATAAGTTAATGATATAAATAAAAATTCACAATCAATCAATTCAATATGATTATTAGATCTTCCTTCTCGAGAAAGTTATTATAAAATTTTGAAATATTTTTTATTTCTTGACTTTTGGCACTTAATTTTTTCTAAGAACTTCCGAAACCCATTCAATTCGTTGAGGTTCTTGACATTGCCTTGACCTTGACTTCACTTATCCAAATTACTACATTCTCCCATTTCAATTTCACTTTCATTACGTATCACATTACGTAAAAGAAAAAATATACAATTATTTTTTTTTGCACAATAACACTTACGTATTTGAACATTTTGGTAATATTTTTTTTGTGATCACTTGTTAGCGAAACTTAGAGGTGCGAGTGAAAAATGTTGTCTCGGATGAACACGGAACCAGACAATTGTGTTGCTCGACAAAAGAGACCCCGAGGCTTTTATACAAATTTCGCGAACATTTGAAGAAATTGCTTAAACATGCAAAACATGTTCCAGATCCTCTTTTTTTCGCTCTTGCTCCACTGCCAAGGTTCTGAGTATTTAAGTCGAATGCTAGAGGAAAAAATATATAAATAGAACAATAAACAAAACGAGCAAATAAAATCTCTGCACTCAAATGTCAGGGTTGACCACGGCGACGCAAGTGCGGCGAGAGATTCAGATGAAGCGCCAGAAGCGCCGAAAACAACATCACATCAGCAGCAGCAGCGGTGTCAACTCCATCCTCAACAACAAAATTAGTCAAAGCAGACGAAAATTCTCCTGCACGAGTCACTTCCTAAAATGCAGAGTGTGTCACTTGGCTTCGATTGATGGTTGGACGGACGGATGGCGATATGGATGGAAGGACGCATTTCGCATGCTAATTCAACGATCGCATTTCTGTGAAATGCCACGAATTTCTGTGAAATGCCACGAAATTCATTAGATCTGGTTGTTAATAAAATTCGATTAATTATTTATCCGAATAATCTACGAGAAAGCATCGAGTTTGCATGCAAATCAAAAGATTCACCTCTGAACTTCAGTGAGTGTCAAAGGCCAAAGGAATATCGAGTGGGAAGAAATAATATACATTAATATAAGAAAACGATTGTGCAACGATTATTCATATCATAACAATTAATAGTGAATTATTAAATGTGCTTAACGTCACTCAAGTAGGATTACATCGCTTCCAACACCTCGTTTGCAACCGACGATCTCTGTCTCCTTTCCTCCACTTGGCTACCGAGCAAACAAGCAATAATAGAAAGAGACAGAGACGTTCTCCAAGCCCTCAATCGTGTTGCCAAACAAACAAATTGCGGCAACTCACGTCGCTAATTGCGTTAAAAGTGACTTCTTGTCAATTATCCACTTCGTACTTCATTAGATCGATCTCATCTGTGGATCTCGACGATCTGATCTCGAGTCGAGTTCGCCGCCGATCCCACGAGGGCCGGGCGGAAGGAGGTGGCATCAAAACAAAGGCAGGTGCGGAGTCTTACTCATCGTCAAGCCCAAGTGATCTCAGCTGGAGTCGGCGTCAATCGATGTCTGCGTCGATTGCATACACAAGATGTTTACTTACATACAGACAGACCAACAGACAGATATATCATCCTTGTTGTCTCATTTGTTTTGATCTATTAATTATGCAAATGTCTCAATGAAATATGCTCCTAATCGTTTTTTAAGCTACGGACATTTGTAATCATTTGTCGGATATATTCCTCACTTTGAAATTGAAGTTTTGCAATTACTTCGGTAAGAAATGTATTTATTCAAAGTCTTCACTAACTATTCATTGAAATATTATTAACTTGTTAAGAAGACTTCGTTGATATAGACAAATTTTATAATGATACCAGATCATCATGCCGTCAATACGGAAACGGGAATCGAGCTGCACCGATCTCCTCTGGCTTTCATGGCTCGAAACAAGTTGATAAATTGGGTCAGTATTTAATGTCAGAAACTGTAATTAATTTATTTTAAGCGCAGCAACAAAGCTGCCACGACCGGATCGGATCCGAACGGAACGGGAGTCAGACGAAAATTGTGTTGTTGGGAAACTGATCAAAATCACCCGACAACGGCAGCATCATCATCATCATCAAACAACAACAATATAACAATATTTTATTGCAATTTTTGCGCGAAGACAAGTTTTAATTGATTTAAATTTCAGCATCTGGAAATATGGATGAAAATAAAGAAATAGACATCTAGAATATATGTAGTATATACAGGTTTGTTAACCCTGATGCTAACGTATACAACACCTAAAGAGAAGATATAAAATAAACATATGTTAATCGCAACCACTTTTATCTCTAGATTCTCGGTTCTCAGCTAAGTTTCGGCTAATTAAATGCAAGATAGATATATAGACATAAAATCTCAATATAAATGGAGACGAGACGAAACAGATTCGTGGAAACGTCTGCCGCGAAGACAACCAGAAATCCACTCACTGGCTCTCGCACACTTGGCCAATAACCTTTGGGGTCTAAAGCGCTTCTGAACGATGTCGAAATTGTCTTGTCTTGATTCATAATTTGCGAAAAAATGCCATCAAAATTAAACACACAGGTGTTAAAATATGCCAAAAGAGGAGTGTAATACTTGCAATCAAAGGGAGGGAAACGGGGGACCACGATCCGTCTACGTCATCAATCAGATTTGCTGAACCGTCATCTCGATCAAATGGAGAGGAAAAACCATTGGTATGCAGAAGACTCATCCTCATGAAGGTCAAGATCATTGAAGACACGTTAAATATATGATATTTAGGGGAGAATTTGATGGATTTGATAGTCTCCCGGACACGATCTCTCATTCAGACCATCACGTCGTTTAATAACATCATGAGCTATAGCATAGGTGGAGGAATTTTAACTAAAAAGATTTTGCCGATCAGTGCAAATTACGAACACGAGCTGTTTATCAGGATCATCTCTTAAACTGAGATCACCTAATATTGTTGCTATTGTCTTGAGAGAACTTTCAACGAAACCCACGCCATAACTTACATTCTTCGCAGCCTGACCCTCATCACAGTGATCTTCACCCAGACAAATTCACCTTGATCACAATCAAACGCTTCAACACCTCGATCATTGCCATCATCTGAGCGTTACGGGGAAAGTGATTCCGCCTCTTCGCCTGAAATCCTAATGATCGTCTCAAGCACAAAGGTCTCATCGCAATCAGCTGAGGTCTCATCGACATCAACACCCGTTGATGCGGCGAATTAATCAAAGAATTAAGTAATTTGTTAATTTTTGCTTCTGATTATTTTGTTTTTCGGTTTCTGTTTCTGCGAACGTGCTGTCATGGAGGATCCTCTTATGCAATAGCTCATGCCCAGAGAATGCCACCGATTATGTGTAATATAAATCATCGGACGTATTTCTTCCACATCTTCATCTTCGTTTCCATTCTCTGTTTCCATGGTGTTGCTTGTTGCCTGCAATTAAAATGATTCGTTGTTATTTATGTGGGTTTGATGCCCCAGTGATAGATTTGATGATCCTTTTTGCGAATTTGTTAAATAAACACGGATTGATGTTTTCGCTTTGGATGTTCAAATTCACTCTTCGTTTATTTCAAAATTTACATGTTTCTTACGCACTAATTTCTTACGATCTAGCTTGAAACATGAGCATAAAAAGGAATGAATAACCGTTTATGTCGTACGTTTGTCATTGTCTCTTCTGTCTCGTTCTGTCTTTAATAGTTTCGTCCGCTTCTTGTCGTTCGTCGGTCAGTCTGTTCTATTTGACACCCTACATTCGGCCCACCTGACATGTCATTCGACCCGAATGATGGTTGCCAAATCTTCATATGTTCGGCTATTGTATAAGTACGCCTTGGTCCCTCTGCATCACCTAGTTTCTCAACATAATACCTTCCTCGGTCAAACTTCTCAACACCTTATAAGGACCAAAGAACTTAGGTTTCATTTTAAGCCCTGTGCCATATTGTGTACGTTTAATGGCTACCAAATCATTAATGTGATACTCAGTTTCTACAACACGCTTCTTATTATAAGTCTTTTTATTTTCTTCCTGAATCTTGGCTATATTTTCCCTTGCTTTATCACGGAACTCTTCACGATACTGGTCTAATTCTTCGAGTACGGTTTCGTCAATCAATTTTCTGATGTCCTCATTTCCTTGAATTCGCATATCTAAGCCTGTCAGTATTTTAAATGGAGTTATCTTTGTACTTCGCGGAGGTGTGTTGTTTATTGTCTGTTGAACTCTATCTACGTGTCTGTACCATTGTTGTGGGTTTTCAACGCACATCTTTGACAACATCGGGACTACAATTTTATGTATTCTTTCAACCTGCCCGTTCCCCCTTGGGACCCCTGTTGTGATTAATAAATGCTGAATCCCCTGACTACTGCAATAATCTTCAAACTTATGCGAGGTAAAAGCAGTACCTCGATCAGAAATAATCCTCTCTGGATTCCCAAAAATGGCTGATTGTTTTCGAAGCTTATCTATCACTTCATCTGTGCCAGTGCTTTCGTCGGATACAACCAAACAAACTTGGAAAATGCATCCACGACAACAAATATATGGTTGTATTTTTTGTATGTATCTTCCATCGGTCCAACATGGTCTATATGGAACGTACCAAGTGGTCTGTCCGATTTATCTATCGTATTCAAATAACCCTCCTTCCTCCCTGCTTTCGCTTCTATTAAAATACACTCTACACAACTTTTTACGATTTATTGGCTTTCTGAACTAAGTTTTGGAATGTAGTACGTCTTTTCAACTATATCCTGCGTTTCTTTGATGCAAAATGACCCTGTCTATGAGCTGTTCTCAAAATTTCTTCTTCCATTGATGAAGGTATAACTATTAACTCCTTATTGGGATCTTTATGTAATATGTCATACTTCATGTAATAGTCTTCGTACACGTCTTTCTCTAAAATCTTGACCACCGCCTTAACCCAATCGTCTTCTAGTTGTGCTTGCCTCACCCTATGCCTTAGCGAATCCTCAATCATTAAACACGAGATGCGACTTAGCGCATCCACATGTCTCATCTTCGAGCCAGAACGATGTTCAACCTCATAGTTGAATTCTTGGATGAACATTGTCCAACGCGCTACTCTCAATGGGACGTCACTTTTTCTCATGGTCATTCTAAACGCGTTGCAATCTGTCACAATCTTTATTTTTAACCCCATTACATATACTCTCCACTTCTTCAAAGCTTGTATGACAGCCAAACTTCTAATTCGTACGAATGGTACTTTTGTTCACATGCAGATGTCTTACGACTCATATATTCAACCGGATGAAATTGTTGATCTTCAGAGCTCTTTTGGAGTAGAACCGCTCCGTATCCGTGCATACTTGCGTCTGTGTGGATTTCAGTAGTAGCCTTCGGATCAAACAATTTAAGTACAGGCGCATTAACTAACATATGCTTTAATTGTAAAAACGCTGCCGTCTCTACTTCCTCTATTTTGAATATCGCCTCTCGCGCTAATAATTTCGTTAGAGGTCTTGCTACCAATGCATACCCTTCCATAAATCGTCGAAAATAAGATGTCAACCCCAAAAATCTTTGCAAGGACTTCTTGTCATGTGGTAATGGAAAATCATTCACAGCCCTGGTTTTCTCTAATGATGGTCTAATAGTTGAGTCTTCTACAATATACCCCAAAAACGTTACCTTACGCTGCAAGAATTGGCACTTGCTCCAGTTAATTTGTAGTCCATGTTTTTGTGTAACATCTAAAACTCGTCTCAACTTCTCAATACCTTCTCTTTCATCTATTGCTGGAATCGTTATGTCATCTACGTACACTACAATTGTCCCATCATGTATTAAATCTCTTAGAATCGCGAAAATAAAACGTGAAAACACCGCTGGAGAATTTGAAATGCCGAACGGTACGTACAAAAATTCATATTGTCCGTTGGGTGTTACAAACGCTGTGTACTTTCGGGACTCCACTGCCAATGGTACATGCAAAAATCCATTTCTCAAGTCTAAAGTAGTGAATACTTTCCCCTTTTGCAACCTTGAAATAGCATCGTCGATCAACGTCATAGGAAAGTTATCCCTAATAATTTTCTCATTCAATTTGCGGAAATCACAACACAGTCTTTTAGAGCCATCTTTCTTCGACGTGAGAACTATTGGTGCAGCATACTCGGAATAACTAGGCTGTATGATCCCTTTTTGTAACCACTCATCGATCTGATTTTGAACAATTTCCTGATCTACACTAGATAATCGTCGTGGTCTCATATAAATTGGTACTTCATCACGTAAAACAATTTTCATTTCAATCGGCGATTTCGCTTTCTGAACCGGATTATAACTATTGATCAATTCCTCCAGTTCTTCTCTGTCTTCTATCTTCAAATGCCCTAAATCAATTGAATGTTTCGAAGTATTGTCTTTGTCGGATATTGACAATATCATATCCCCAAACTCTTTAGTGAGATTTTCAATTCTTGAAACACCATCATCTTAATTTCTACATTGTTCTCCCCATCACTATCCGTCTTCAAATTTCTCTCGGTAAAAGTAACCCCGTCTTCATCGAACATCATATTCACATACTTCAAGATGTCGTTACCTAAAACCATTGAGTACGGCATGTCTCGCTCTCGGACGATAGCAAATTTCATGTTCAATGACATATCATCGACCTCGAGTAAAATGTCCACGCTACCTAGAGTTGTTATCTCAACATCACCTATACCACACAGTGTCTGGATCGACTTTTTATCCAATTCTACATCATTTAACCTCATTAGTGAATCATATCGCATTAAGCAGCAATCACTTCCGGTGTCAACGTATGCTGAAAACGATACCCCATTGACTAAAATATCTTTAAAGATTCGACAACGTGAGAGTGCAATCGATGAAACAGTATTAACGTTTCCCTTTTCTGTCTTTACCACACTCTTTCTCGGATCTGTCTTGCACTCAAATGAACGATGCCCAAATTGTTGGCATTTAAAGCATTTGTAACCTGTAGATTTGCACTCAGCAGCTAAATGATTTTGAGCCCCGCATTTATAGCAACGTTTATCATCAACTCTTCTATTCACCCTATCTTGTTGTAGTTGTTGGGAAAGTGTGCGTGTATTGGTGTACTGCGCATTCCCCTTGAGCTTCTCGTACACCTTTAGTTGCTCCTTTAACTCCGCGATGGATCGACATTGGTACAATATTATTTTATTTTGTTTTGAGTCCGCTATTCCGTCCGTAAAATATTCGACTACGCTTCGCTCGTCTAAATTTATGCTCTTCGCCATTTCAATTATACTATACAAGTACTCTCTGTAACTCTCGTCGTTTTTCTTCCGTCGGTTCGTCAACAATCTATGCACCTCAACCGCAGATAGCTTTACACCAAACTCGTTAATTAGAGCTGTTTTCAAGGCACTCCAATTATTAACACCAGTTAAACTTCTCAAAAATAATTTAGCGGCTCCCTTCATTAGTTGTTTGGCATACACGTACTTTTCGAGATCATTCCAGAATACCGTCGTCGCGTTGGCTTCGAACTCTTCTACCCACAACTCTATTTCAGGGTAGCCATCTCCAGAAAATGACGACAATGAATCCTCAATGTCTCTCAAAGTAAATGTACGTCTCTCCCTCTCCTGAACTCAGATGCTGCATTGGAACCAGCGTCATCATATTCGGACACGTTCTCATCATCGGCGACAATGCCATAGTGGGCCAGCAGTCGGTCTTGCAGAACTCTTTTCCGTCCATTCGTGTCCAATCCCAGTTCCAGCAATTTCTCTCTCAGTCCGTCAACTGTCAACGTTAAAATATTAGTCCGGTCCATCTCGATATTAAATTAAATATATATATCTTAAATATAATATTAAATATACTTCTACAACTATTTTTTTTTTAAAAAAAATATTTATAAATTAAATATAATATAAATACTCCCACACGTTCCGATCGTCTTCGCTTCTAAATGTCTCCTCTTCAATGCTTCTGGTCTCCGATGTCTCTCCTTCTGGTCCTCGATGTTTCTCCTTCAGTCTCCGCTTCTGCAAATCTCCGCTTCGCAGTTTTGTTGATTCTCCTGCGTCTGCGTAGTTGTGCAGCGCAGCTTCTGTTTACTTATTTGTCTGCACTTCTGTTCGCTGTTTCTAGCTTATTCTCTGGTTTGCTTCTTTGCTCTTTTACTTCTCTCACTCTTTATTGTCTGCATCTACGCTATGACTTCTCTCTCTATGACTTCTTTCTCTTCTCTTCTTCAGTTCTTCACAGCGTCTCTGTTTCACTTTTCTATTCTTCTTCGCAGCGTCTCTGTTTCACTTTTTCTATTCTTCTTCGCAGCGTCTCTGTTTCACTTTTTCTATTCTTCTTTTCTTCGCTTCGTCGTTGCTAAGTGTGTCGTTCGCTCGCACGAACTTTCGGTGACGCGATCTTCGGCTTTCGTAGTTCGGCTTGTGATAGATTCCTCGAACTGCACTTGAATTTCACAACTTCTGTATTTGATGTCCGAATATGAATATTTCACAATTATTTATCTTCACAATATGTCTTTTGAAATATTTCTGCACTCACGTATCAATGTTTATTTTGGCTTAATGGCACAAATTACATTTTAATGCTGCTGCTTCTTCTCTATACAATGTCTTCACAATTTCTTGGAATAGCTTCACAAATTTTCTTCACAAGTTCTCTCTACAAATACTTCTCGAATTGTCTTCATTAGATCTTCACGAATTCTTCACAGTTTTTTTTTCAATTTCTTCACAAGTCTTCTTCACAATGTTTCTCAAAAAATACTTCTCAAAAATGTCTTCTTTAGTTCTTCACAAATTCATCTTCACAATGAGTTCTTCACAGGTTCTTCTTTACAAAAATCATATGTAGATTTTTCTCACTTTTCTTCACATTAAAAATTAAAATTCTGGTTGAGCCCCCATAATGTGGGTTTGATGCCCCAGTGATAGATTTGATGATCCTTTTTGCGAATTTGTTAAATAAAACACGGAATTGATGTTTTCGCTTTGGATGTTCAAATTCAACTCTTCGTTTATTTCAAAATTTACATGTTTCTTACGCACTAATTTCTTACGATCTAGCTTGAAACATGAGCATAAAAAGGAATGAATAACCGTTATGTCGTACGTTTGTCATTGTCTCTTCTGTCTCGTTCTGTCTTTAATAGTTTCGTCCGCTTCTTGTCGTTCGTCGGTCAGTCTGTTCTATTTGACACCCTACATTTATCATTGTTGTTATTTTATTTGATGTCTCTTTCGTCTTTTTTTGGCTGTATTAGATTTCGAAATACGTTTCGGTTTCTGTCCCAGAACTATCCACGTTTTTTTTTTTTAGTGACCAACAACAACATTGCGATGAAGAAGAAACCGTCAATTAGTATTCTGGAAACGTGTCCATGGGAAGCATCGTGTGCTAAAGAAGAAGACGAACCGAACATGGGCGGTGGGAGATGGAAAGAAATAGAATTCGTTTGGTATTTTTCTCGAGGTGAGAACTCGGATGATGCTCGTTATACCGTAAAGGGAAGGTACTGTATATTTAGATTTGTATCAAATATATTTAAGTTAACAAAATATTAACTTAAGAGCATGTCAAAGCACAATTTTGGAAATATATCAAGTAAACCTTTATATTTTGATAAATACTAAATAATCAAAAAATTTTATTTAAATATTATTTTTTGAACAGAATGAAAACAATTTTTTTTTATAGACAATTTTTTATAGAAAACCGAACAATCATATTCTTGAATTTTGATTTTGATTTTTGTTTTAACGCTTTTAATTATTTTAGATTTAAAAACCATTGTCTGAACCCTGTTCACGGTATGTTTCCATCGGAACTGAATGCATTCCGCAGCTCACGTACTTTTATCGCTCATTGCCGTCCGAGTTTTGTTTATCATTCGATTAGTAATCGGAATTTCGATGTTTACCGAACGGTGGTCGGCGCTCGATGGCCAACTATCAAGCGAGGGGAGGTGTGGCGAGGGGAGGAATCGAAGAGGGTGAGGGGGGTTCGTTAGATTACTTCATCACAAGAAATCACTAGACGCGAACATAATTTTGACAAATCCGAAACGAGTTACGTCGTCTCGTCTCTTGACTTTCATCGGAAATTCAAATAGAAGACGTAGTCAATAATTCTCGCCGGCTCTGTTTTTATGTCTATCCACATGTTGTTCCTCTGTCTATCTGTTTGTCTGTCTGTCTATTTGTCTCGAAGATTTATTCATTCTGCGTAGCATCCCGCAAATGAAGACAACGGCAATGAAAAAAACGAAAAAAATATTGGCAAAAAAATTGTGGGTAAAAAATAGAAGAGAAAGAGAGAAAAGAGAAGAACCAATAATCGGCCATCCATTCGTCTTCGAAATGCAAATCATTTCTTAAAATATTAACTACTCATTCCTTGGCGATGGAGCAACAACAACTCCAACAATACAACAACAAAAAAGTGTAAGTGATGCTAATTCGGAGGCAAGTTTATTTTTGGTATATAAAAGACTTGGTCACGATGTCCAAGTTCTAAGTTTCGATTCGAACTTCGTGGCGTGGAGATTCAGGAGAGATCAAACTAATCATGTTCAGATTCGTAAGTTCCACCACACCTCGCACAATAGTTCGCGATGAGTGAAAGTCTTCTCGGTAACCAATTCGATCCTGTCCTCTTCCTTCACTAGATCACGCTCTGTGCCCTCGTCTCGGCCTGCTGCGCGGCCAGCATCGGCGTCGACTCGACCACCACCGAGAAGAAGGAGATCATCCCACTGCTCCGCTTCGAGACGGACAAGAAGCCGGACGGCTCCTTCAGCTTCAGCTACGAGGGCGGCGACAAGAGCTTCCGCGAGGAGTCCGGCGTCCTCGAGAACGCCGGCACCGACGACGAGGCGCTCGAGGTGAGCGGCTCCTATCGCTACATCGACGCCGAGGGCCGCGAGATCGAGGTCCACTACACGGCCGGACGCAATGGTTTCGTGCCCGTCGGCACCAACATCCTCTCGGAGATCTCCAGCCTGGCCAAGGCGGCCGCCGACCTGCCCAACAACCCCGAGAAGGAGGAGATCGTGAGACGCAAGGCTCGCTCCGGCGAAAAGAAGATCACCGAGGTGGAGAATATTCCAGTGGTCGTGGAAGCCAAGCTTGAGAAGGTGGAGGAGGCCAAGCCCGAGAAGGTCGAGGATGTCGAGACCAAGGCTTGAGGTGAGAGTGAAATGTGATAAACTGCGATGTTGGATAACGAAATGATACAACGATGAAAGAAACTACCTCAATTTGAAAATTTGAAAAAAAAGAAATAATCTATCTAGGAATGCATACATATGTATAGTATATATGGGGCTGGGATCCTCTTCCTTTGCCGCCTGCAGAACGTGAACAAGTATTATTATAGCGCTCTTAGGACACCTCCTACCTCCTCCTCCTCCTCCTTCCTCAAACTTTATTCAACTATCGCTCTATTCTTCGACTCAGGGAAATACAATATAGTATATAATTAGGTGTTAAGTGTGTTACACAAACTGGTTGCTAGCCATATTTTAAGTGAATAAGAAATAAAGTTAATAAAAAACTAAGTCAACAAAGAGTTGTATATGCGAGAAGAGTCAATATATTTGGTAAGAGAATTCGTTGTGAAGTCAACACTTGACTTTAGACGAGAAATCGATTGAGAATGAGGTGGAACTTTAACAAATAAGATTAAATGAAGTACCATAGATGACAAAAAAAGACTCCTCAGATGTCTTTCGGGGAATTTCTTCATCTTTTTTGGGATTCATAAACCACATTATTAAAGTTAGTCATAAAAAAAACTACAACATTTTTAAAATTAGTCATCAAAAGAGTTCAAATTTGTCATTGAGACAAATCTTTTCTCATCTCTATCAAATGTCGTCCATGTCTCAATCCTAAAGACCATTCATCACCGAAAGGTTTATGCATTTCAGCCAACGAACAAAAGAATGTCTCAGCCAAGGAAATACATATATTTGTACAAAAACAAATGAACTGACAAAATGTTAGTCATTAAAATCATCATAAATCCCACAGCAACAACAAATCGCTATGAGGAGAATTGTATGCATAACAAATGAATTTTGGTTCATATAACAGCAAAAGCAACAAAAACCAGAGGCATCAAAAAGAGAAGGCATCATCGACGACAACAACAACAGCAAATTTAAAGAATTCCCTCGAAGCTCCAATTCATTCTCATCCGCTGAGAGGCGTCCGGCGAGCTCCACACAAAAGATGAGGCAACTGTCGACCGAGGTGGGGGTACTCAAGGGGATCATTTTGATAAATTAACACCCTGTAATTATTTTGATTGCTTAAATTGTTTGACTTTTTCTTTCGTGTGGAACCGTTTGCTTGCAAAGCTCATGTTTTTCCATCTCTCTTTCTTTCTATTTTGTCTCGTTTACTCTTGTTCGCTACTTCATTTCGCTCCCAACGTGAAGCTTCCATTCGAGTGGAAAAATGTCAGAAATTCTCAGAGTTTTATATGATTTGTTTGGAATTTTATTTCCACGTTCATCGCATGAAACTATTTTTTTCGCTCTTATTGTTCTTATTGTTGTTGTTGTTGTTATTGTGATTTTTTCTTACTTTGGCCTTTTGGTTTTTTCTTTTCATTCATATTTGTTTTGCTTTTTTCAAAATCGTTCGCATTCTTGTGAGAACAATAATTTTTTCGTCGAGGGGGGGAAACAAGACAAAAACACTCAAACGTGCAACGATAAGATTTAATTAATCTCCGAGATCGTCTGCTGATGCTTCTTCTCCACCTTCCACCTGCCTATTGTTGGGGTTAGTACTTGTAGTAACAACAACAACACCAACAACAATTGGCATCTACACTTACTCCAAGCTTTAATTTTTAATGAATTTAATTCGAGGTTTCAACTCAACTCATCTCAACTCGACTTCACCGCATGTGGGAGCCTCTTAATTCAGAGGGTTTTAGTTGTTGTTATTGTTGTAGTTACAGTAGTTGATACAATGTTGTTCCTACAGATGATGATGATGTTGGTGTTGTTGTTGGTATTGTTGTTGTGATGTTGATGCATCTGACAAATGAGTGATTAAGCTATCTATTTCATCGGATTTCCATCTGGATTTCGCAATGATCGAATTAGCATGTTGCGCATTTTTGTTTTCGTTTTCCTTGCGACCTCGCGATTTGCATGCGGAATTGCAACGTTTCTGAGATGGTGTGGGAGGGGGCGGGGGACGCATGTTCTGTTGGAAATTCCCGCTCTTAATCATCTCGATCTTTGCCGCATTTCGAATGCACATCTAATGATGCTTCTTCCATGCTCGATCCGATCGTCTACACGGATGTTCGATGTCGACTGGGAACTAATTCTTCGTCTCTGACTGCGAATTCGAATATCAATCATTGGGAATGAAATTTATAGTCAGAATCGAAAATATAAATCTGAAAATCAAGAAATAATGGTTTTTTTAAATTATTTTGTTTGTAGAACTTTTTTTTCAATTTTTTATAAAAATTATAAATTTTTTAGATTTTTATTTTGATTGATATAAAAAAAATGTTTTTTCGTGTTTTTTAGATTTATAATATTTCAATTTTTGTTTTGTTAAAATCTGCAATAATTTTCTATATAGTTTTATTTTGATTTATTTAAAAAAAATATCGTTTCTCAAGAAAAATCATTTCTTAACCTTTTCTAATAAAATGACATCACTGTCTATTTCTCTTCACTCTCTCTCTCTATCTCTCTCTTAACCACTGTACTCTGCATATTAGTTGCTTGTTCTGAGAAATAATTTTCCCGGAAAATCGATATCGATCACCGCCGTCCGCAGCTCGTTGGCCACACTCACGTTCGCCGCGTAAATGGCAACTGGGTCCCAGGGAAACGATCCATGGCAGATCGAACCATGTTCGACGTCCGGCGTTTCAAAATCGATGATCCAAATGGCAGAAATCAAGTCAACTTTACATAAACTGGATTGTGAGAGAAAACAATTCACGCAAACATCATAAACATAGTGGAAAAATATAAATATAGAAAATATTGCAAACAAAAAACTCGTATATACAAAAATGAAACTGAACAAATATGTTCCGAATAGGCTGCTAAACCGTTTTTCCGATCTTTATGAAATATTTACAGCATATTCCTGAATGACACGAGATCTTTAGAATATACTTTAAAGTAATTGAAATAATTTGCTAAACAAATTTAATAACTATAACCACAGTAAAATCTCCCATAACCGGACATCCAGCGTCGAGTACGCATTAAAATATAATTTGACATTTCATCAAATTTCTGGAAAATGTGAAATAAAATCCAAATCGGCAAGAAAATCCAAATTTACAATAAAATTAAAAATTTTCAATTAATTACTAAAATTCAATAAAATTCTAAATTTTCAATAAAATTCAAAATTTTCAATTAAACTTCTAAATTTTCAATAAAATTTTAAATTTTCATTAAAATTCTAAAATTTCAATAATTCTCAAAATGTTAAATAAAATCATAAAAATGTTAAATGAATCACAGTTTTCAATGAAATTCAAAATTTTCAATGAAATTAAAAATTCAAAATTTTCAATGAAATTAAAAATTCAAAACTTTCAATGAAATTCAAAATTTTCAATTAAAATTAAAATTTAAAATAAATTTTAAAATTTTCAATAAAATTCAAAGTTTTCAATTAAATTCAAAATTTTTAATTATATTCAAAATTTTTTATAAATTTTAAAATTTATAATAAAATTCAAAATTTGTAATAGAATTCAAAATTTTCCAGTTTTCAATAAAAATCAACATTTTCAAGTTTAAAATCATACATACTGTGTGTTCCGAATACGCTGCCAAACCCTTTTTTTTATGAAATTTCTACAGAAGATTCCTGACTGACACGAGATCAAAATAGCGATGATGAATAGAAATATATAAAAACATATAAAATATCAATAAAAATATATATCAATAAAAATGTATAAGAACAAAAATGTATAAAAAAAATATATAACAAAAAAATATAAATCCATTTATATAACTGCAAGAATAATGAAACCAATCTAAATAAACTGCAATTAATTGAATGTCGGACGAATGAGAATGCGATCGATGATGCGGTGATGACATCGCGATCGCGGTCATTTGGATAGGAGGGGAGGTAGCGGGGTTTGTTGGGGAGAAGCAACAAACAAACTCCGTGATCAATGGGAACGACAATGGCGATGGCTCCGGCGACGACTTCTTGAAGGACAGATCGTTTTCGCCGGAGTGAAGAATGCGCTTCGATGCCTGCGAACACAAATGCATTAGTGACCAGAGCAATTACAAAAATAACAATAACCAATTGTTGTAAGTTATAAATTGCATCTGACATTTCCTTCTTGCCTATCGAACGCTCTCTCTCTCTCCTGCTCGCTATCTCTTTCTCTCTCTTTGTCCTCTCCTTTGTTAACTTCTTCTTCCTCTTGATCTTCATCGTCATCCATTGGGACGATCGAATTGTGATTTTGTTATTTTAGTAGTAGTTATTGTTGTTATTGTTTTAGTAGTAGTTGAGATTACATTTTTGTTGTTGTAGTTATTGTTGTTGCTTCGGTTGTAAAACTCTTAAAAGCGGCCTTTAATCGACACCGATCGCAACCGGCCGGCTTCGATGGTTTCAAATGTTGTTGTAATGTTGTTTATAGTGATGATTATTATTTGTTGTTGTTATTGCTGTTCATTTTGATGTTGTTGGTATTGTTTTTGCTTTTACTGTTATTATTGTTGTTGATGTGTTTGCTGTTGTTACTCTTGTTGCTGTTAAGTTAGACGCCTTTTTTGTGTTATTTTCACTTTCATACCATCGTCGATTCGTCGACATGAGAACTGGTCCACGTAGGAGTGTCTGGTATTCGACCTTTTCGTAGTGGAGCAACGAAACAATCGTGGGCGAATCGATCGCAGACAGGACGGAAGGATGAGCGGGAAGATGGGGTGTGAAAAAGAGAGAGAGAGAGAGAGAAGGATGCAGGAGATCACGAGAAGGATGCAGGAGATCGAGAGCAGAAAGGAATGAGGAAGTCGCAATTAATCCTTTTGGGTCCTCCTGAATCATCCATTGAGTCCACCACTGACTGATAAACCTCGCTCTGTCTATCTCTGTCTCTCTCTTTGTCTCTCTGTCTATTTATCAGCGGATTTTCTAAGTTGACCCACTGCCCTGTGACTCAGACACCTACACCGTTCACCTCTCGATCCGTCCGCCCCTTTTAGCCAACGAAAATGCCTGTACAAAAACAATGACTTAATAAAGTTACATCAAAATGTTAACTAAATAAATTGAATGAACAACAAATGTTGAAGCGAATCTTCGTCAAACATCACAATAGCTAATAATAGCAAGAAGAACAACAATATAAACCATAATAGAAACAACAATATAAACAACGATAGGAACAACAACAGAAACAACAATATAAACAACAATAGAAACAGCATAATAAACAACAATAAGAACAACAATAGAAACAGCAACAATAAATACAAATAACAACAACACTGAGCCAACTGATGGGAGCGATCAACTGCCCATCGATCAGACACAATGCGATCGAACGCGCCAATCGTTGCTCTCCATCATCCATCGAATGGAAGACCAACGAAGCCCCGAACAAAGAGAGAGACCCCGAGTCGCGTCGTAACCGCAAACAATGCACAAATTTATGGGCTTTCAAAGTTTATCGAGGCAGACGCAGCCCGAGTCAAGCGCTGGAATCCGTGAGTCGAGCAAAACCAAGTCAAACCAAGTCAAGTCGAGTCAAGTGAAGTGCCGTCTGCGAGTCTTGAAAAGATCAGGCTTGTTACAACAAGATCAACGAAGGAGGGAGGAGAACTTGGACGGAAGACGATTTACACCTTGCTCGTGGCGGGAGGCAACTGGACGGCGTTCGCCTCGAGTCGGGAGTCGAGCGTGGTCGAAATGTCGAAAGTCAGTTAGTCATTCAGTTAGTCATTCAGTCAGTCGGTCAGTTAGTCATTCAGTCATTCACTCAGTTATTCAGTCAATGAGAAGTGATTAGATTAGAGCAAACCATGGTATTGATCGTTTAGGTCGGCTCCTCGCCGATGACCGCATGCCCATGGCGTGCAATTACAGCCAAGTATCGAAATTAATTAGATGATTCCGCCAAGTGGTCGTCGGCCTTGAGGTTGGGTAATTTTCGTCGTGACACGGAGACGTTCTTGTTGATGCTCCTATTGAAGTACTTTCGCGACGAGAAATTCCTCTGTTTCGATGTAATTTTTTCTCAATACCAATACCATTGGATATATGTATAATGACCTTCTTCTTAGTCTGCCCAATTTCAATATCGCAAAATATGTATTATGCCAAAATATAAGCAAAAAGATTTACTAAAAATTTACATTACTAGAAATTTAATTTTATGCTACTTCATATTTCTAGTAATGTAAATTTTTAGTTAAAAATTATATAATTTAATCATTTTATTTAAATTGAAGGTTATACACCTTTACACAAATCGATCTAAAAACAACCAGTTTGAATAAGTAAAAGTAAAAATATGTTTTCCTCAAAATGAAAATAAAATAAAAAATTACTTTATTGAACTAGTTTGTATTACTTACATTATCTTTACAATTCCAATTATTTTGCGTTAAAATGCTGTTATTAATAAATTATAAACTCAATCCTCTCACTGCTTTCTATCCTTGATAATTGTCGTTTACCATATTCTTAACCTTCTTATATGTAGCATTTGTGGTGTCGTCTGAACTTGTTCCATTGATCATAGTTCTTCGTTGACATCGATGACTTCTACAACTTGTATGGCTTCTTCGCATACGGATCCGCATTGAAAACTCTATGAAATGAAAATATTGCTTTTTGAAATTTATGATCTCGTCGCAGCACATCTTAAATTAAATCAGATTTTCTAATAATTCTGCTTGCAGCAATACGACGAGATTCCGCTTTGTCTTCCACTCCTTCGTCCCTCCCCCTCTCTCCCTCTCCCTCCCTCTCTCACTATCTCTCTCTTTGTAGCTGCCTCCATTTTCCTCTCGTTCACTCGTCTTCGCTCTCATTCCTCTCATCGCTCACCGCACTTCGCTCACTGCTCTGCAATAAAATCAACTTGCAAATTCACATAAATTAATATATTTCTTCCCCTCTCCACACCTCTGGTGTTATTCTTGTTGTTGTTGTTGTTGTTGTTGTTGTTGTTGTTGTGATACATAGTTGTTCTCGTTACAAGCTTAACTTTTGCAAAATTCGCATTTTTCCATCCATCCACCATCTCGACGTCTCTCATCCCATTCATCGTCTTCCCTCGGCCTCCGACGCGCGCATGTGCAACGCCCTCTGCATTTGAATAGAGTTGCGCATACGCCTCGGAGTCGTTGTCGTCGTCGCCGTCGCCGCCGCGGCTGAGCCCGAGTTCGAGCTCGGTCTCGGATCGTCTCTTGTGAGCCTCTCGACTGCGACGCTAGCGACAACTGCAACTGCAGCTGAGACAGCGACTGAGGCTGAAGCTGAAGTCGAGACTGAGGCTGAGAGTTCGGCTGCTGCCGATGTTGTTGTTGTTGCTGTTGCTTCCACGGGTCTCGTTGTTGCGTCTGCTGTGAGGGCTTCGTTGTTGTTTTTGTCGTTGCCTCTCTATCTTGTTGTTGTTGCTATTAGATGTAGTTGTTGCTTTGCCTCTCAACGTAATTGTTGTTGATTTTCAATGCAGTTTCTTGTTGTTGTTGTTGTTGCAGTTGCTATTGCCGCGATGAAAATGACGTGAAAAATCTTCGCTCAGAAGCCGGCCGAGTTGAGGTATAAAAAGCGTCTGCCTTCTACAACTATCGTTAACCAACCTCATCGAGTCTCCAAGCGAAGACGATCTCAAGAACACCGCGAGTGAGTTTCAATTTTCACTAGTATTTTCCTGTTGATCCTTCGCATCCTTCGATCAACGAGTCGACTCTAAGTCACTTGTGTCGCCAAAGGACGTCGTAGTGTTTTTCATTTGTTAACCAATAAAGTTCTTCTTGATTTCTAATAAAATTTATTTATTATTTTTTTTTTAGTTTTGATCAGTTTGTTATATCAAAATATACAAGTTTCATCCCTCAACAAAGGATTAAAATCGAATCAAAAGTGAGTTTAATACATATTTTTAAATGAAATTATTTTCAAAGGACGATTTTTCAATAATTCGTTATTCGAAGGAAAGATGGCAAAGAAATAAATCCTAAGGAAATATTTTTTGGAACATTTCTAAATCATATTTTCAAAACGATATTTAAAAAGGATAAGGTTATTTCTAAAGGATATTTCCAAAGGATATTTCCAAAGGATATTTCCAGAAGATATTTCCGGAGGATATTTTCAAAAAAGATTTATCTCAAGCATATTTCAAAAAGGATATTCCTAAAGGATACTTGAAGAGGAGATTTCCAAGGAGATTTAGAAAAAAATTTTCAAAATTGTTTTTCAAAAATTACAAAATTTTCAATGAAATAGTTTATGGTAATCAGAACGAATCCTTGAGACAAAAAGGATATTAAGATGAAAATCACTATTCATCGTTCGATCGAAACTTTGAGATTCCAAAATAATCTTTTTGTCGACGATGACGACACACGATTCACTACAAGACCGAGTCCTGAGGCGGAAAATTGATAAATTGGAAGCGTTTAATGTCAGGTCGAGAAAATAAAAGCGAGAAAATTGCGAACATTAATTTCGACCGATCAACGACGACATCAGCAATAATAACAAAGCGACAGCGACAACAAAAACAACTGAAGCTGACGATTCTAACGCCAGAAGGACAGTGAAGACAACAATAACTACCACCACCAACAACAACAACAACGTTGGCAATATGAAGAAATATTGTGTATGAAAATTAATGCTCATGGTATTCAAATCGTGGCCCAGAGCAATGACTGGAAATTGCTTCCAAACTGCACCTTGCAACAGCAGCAACTATGATGATGGTAACTACAACAACAAGAGCAACAACGATGATGACAACAACAATTTCAACAGCAACATAGATGATGACAACAACAACAATATACACCTTGTGAGAATCGTTCGACACGATGTTGATGATGATTCAATTTTTCCGCCTCCTCCATCTCTATCTCACTCTCTCTTTCTCTCTCTCTCGCTCTGGTCTGATTGTGGTCGCAATCGAAAGGTCGCTTATGAGGGCGAGTGTGTGGCATTTGATGGCGTTGTCACTCGCCGACAATTTTATGACCATCGTTCTTTTGGATTTTGTTTTGTTTCGATTCTGACTTTGCCTTCTTTTCATGGCATTTGTTTTTAATTTCATTGCAATCATGTAAATGCAATAATTTATAAAAAGTCATTTTTTTATATTTCACATTTGTATTTCTTTGATTTACAATTTTATTTTTATGATTCCCATTTTATTTTTGTGGTTTTAACCTTTATTTCTATGACTCCCAGTTTTATTTCTATGATTCCCATTTTTATTTCTACAATTGTCTCATATTCAATGCTTTGTTTTCTTTTTTTCCCACTGCGAAAGGTCATGAAGCAGTTCGTTTTCGCCACTCTCACCGTCGTTTGCTGCCTGGGCGCCGCCTCCGCTCAGCTTCGCGGCCTGCAGCAGCCACGCGGCAACTCGTACGATGCCAACGCCGTGATCCTGAAGCAAGGATTCGACCTGAACCCCGACGGCTCGTACAACTACAAGTGAGTATCAGCCGTGAAAATTCCTGAATCGAGAAAACAAACCATCCACAAACTCTTAGTCCAGAAATTCTCATTCCAAAAACTCTCACACCAATACCTCTCGATTCTATAACTCTCACTGAAATAACTCTCACAGAAATAACTCTCACTGATATTACTTTCACTCAACACGATAGAGCAACGAACTATTGTTCTAAGAATTAATTGTTCAACTGCTTCCCATTTGAAGATCCGCATCACGGCATGGGATTTCCATGGGCGGTCATTTCAAATGCGGTATTTTGCAACGAATCTTTAATTAATAGTTAAACATCTAAATATTTGAATTACGACTTCTTCGTCTCCATCGTCGTCCGATGCCTTTTCGTTCTACACGTGTTGTTGTCGTGCGGCCAAAGCACCTATTACAACAAAATAAAAAATCCTCCCACATCGAGTGGAGATGTTTAAGCAACAAACCTAAAACAACGTTGAGAATAACAAAATGCCAACAACAACACAAATAATAACAAGACACAAACAACAACATTGAGAATAATAAGAAGTTGATGCAAAAATAGCAATAAATTAAGAGGAAATATATTTCGAGGAAAAAATGCACGCGGGAAATTAATTGCAGACAAATTGACTCCAACACGAATGCACACACACTCACACACATTCGGACACGTTTAGCTCTCGTGGCTTACACGCCTCTCGAAGAGACAGACTTCGTGATCGTCGATGGTGATGATTCACACCTTGCGGCTCAACGATCGCCACCACAGACGAAGACCGACCCCCCACGTCCCACCTCTCTCTCTATCTCTGTCTCTTGACCC
The DNA here is from genome assembly GCA_017309665.1 of Coelopa frigida. Taxonomy (NCBI): domain Eukaryota; kingdom Metazoa; phylum Arthropoda; class Insecta; order Diptera; family Coelopidae; genus Coelopa; species Coelopa frigida. The sequence continues at coordinate 28,052,768 of CM029562.1, forward strand.
ACTTATAATGGATTCTTGTCTCAATTACAGTTACGAAACCAGCAACGGCATCCGAGCTGACGAGGCCGGATACCTGAAGAACCCGGGTAGCCAACTGGAAGCGCAGGTGAGTCGCGATCAAGATTAGAGAGATCGCCATCAACCACGCCCCCAACTCCTCTGCCATCTCTGGGGGATTAGCATAATAACTTAAATTCAAAATTAGCATAGCGGTAGAAAGAGAAGGCGATATGCCAATTAAGATGAAGTGCACATTAGGGTAATGATCAAGTAGTGCGATCACCGAGTTCCAAAAGACGTTGCCTACATTTAGGCGAACGATTTAAAGTGTGAACCTTTGAAGAACGTATGAGCGAGATAGTTGTGGGTAACTGTGTGCGAAAATTGTGTTAGTGGGGAGCTTTAAGTGGAGCTTTTCAATTCATTGAAGACAACTTTTAGGTGGCTTTGTAAAAATTTCGTAATTTTATCAAATCTTCTCTTCTCGCTCGTAGGTGATGCAGGGATCCTACTCGTACACCGGACCCGACGGCATCCTCTACACCATCAACTACATCGCCGATGAGAACGGTTACCGTGCTGAGGGCGCCCATATCCCAACCCCACCCCCAGCTCGTGCTCCCGGTGGCCGATTCTACAAGTAATCCCTTGAAATGAAGACCGAACAACAGCAACAGCAATAATAGAGATAGGACGATAGAACGAGGGAAGGCAAAGTGGAAACACATAACAAACAACACTAAAATAACAACATTACTCAACAACAACAACCACCACAACAACAACACCACCAACATGGCAACACGGCAACAACAACAACAACAACACGAAATGATCGTCGAGCGAAAGGATCGATCGATCGATGGGCGCATGAGAATGAATTGTATACGAAAGACGGCGGCAAGTGGCAACACCGCAATATAGAATACTGTGAACATATATATATATAAATACTCAATTGAAGAACACCACCAATCACAACAACAAGAACAACATCAATGACAACAACAACAACAACACACATTCACTCTAAGCCTTTAGTTTAGAAACACCGAACCCACCTGTGCTTCGAAGCCACGCCCCCATCCTCTTTCTCACCCCTCATCATCTTCTTCCATTCCACTCACCTCTCTAACTATCTCTCTCTCTCACTTTAACCCATTCTATGGTAATCTTTACTCTATCACATCTATCTCTTTTAATTATTATATTATTCTTCATTTTTACGATTTCCTTCGCATCTGCGGAATTTCTATTTTATTTCTTGTGAATTTTAATATTAATTTTAATTTGAACAATGGTGTTTTTTTTGTTTTTTTGTATCTTGTAATGTGTAGAGAAAAAACGATTCTTGTTTTACATGTAAAATAATGTGGAAATCGCGATTTCTAATGCAAAAGTATGGCAATACTGCAATAAATAAATTGCGACAAAAACTCAGCAAACGCCTTTCATTCATTTCCATTCACTCGATCTCTTTCACAGTTTCACTATCTCTCTCTTTGGTTCTCACTGTCTCTTTTTGGTTCTCACTGTCTCTATTTGGTTCTCGCTCTTTCTTTGTTTCTCGCTATCTCTTTGTATTCTTCTTCTCTCTTTCTCTTCAGCTACTTCTTCAGATTGAAACTCGAGCTGCGACGACTGATGGACCCTGGCCGAGGAATGTGCGTGGGGGCAGCGGGGCGTGGCGAGCCGCCCACCCGCTTGCAGGCCGGCGGCGACCCCGACCTCGGCGAATACGACGACGCGAAACGCTTCAACGTCGGAAGCGGCGACATCGACGGCGACGCCGACACCGACATCGAACACGAATGCGATGGAGTCGCCGACAGCGACGACGCCTGCGACGTCAGCCCCGGATGACGCGACGACGTCACCTTCATCGATCCACCACCGGTTGTTGGTCCACCGAATTTCGGTGGACTCTGGCGTTTGCGCTTCTGCGTCAGCTGCTCCAGGAGCGGTTCCTCGTCGAAGACGAAGAGGACGCGCAGCTTGCGCACATCCTGCTGCCCGCTGAGGAAGCGCATGGCGCGCCCCACCGTCTCCACCTTGAAGTCGGGCTTCGTGTGCTTGCGGCCCATGAGGTCGTGCAGCCGAAAGAGTCGGCCCATCGCCTGCGGCTGGCCCGAGACGACGCTGTCGACCAGGTTCAGTCGCGACCCAAGACGCATCACCAGCGTCGCGCTGCCGTCGGGCGCCACCAGCTCCTCGGGCTGCACCACGTGTCGCAGCCGCAGACGCCGCAACTCGCAGCGAGCGATGCGCAGGCTGCGATTCGCCGCGGCGCGCATCCGTCGCTCGGGCGCGAAGACGGTCTTCGCCAAGTCGGAGGCGTCAGCGCCTCGCAGGAAGCGGCCGAAGCGTCGGTACGCGATGATCGTGCTGACCAGCAGCGAGCCGAGCGCCATGATGCCCATCAGCGAGTAGAGGATCTGCCAGAGGAGGGCGTTGGCGGCGCTGGCTGCGGCGTAGCGCGGCGCCCGCTCGATGTAGTCGTGGACGATGTCGAGGAAGAGGGCGTGGCAGTCGGGCACCGACAGCCGCGTCGGGTGGACACTGATCGGGATCTTCTGGTTGAGCAGTTCTGTTCGGCGGTCGGGGAAGATGAAGTTCTTCACCGTCGTCCAGAAGAAGGTGCCCGGGCCCTTGGCGCCGAGGATGAGGTCGGTGCAATGGTCGGTCGCCTGCCGAAACCAACTGAGGCAGGTGGGGCCGACGTCCAGGTCGGGGTGGAGGGCGCGACAGAATTGTTCCATGGTGGGTGGCGGTACCTGGTTTTTGAAATGGGTCTTGAAATCACTTTCGTTTAACTCAATTTGCTGTCTCTACTCACGTTTCTCGGTGCGGAATGGGTCGGGTGCGGATTCGGGGTCTTTTGCATCTCCTCGTTTGACAGAATCTCAAAAATATATTTCACGCATTTTGACACCCGAATATTTTTCCGTTCGACGTGCTGAGAATTTGATTTTTTTGTTTTCGTTTCGTCAGTTTTTGAAAAAAAAATCCCAGCCGCCAGACAAAGTATTTCATGTGAGTTGGATATTCTTGACGATGCTGTATTCCATCAATAGCAAGAGAGAGATATTTAAAACCAGAAGCAGAAGAGAATGAACATCAACATGGTCACAACAATCATTGAATCATCTGCAATAACATCGAATTAGCTAATTGGTGATTAAAAACAACTTCGGCGCAATCAATAACGAAATGTCGAAAAGTGAAACAACTACTTTCACCACTCACTTGTGATATACTACATACATACGATAGATATCCATTGGTGGTGAAATAATTCAATCAACAATCGAACAAAAAGCACCCTCCAAACAGGTATTCGAACACAATATGATCCAGACGAAAACCACACAGAACACAGAATCAGTAGTCAATAAGCCAAAATTAATGACAATAGCACGAGTTCTTTGCAGTCCTATAAAAGCCACAAACTCACGAAAGTCCCAAACAGTAATCAGTAGACTGCAAAGATCTGCAGTCGTTGCAAGAAATTAATACAAATAAGGAATCGTTATCATCATTATCATGAACTTCTCACTGTACGTTGTTCTGCTTATCGCCTTGGCGACCTTCGCCTGGGCGGATCAACCGGAGTTGGAGGAAGTTCATCCTGGACACGATAATGTCGGTGATCGTGTGGCCCGCGGCTATGGAGGCTTCGGCGGAGGCGGCTTTGGTGGCGGTGGATTCGGCGGTGGAGGCTTCGGACGCGGTGGATACGGAGGATTTGGCGGACGCGGTGGCTACGGAGGCTTCGGCGGTGGCGGATTCGGAGGCGGTGGCTTTGGAGGTGGTCGCGGAGGCTATGGTGGCTACTATGGATAAGTTGTTGACAATTCTGTAGAATCATTTGCATTATTTCAATAAATAAAACAAACAAAAAAATAACAGGTTTTTACTCTCACTTCGATGCGAAATCGAATATCGTTTGGGAATAATTGCGGTTTCATTGTTGATAGCAGATTGTTAGTGTATTCGAATTAAAATTTCGGGAGTTAAAAACATCTGGTTAAAATTGTATTATTGATTCGATCAACCATTATGGAGAGAATGATATTCAGAAGAGGATAATATGCAGAAGTATTTTTTATGACTGACTACTGGAATACAACCGGTACTTTTTATCTTACTTTCTTTCTTTTAATCATTCTTAAATCGTGAACCAATTATTGTCTCGACAATTTTTTGAAGCCGTTAGTACCTCGCAATATACACGCTTGGCGTTTGTTATAAGATCTATTTCCTCTGGTATATTTTTGTAGGTGCCATCTCGGATTTTCTTAAACCAATTACTATTCATAATGGGCGTTATGAGTTGCAAATGGTGGTTAAGCCAGAGCATACATGGGCTGGATCACATTTAGGTTATCGAGTGGTCGCTCAGCGCACTTAGGCCGTGACAGGCCCAATGTAATACCAGAAGGGGAGTGTTGTGATTGTTGAAACGGCACGCCTAGACCTGGCTCACATTTACTCATAATAATCTTCAAAGGAATATTTTTGTAGTACTGTGAAACATATAAGTATTGAACAAAAATAAGTCAAAATGGAATATTCTTCAGATCAGAGGAGGCAACTCAATCATCAAAATTATTGGCATACTGTGGGCTTTGGTCAAGTTTATCGCAATCATTGGAGTTGTGCGTTTGTAAGGTTTTACACTAATTAGAGTTGTGTCAAGAACCCCAACGTCTGGGGTAAGATCTGTTATCATGACACATTTTATCTCTCAGAAATTGGTCATTCCTCGCCAAGGCGTGGAGGCCGTAAAGAAAAATAAATATTCTCGTAAGCTTCACATTTAGCCACGGTCCCACCGTTAACACCACCATAACTTCCATAAAAACAGTTTCTTTTGTTAAAAAAATTAGAATTTTTATTCATTACAAAAATGCGGACCAAAGTCCAAGTTCAGCCGAAGAAGCCTCCACCGTAGCCACCGTATCCGCCAAATCCACCAAAGCGCCGGAAGCCGCCGTATCCACCACGGAATCCGTAGCCGCCATAACCACCATATCCGCCGAAGCCGCCGCCACCGAATCCACCGTAGCCTCCGCCGAATCCACCGAGACCACCGCCGAAGCCACCGAGTCCACCGAAGCCGCCGAAGCCACGAGCTCTACGGCCTCCGACGTTCTCGTGTCCCTGATGATTGACTGCGTGAAGATTGACTTCGTCATCGAGAGGATGAGCCGCGGCGATAGCGATCAACGCCAGGCAACCGATCGCGAAGAGTGAGAAACGCATTTTATGTTCAAAAATAATCCCGCTGATCGTTCAAATTCCAATTGTTTCCAGTTGAAGTTGTTGTTCTTCGTTTCGTTGGTTTTCTTCCACTTTCTTCTCGCAACTAATGCCTCCGAGAGATGCTGCTCCGTATTTATATATTCCTGATCCTCGTCGCCGCACTGGCTGCATCAAAGTCGCATTTGAATATAGATTTAATGAATATATGATGAATATATTATTTAATTTATTTTTTTTATTCGAAATTCTGTTCACCTCACTCATTGTATTGTATTTATTGTATCCATTGCTCGTTTTGCAAATGCAGAATTTCTAAAAGAAATACTAACAAAAAAATATCAATAGCGACAGACCCAACAATATGCATCATAACAATTGACTACAAAATCCGCAAGAAGAAGATGCTCTGAATCGAAACGAGTTCCCCAAACCTCCTTCTTTCCTTCCTTCCTTCCTTCCTTTCATTAGGGTGGAGACGTGTCCGTAAATTTGAAACCAGATCTCGTTCGAACAAAAATCCCCGTTTACGCCCATAATTATCTATACTAACATTCTAATCGATATTGTTGTCGTTATACATCTTTTTTTTTTTAATTTGATTTTGTTGTGATGTCGAACAGACTTTCTGGGGTTGCCAGATCGTTTAATGGGTGATAATTTGAATCACTTCTCACATGATTGAAGTATTCCGCGAGACTTCTTTAGGCTACGATTTCGAAGTAATCATTAAATTAATTGATTTCGTGACTCGTGATCACTGTGGGGAAATTCCTTCAAAACTATGGCATATTTATTTGTTTTTTATTATAAAATATTTTTGCTATTGTTTATAATGTCATTGAACTCCCATATGAGTAAGCAATATTTTTGTTGTGATATTTTTTCGGGTGGAATTTTTTTAAAACAATTAATATTATAATTATTTTTTGTTTGTCTTAAATTGTTTTCGCCTTTATCGGATTCCCCAAAGATACTACAAGAGGTATTCATACCAAAAAATATTCTCAACAAATAATTTAGAGCTTAGAAATACCGTACGAATACTTCAGTGTTTGATTGTATATCTTTGAATGTATATAAATGACTTCATAGGATTGAATATAGATGTGTAAAAATTATAATAAAATTTATTGGCTATTTATCTAATTGTAATATGACAGTGTTCCTCCTCCTATTCGAAATCCAATACACCTTTGAAATAATAAAATTCTAATTTACTGTATACTAACCACTTCTTTCTGACAATTAAATGAACCATATACAATAAATTATTTTATTAATTGAATGTTCGTGTTTTTGAAATACTTTTGACATTAATTACCATTTTTAATAAAAAAACTGGAATTTCTCTGTCAGTTTCTCTCCAAAAATTCTCGAAGATCGTAGCAGACGGAGGAAAAAACCAATCCCATATTGAATTATATTACATTCCATTTCGATCGGAGTAAATTTTTTTTTAGAATATTTTGAACATCAATCATTCTTTGAATGCTATCAGAATATTAAGAATTTTCAAGTTTATCCTATAAAATTTTATGGATCTCTGATGATATAAAAGAAAATTTCGTTTTCACCCCGCAATTTTCCATCATATTTTATTCTCTGCCTAAATCTATGCTATGGAAACTATGATATGGTCATCATAATTCTTAAAAAAAAATAGCAGTTAAAAACATAAAATTAAAATAAAGAAATTAAGTAAAAATAATTAGAAAAAGGTTCCAATTTTTGAAATTATTTTCTTTTATTTTGTATTTTTTTAATAATACTTTTAGACATTTTTCGTTCTTATTACATGAAATATTTTCAAAAAATTCGTGTATTAATAAATAATGGCAATGCTTAATACTAAGTTAACAACGAAGGAATTTGTTTCTATGTGATGATAAGTTTATATCTAATTATTATCCCGACAACAGTCCCAGTAAACCCCCGAGAGGATTCGCTCCAGCCGCTCCCGCCGCACCCGGGGTTCCTCCAGCTGCTCCTCCTCCTCCAGCCAACAGAGGACGCAGGCTGTTGCCCAGAGCTTGACCCAAGAGTCCGGCGAGCTGAGCAGCCTGAGCACTGTTCGCGTCTGTAGATCCGGTTGCTCCAGTCGTCCCTGGCGTCCCAGTCGCGGTGCCCGCCGTTGCTCCCTGTGATCCCGATGCTAAAGTGTTGAAGCTGCCCAAACCTCCACCGAAACCGCTGTAATTCGGTTGATAGCCTCCATTTCCAAAGGGAAAACCACCACTGATGCCACTGTATCCCGGATATCCGCCGCCAAGTCCATTGGGATAAACATTCGGACGTTGGTAACCGATGTTTGGATAAGCACCTCCTTGGTATCCCACACCGGGATAACCATATCCAGCTCCTTGGTATCCGGCACCTTGGTAACCTTGATATCCACCACTCGGATAACCGCCGTAGTTGTTGTAGCCTCCATAATTGTTGTAGCCACCATTGGGCCGATATCCAGCGTTGGGTCGGTATCCTCCGTATTGTTGATAGCCTCCACCGTAGCCGCCTCCGAGACCCTGGTAAACACCGCCGAGACCCTGGTAACCGCCTCCGTAACCCGAGTAGGCTCCGTTTCCGTATCCTGAGCCACCGCCGTATGCGGGATCCGACTGAACTCTGTTGGGTCTATTCGAAGAGCCGCCGCTCACTGGTCGCACTGGCCTCACCGGTCGCACCACCGAGACGTCATCGCTCAGCAGAGGTCTGGACGCCAGACTCAGCAGAGGGCGCAGGAGTCCCAGAGTTCGTCCCTGCTCCTGTGGGCGGCCTGCGTTCTCACGTCGATTGGTGGCTGCCGCCGATGGCGACCTGGAGGGTGTTTGTGATCTGGACGCTGTTCCTTTCCGATCATTCGTTCGTTGACACGTGACCAGCGTCAGCAACAAACCGATCACCAACAACATATAGAAATTCCTCATATTCGATTTCGTCATCGTCGTCGCTTTTCTCGACACTTGAAATCCCAATTGATTTCGAAGTTAAATTGAGTTGGATTTTTTTCTCGATTTTCTCGATACTACGTTCGCGCGCGTATCTTCTAAACTGAGCTCTCGTCTTGACACCAAAGTGGTTTTAAATGACTTCTTCAAATGTTAGCAAATTCATCGAAACAGTAGCGAAAATTCGCCAAAAATCTAAAAATGATTCCACTGACCGGAGGATGACCTTCCGTCGTCCGTATTCGGTCGGCGGAAGTGGAACGGGGTGGAACGTCATCAACTTGTTTCGCCTCCCACCAACCATTCATCGGAGACTCAAATCATCATCATCGTTGTTGTCGACATCATCGTCTGCCGGTGACTCCGGTGTCTTCTGGCTTCAGATCGCATCCGTTCGTCTTGAACTTGACGAGAAGACGGACTTCAGACGAGGTTGACATTGACTTTGCTCGTATTTTTTGGCGAAAATTTCCATAATTGTGTCGCTGTCGTTGTTGTTGTTGTCGGTTTCTGTTTGTTTTCGATTTCATTTTCACTTCCGCACTGGGCCACATGTTCGTGTTGAGGGCGTGTTTTCGGCATCGCCTTCGTGTTTCGAGCCGCTGATGGATCTGTTAATTGATGGCTCGTGGTGCGTCACTCGCGAGGTTCACAGAGGTCAGTGGACTCTGAATGCGTTTTCGCCTTGTCGCTTGGACGATTTTGGGGAAAGAAAACCAGTAAACGTTGAACGGGTCAGTGGAGATGAGTCGATTTTCACCAAATAGATTTTGCGAGTTTGGAAAATTTAAGATTGTCAGAGGTGTATTGTGTTTTATGAAAAAAGTGGACAATTAAAAGAGGCGTAGGAAACCGAGGTAGACGAAACTGAATTATCCGTCAAAGTAATCCACAACGCTTAATCAGGATAATGATGGCACTTTAAACATGTGTTAATAAATCAAATCAAACAAATCTACCTCTAAATATATCAAATCTATCTTGATTACCTTAGAAAGAAATCAATATAACAGCAAGCTTGTAAATATCCCCACTATATTTTCTGAAACACTTATGCGGAGGGAAAATGAAAGAATTAAACTATTAATTTGGAATCATAAGGAAGTGAAATCCTTCATGTCTTGTAATATAAGTGATTAATAATCCACGTCATTGGGTAACGCCATCGTCTTGTTTATGCCCAAGCTGCAGAGATTCTTAAAACACTTTCGATACGGCACAAGCACGAGTGGTAGAGGGTCTTGGTCAGTGTGTCATTGGCGTCGACGACGGTGTCGTATACAGGTTTTGAGATGTTTTCGTTATTTTCTCTTGATTTCGCACACATTTTGATTGAGCAAAAACTGTAAAAACATTTGTTTAACGACGTGCTGCGAGGAATTAAAAGAGATAGTTGTTATATTATTTACTTGACTTAGCTCGATTAACGAATGTCCTCGATGTGGTTGGAGGGAAAACCCAACCGGAAGAAACCCCTTCCAAGGGTAGACTAAGGCTCCAAAACGAAAATCTCACCGCAAAAAGCATCCACTTGACGCACTGTTGTTGTGATATTTTTCTCGATCTCAAGACGATCGCATAACGCGTTATGACGATCGATGCGAATCAGTTAACAAAACACCAAAGCGATCGTTGAAAGCATATAGCGAAAATTTGATATTCAAATAAACAAATGAATATCAATTCACTACGTTGAGGTGATTCCCCGATCAAACAATACGAGACAACGACGAAAACAAAAACGAAAAAAACAAAATAAAATAAAAAATAAAATTAACAATAAAAAAAGAAAAATAAAATCCAAATAAAAAGTCAAGACGAAAGTCGAGACAACGAAATTTTTTCTATTTATTTTTTTTTTTTTCGTTCATCACCTCATCTCCCCTCACGTGGCTCAGCCATTAATAATGGAATGTCAGGAAAGACCGGGAGTTGTGGTGGAGATGACAAGGAGTAAATTCTGTCGTCTTGATGACGTCCGAGACGCCTAGGAATTCCCGACATTTCTCCGCTATTAACAGGCATTGGATATGTTGTGGGGTCTGGGGGGAAAGACAATGATCAATTAGGAGAGGAATTCGAATAGTTTTTCTGACGATCGAATCGTGCGGGTGAACGTACTTCATTGGGCCAAATGGGGCAACGTTCCTTAGATGAGGGGGGAAATTAATAATCGAATTCAGAATTAATTATTAAGTCACTGGAGAACAGTAATATAATGAATTAGTCTAATAAAATAATTTTTTTTAATACTAATAATTATGTAAACCCCATTATTTAGGCGAGGGAATAAAAGTTTTCTAAATAAAATTATACCTAAATATGTACGTTTTTTAGAATAGATTCCTATATTGAAAAATATAACCCATACAAGGCTAGAGAAAACTAAAAAAACTAAAGAAAATCAAGAAAATCCCCTTCGCTTGGGAATTCCCCACATCAAGTGATGCTTGAGTTTCATCTTCATCTTCGCAACATGTGAGACTCTCAAAACAAGTCAAAACAAGACGTCCCCAAACCATAATAAACACCCAAAGCAAATGATTAGAAAAAACCTGGCAACAATAAAAATATAATCCAATAACAAGTTTCACCAAACTACGTTTCGTCATTGCGTAGAATCTTTGGGGGATTCATAGAATCGTAAAATTCTTGAAAACCAATCCGTTACAAGAACAATAATGACCTAATGATGCTCTCAAACAAACTCAATCATAACAAAATTTACATTTTATGCGAAAAACAATGTTCTGACTCACAAAAAAAGAGGGGAACATCACGAAAAGAACAAAAGTTTATTATGCAAAACCCTTTGAAAAGACTCTTGTTAGAATCACAGGTTCATTTAAATATATAGTTGGTCACACAAACACCCGACGCAAATATTAGTCAAAGTATTTTTTCAAATGTAAATAATATTTTCACACAAATTTCAATCTAATATTTCTTATACCTAAATAACTTTTTCTCATTTCCTCCACAGAAGTCACTTTTCGATCATTTAACTTTGGCTGTATCGATCAAAAACTCATCAGCCTCCCTTCTGGCGATCATAATTCATAAATTTTAATACATTAAATTATCAAAGGAATATACGACGGCGACAAGTTCCCACTGCGTGAATCCCAATGTTTTGTTCGATTTGGATTTTTTTCATTTCTTTCGACAGTATTTTCACCTGTTGACTGGCTTTGCAAACAGGATGAACCACTTAAAAGACTAATCAATTCATTCAATTCGAACACAGCGAATTTGGCAACAAAACGAATCTTCAAAATCTCGAAGAGACAACAGCTTCTTCTGCTTCTGCCTCCCCTGCCCTGGGTCCTCCTGCCGGTTCTTCGTCTGGCCAAGAGTCGAAACCGAAATATTCAAATTGCGTCTCCGCATCGATCGATTCATTTCGCACCTATAAAATATTTGCCAGACCCGAGGATGGTCGCAGAATCAAAAGAAACCTTGAGCATCAAACGTCCAGAGCTGCGTGTCCAGATCCAGATTCAGTTGAATTCAGTGAAATAAGAGCAAGAGAAAGAAAATGAAAAGCTACATCGTTGTGTTGGCCCTCTTCGGCGTGTTGGCCCTGAGCCAAGCCCTGCCCGTGACACACGAGACCCTCGAGTCGGTGGAGATCCCGGTGATGCAAGTTGATAACAGCGAACATGTGCGTGTGGCCCGCGGCTACGGAGGCGGCTTCGGCGGCGGCTTCCCCTATGGCGGTGGATACGGCGGCTATGGCGGCGGTCTCGGCTACGGCGGTGGCCTCGGTGGATTCGGTGGCGGCTACCCCATCGGCGGCTATTATCCCGGTGGCTACGGCGGTGGATTCGGTGGAGCCAGTGCGAGCTCCAGCTCTTCGGCCAGCGCCGGTGGCTTCGGCTTTGGCAGATAAATACCTTAGTGTAGAAATTTAAGCATAGTTCGTAATGAGAAGACTTTTCTAATAAATTATTATTAAACAAATTTCATTCTTTTATTTCTGGGAAAACCAAGTTTATTTTGTTATCATCGAAATATTGATATTAGACATATTTATGCACATTTGTATATTTCCAGAAACAGAAATTTTTCTTGAATTTTCCTTCGATGAACACCAAATCAATCGGAAAATTGTTTATGTATATTTTTTTAAATATTTTATTTAATTAAAATTCCATTTGATTTTCACTGTAAATATGTTTTACATTAACAATTCATATGTTTTACTGGATTTCTCTACACGATTTTCATCATCTCCTATAAGAAAAATATTTTAAGCAAATTATTTCAAACAACCGAATTTGTTTTTAAACATTACTATATTTTTTTAACAGACTTATTATGGATATAAATTAAAGATTTTTTAATTATTAAGAATTCTATTAACCTTATAAACTTTATCTAGTTTATAACAAGTGTTGCCTTATATTTATCTTGTTCTTCTGAGTCAAGTCCCGTTCCATTGAATTTGAATATCAATATCTAATAAAACTAAAAAATATAATAGAAGACGATTCTTTTGAAACAAAGGGAAAAAGTAGAAAAAATAAAAAATCAAAATAAAAACACAATTGATTAGCAGGTTCAAGTCAATTTTAGCGAGTTCTCAAAACAAAAGAAATAAATGAGATAAAGTAGGAATAAATTAGAGAAATGTTAATAACCTGCTGGCGTAGAGGGAACTGCAATATCGACAAAAAATAGACGAAAAACAATAACAATGAAGTGTGAAATCATCATAACAATAAAAAAAATATTCAATATTTCTCATCTTATGCTAATTCGTTGTTTTCTCTTGTAAGTCATGAATAATTTCTTAATGATCTTTGATAAATTATAGAAATTTTGAACGATATTACATTACAAGAATAACAACAACAAAAAAACCATCAACCAAAATCGATAATCTGAATTTTAATAGATTTTCAACCACAAAAAACGTATGGAAAGTTTTTTTTATTAGTTTCTTTGGTTTTGGGTGAATGAATCGTGCATGGAAACTTCCATGAAATAATTACGATTGAACCTCAATTTGATGAATCAATGAATTGGAGCAATTGTCGAATCTCATAATTTTACTTTATAATTGTCGCTGTTGTTAATTGAGACAAAAACATGTATTCTAAATCGTTTTATTGAATATATTCATGTAGATTTTTAACATGTTTATATTCTGATCAATAATAAAAAACTGAGCAGTTGATATAATTATTCCAAAACCACGATGAAATCCGATAGATCTAATGGATTAAATACAAATCATAGTTGTTCAGTTTGACCCAAATGCATTAATACTAGTAAACAATCCATTAAATCTATTTATTAAAATAAAAACACTCAATTGCGCCTTCGATTTGATTTGATTTGATTTGATTGCTGTCACTTATCTAATTCGTGGAGTGGGGGAATAAAGTCGAATCGAAAGACTTAAGCGACGAACATGGTTCGCAGAGCACTCGACTGGAATAGTTTGTGCCTTAAGTCTTTTGTTTCATCACGAAGAGGAAAATTTTGAAAGAGAACAACAGATATATTTTGGTTCACAGGAATACTTCTAATACAATGTTTCAATTAATTTTCCACCAGACATTTAACTGAATGGCATTGAAATTTGTTTTGATACAATTTGCTGCGTGATTTATTTGTGGAAAAATACTTTTATTTAAAAATGACGCAATTGAAAGGGAAATCGGCATGCCATTATATGGGATTACCAGCTAAAAATGTCCAAAACAACAACCACTTCAAACTACAACATCATTGATGAACTCATATTTCATCTACTTAGAATTGTGAATTGCAATTTTCTCTCTGATGCGATATACATTTCCATAGCTACCTGTCACGAAATGGGGAGGCCGGCCGGCCGGCTGATCATTTGTATTTGTGGTTTGTTTTTGTTGATCACTATTTTCGTTGTTGTTGCTCTCGATATGAATCTTGTTATTGTGGCTAATTATGAAGCTCGCAGTTGTTGCTGTTGTTGTAGCTTAAAAGCCCCCCACGCGAGGGTGTTTTCGCAGCATTCGTCACCACACGACCGGCCCTGAAGCTCTCTCCGCCGCCGAACCGAACCGAGGTCTGACGCTGTCTTCGTTCGCCGACGGTCCGAGTGCGTCTAGAATCACGTAAGTTCCCTTAAACTCGTTTGGGAGTCGCCGGCCAATTCGCTAAGGCTAAATCGCTGTCTCTGTCGCCATCTCTGCCGTTGTCTCTGTCGCTAACTCTGCCGTTGTCGCCGTCTCAGTCGCTGCTGGCGCTGCGTCGATGCCAACTTTTCTCACAATTGAGAAAGATTTAAGCTGTACGATTGTTGTTGTTGTTATTGGCATTGCCAATTCGCGGTCCAGAGATTTGGCGCGTTGGAAGTTTCACCGAATTTAAATGAAACAGAAAATTTCATATAAAACGAGAGGCTGCAGCCACTGGGAGCACAGAACACATTTCGCTATCGTTCTAAACGCAGCCCAACGTGAAAGTAATAATTAATAAATCAACAAAATAAATAATTCAACAAAACAAATCCTGAAAATGCGTCTCATCGTCTGCTGTCTGGTGTTGGCCGTTGTGGCCGCGGTCGCCTACGCCACGCCCCTGCCCGCTGAGGAGGACGCCCAGCTCCAGGCCGAGGCTCTGCTGGCCGTCGACGCCCAGGGACACGAGAACGAGTCGGAGCGCCAGGCGCGCCAGTTCGGCTTCGGCGGCTACCGCGGTGGATACGGCGGCGGCTATGGTGGATATGGCGGCTATCGTGGTGGATACGGAGGCGGCTATGGTGGCTATCGTGGTGGATACGGAGGCGGCTATGGTGGATACCGTGGTGGATACGGCGGATTCGGTGGATACCGCGGAGGCTACGGTGGATTCTACGGATAAGCTGGAGGAGGATTCAAAGAGATTTTCGCCTTCTGGCGAATGAAAGAAAACTTGCCGTCCAAATGCTCTGATCAACGGTGATATTTTATCACTTTGATCTTCGATTATTATCTTGAATTAGAAAAACAAAAATATACTCAAATCAAAAGAAAACAAAAACTTTGCTTTTTTATTAAATCATTTAAAATTAGAATTTTGTTTTGCAAAAAACATAATAGGGGTCGTTGTTTGGATCGAAAGAAACAAAAGACTTAGACAACGAACTCGGTCCAAAGGCTTGAATAAGTTTGCGTCTGAAATCTTTCGTTCGCTCGTGACAAAATAAATATGAAAGTTGGTGTTATAGGATTGGTTTTGTTTTGAATCAAAAGAGAAAATTATATTTGTAGCTCTCTTTCACTCTTTCACTATTTCAGAGAAATTTAAATCCAGTTGTGACAAAACAATTCAATCAAAAATATCCCAATTGCCTTTATCATAATCAGTGTAATCTCCGATGATTCAATATATTGTCAGCACGTTTTAATTATTCCGCTGCATCATTCATCTTTTCCTCATTCGTTTCCCTGTCGCATGACTTCACATTTTTGTGTGGAAAATTCCCCGAATTACCGAAGGTCAAAATAGCGAAACGGAGAATTTTCAACAATGGAAACTTTAGCTAAGCCTCGAAAAAAATAAACACAAAATGAGAACCAATAAACAAATCTTTATGACGGGGGAACCCACTGCGAACTACGCATGGTCAACAACATCAGCAACAACAACAACAACGAGAATCAAATTAACGACAACAACCGCAGCATCATTAACAACAGTAATAATTTTGAAAACAATAATGAGTTTAACAACAATAACTTAGTCATAATAACGACTTAGTATATGAAACAACAAAGTATTCGATTCGTTTCAGTAAAAACCGATCGAATTTTCATGACGTGTGGACACGGTCATAGAATGAGTAATTGAGTGAGGGAGGGCAGTAAACGATGCCAATGATCTTGATTACAATTACAAAATAAATTATTATAATTTGAATAATTTGTTCAGGCATTTTTAAACGACACGAAGTGATTATTTGTCGCTCAATTGTTGTCGAGTGCTAATTGATTCATGTTGTTGTGATTGGCGGCGTAGACATCGCTCTTGTAACGTGCTCAATTCAACGTCATGCCACTGAGATAACGATGAGAATTCCCTCAACTAGCCCTAAAGTCAGCTGGGGTTTCCAATGGAAGCTGGTGTTAATTTCCGATGTTTGTGATCGTTTGATTTCAAACAAATAAATAAAAACATAGTGAAAATAAACAACGACGCACGATATTTGGAAGTGAAACATTTTTACGACCACTTAGATCTATAAAAGACAGCTTATATTGCTCCGATTTAATTGGACAAAACGATTCATCAAAGTCTTTTGTTCCGGCCAGGAGGAGTCGGTAAACTTCATTCGCAAGGAGAACTAGTGCCGACGATGTATTGCTTTATTATCCTCTTAATTATGAAAAAAAAAACTACAGCGAAATTTAAAAAGTTTACTTCAATTTTTTGTTCCGTTCTCTATGATGAAATTGGCAACGGGTCGTAAACAATTTGAAGTGTCGAGAACTTTATTTGTGATGGGCATTAAATTTTCGGGAATCCAGAATACATTTTGCGCCGTATTTGCATCACCTTTAATTGCATAAAGATTTAATTGAAAGATGTTATGAGCTTAAATTAACGATGCGATGAGGAAGATAACAAAAATTGGTGGATGAATGAGTAATTGGGAAGCCGTTGATAGTCGAGCGAGGGAGGCAGAAGAAAAAAACCACTATTTATCGTTTTGCAAAAATCAGAGCATAGTTTTAGGCATGGGGAAATAATGAATAGTCTGTTCATTTCAGACTGTCGGGGAGTCCTACTTTTGGGCTTTAGTGGAATGGTTTATCATAAAATAAAAACTAAAATAATATCAAAAATAAAAATAAATATTTTTTAAATTAGGATTTTTCAGAAATATTTGTATTTTAAAAATTAAATTTAATAATTTTCTAGCCCATTAGTAAATAAATCTTATTACTTTGAATGTAATTAAATCAAGGAGCCTGTAATAAAAGTGAAAATAAATGTATATATGTATGCAAAATATTGCCTACCCCACTATTTTAAGCCGTGCCCTCAATAGCTTCGGTAGCCTCTGTTTGCTCTTCTTATTAGTTTGCGCTCGCGAATTGACAACAGTGTCCAAAGGCACATCACAGAAACTCAATCCCAGCCCAATAAAAGCCAATTATATCTATAGCTATTGGAAAAATTTCACCCGGTGTTTGCGTCGGTAGAGTACAACACTTACAATGAAAAATCGGAGCAATCGGAGAAAGTCTTCAACGAAGGATGGAATGGTTTAAGTAAGACCTCGGACCACACGGTCGCCCCCAGTGCGTGGAAGAATCTGCAGCAATGAAGGTCGTCTTCGAAGGAGGAATTTCTCTCCTGATGCTGCTGCTCGTGGTGGGCACATCCACAGCTGCCGCACAGACCGGTCGGTCCTTGGACAACTTGAAGGATTTTGGAGCCAACAGATTAGAAGCCCATCGACTGGAGTTCGAAAGCCACGAGAAGGTGAAACGAGAGGCGATGGCGGCGCCGGCGGAAATTAAGGCCACAGGCGCCCCGCCACCAACAACAACGACCGCCATGGCCATGACCATGAACAACATGCGTCCGTTCGCAAGGTATCCGAACTACGCGGCCCTCGGCATCCAGTCGCCCACGCCGGGCCTCATGTACAACGGCGCCTACGCGGGACCCGTGCAGAGCACAACGGCCGCCTTCGCCGCCGACTTGCCCGGAGGTGCTCCGATGGTTGGAGGTGGCGGCCTGCCAGGAGTCGGCCTGAATCCGGTCGGTTATCCGAATGGAGGAGGATTGTTGCCCACCTCTGGAGTGCCGTACATGACGAACTACGAGATGTACGTTCCATTCGCTGGCGGTAACTTTTTGTATGCCACGGCATATCCGGCGGCGCAGTATCCTGGAAATCAGTATACTGGAAATCAATACCCTGGATCTCAGTACCCTGGAAATCAATATCCTGGACCACAGTATCCCGGATCTCAATATCCTGGGTCTCAGTATCCTGGAGGTCAATATCCGGGCAACCAGTTTCCCTTCACTCAGCTGCCCGGCTTTCCATCGTCGTCGCTGCCGCCCCTCTACCCACAGTTCGGCTATAGTCCCGCCTACAGAAGCTATCAGTACACATTTGGTAGTCTTTAGTCCTTTAGTTGTTTCAAAAGAATCATTTTTTGTATTTTTTATATATTATTTTTGAATAATTATAATTTTTTATTCTTAAATACATTTTTTTGTTAATTTTTAAATTTTCAAATTGTATTTCTTTATTTTGAATTTTCTAATTTTATATTTTTATTTTTAATATTTTTATTTTATATGTATATCTTGATTTTTATAAATTTCATATATTTATTTTCAAATTTCATGTTCTATAGGTTCATTTTGATTGAACATTAAATTTTATATTATTTTTTTTTTGATTTTCTTATTTTATATGTATAATTTGAATTTTAAAATTCTATATGATTATTTTTAATTTTACGATTGTTTTATTTATTCTGAAATTTAATTAGTTATTTTTTATTTAAATGCAAATTTTATGATTTCTTTATTAATTTTTCAAATTTTAAATTAACAATTCATTTGAGAATAATTAAAAATTTCGTAAATCACTCTGCGGTGAAGAATTCTTCCTGCTCCTGATCCTATTCTGGCTCCAGATCTTGATCGCGCTCCTGATCTTCTCTTCTACCCTTGATAGACCGATTGGCCTGGTCGTCCGGCTGCGCCACGGTAGACCGAGCCCTGCTGCGGCCTCCCACCCGAGGCGCCTCCGCCACCGGCGTGCGGTCCAAACGCGGGTCGTCCGCCCGACCCGCTCGAGTTGATGGCGAACGTCGGCCCATACGAGGGACGTCCGCTGGCCGCGCCCCCAAAGCTGAAGGCGCCCACGCCCACGGGACGAGAGGCGGCGCTCTTGTAGACCACGCTTCCGGAACTCAAGGGTCCAACGCTTCCTCCTCCTCCGACGATGCTGCCGACTCCTGCGCTTCCCGGGCCGGGGCCACCGACTCCGATTCCACCGCGAACGGCGTAGGCGCCCTGATAGTTGTTGTTGCTGCTGCTGCCCACTCCATATCGGCCCGACTGGCGTGTGATCCGTCGAACGATGGGGTTCGAGCTCTTGCGCTGTGCAGCTCTGGCCTCGCCCATCGCCAACGTCGCGATGAAGACGAAGAAGACGATGAGGAGCAGCGTGGTCCAAGATCCCGATGCCATGGTTGATGGATGCGTTCTGTGGTCCCGTGGGTGACCACTGTGCGTGGACCAAGTCGAGTGGAGGCTTTTATACCACGACCATGGTCTTCAGAATCCATTCCTCCTGCTCCGCCCCTTCTCGAGTTTTTCCACATTTGCATATTCACCTAGTTTTCTTTAATTCCATGCGGATTCCCCCTTCGGAGATTCCTATTCCAGAGAGATTTCTCGATTCTGATTCCTGTCTAATCGAACACCTCACCTTTCCCTCTCTCTCTTTTTCTATCTCGATCTCGTTCATTTCTAAAGTCGAACATCTTCTTCTTTTCATCCGCCGCCTTCTGCTTTTCCACTCATCTTCTCGCCTCGGTTTCCTTCTCCTTCATCGCCCTTCTACTCTTCCTCTGTCTTAGTGGCTTGGGAAATTATTTAATTACGAACCCGTTCTTACGTGATTCAAAGTAATTCGCTCCTTGCCAGTGTTGTCAATCAAGTTGTTTGCGTCTCGCCGCACCACGTCTTCCCAGGAATCTGCGACGAGCTCCCGGTTTGCGATCGTCGCATCCGTTAATTGGATGGAAATGTGTCACTAGGTTCAAGTTTGTCGCTCGACTACGGAAAACCAGACTACGGTAAGAGAGAGGAAGGGATAGAGGAAATTAGAGGCTCCTCTCGCTGCCACCACAACCCCTTCCATGGACCAAGAACAAGTAAATCATCTCCGGTTATCGTTTATGGAAAAAATTATATTCAAGTTAATTACATTCAACTAAAAAAAACAGATACAAAAGTTAGCCTAGAGCCTTAACCTAGCTTATAGTCTAGTCACATCACATGGTACACACTTCGTTGTCTCCTCCTCTTTCTACTCTTCTTCCTCCTCCTTTTTTCACTCCTCCTTGCTTCTCCTCCTTCGCCACTGTCTCCATCTCCTCAAAAGACTCCATAGCGCTCGCGATCGTTCAGCTTGTGTCGCCGCCTCGGCGCCGACTTCTTCGGGCCGGTCTTGCGGTAGAAGACGGCTGGTGGTGACTCTTTGTACCAGGAATGGGAGCTGCTATATTTGCGACTCCGACGATTCCCGAAGCCACGAACGTTGTGACCTCCAACTTCGACTTCACGAACGCCACCGGGACGACCGCTCATGAGTCGATAGATTTCCTGCTGGTCATGATCCTGACCTTGGCCCTGACCCTGGCCGTCTCCGATCAGGTTTCGCAGCATGGCGAAGGCCTTGAAGTGGCGCGGCTTGCGTATCGTGTCCTTAGCGAAGGCGCGCGACCACACGATGGGGTCCAGGCTGGCGTCGTAGCCGATCTCGTTCGATTGCCATGGATAGGCCGCGGCCTCAACCAAAAGAGTACTGATGAAGACCAAGGCGAGGACCAGAGTCGACAGAAGAACGGTTGGGGGGAACCTCCTCCTTGTGGAGAACATCTTCGGTGAGCTCCAAGATTACAAGTTCAAGGTGGTGATGATCCAAAGGTTGATGATGGAACAATGATGATGAAAACTATGATGAGAACGATGTTGATGATGGCGGTAAACGATGTTGATGATGGTGAAAACTATGATGTAGATGTGAATGATGAAGATGATCCAAACGATGACAATTCTGAATATGATGAAAACGTATCGATGATGTTGAACACACGTCCTGCTCCTCACTTGTGCAGCTGCTCCGGGAAACTGATGTCGATCGGTCCGGTGACCTCGTCTCTTATGCTTTCGTCGAGTCTTTCCAGAGGTTCCATAAATGTCAAGGTATGCGTGTGTACATGTCTTTCTGCTGGAAGCCTCTTCTTCCCTTATCTTCCCATTTGTTTGGAATTCCTTGGTTTTTCTAGGTTCTCCTGGCAATAAATCTGGAGTCTGATTGCGCGCCGTTCAATTGTTTGCTTTGTTGATTTTCAATGTTTTACCTGTTCGCTTGTCTGTCTGTCTGTCTGTCTGTCTTCAGTCGTCTGTCTAGTGTGATGTCTGTCCGTTCGTATTTGTCCAACCGTCTGTCGTGTGTTTGAATGTGTGCGCATCGTGTATTACATTGTCCATTAAATTGCAGGTAGACGAATATCGATGCGATACCGAGTGAGAAAGTCTGCCGAACGTATACCGTAGAAGCGACTGACTTGAACTCAGATCAAAACCCAGTTGATTCCGTTCATGCTGCGAAACTATGAACGAGAGAGACTGGAATTTCCACTATTTCATTGATAATTTTATATACATTGATGTTATTCCTCCTATGCTTACCTAGTTTGGATCTATATTAGCATCTCTTCTTTTTAATCCTCTCTTTATGGTCTTAATACCTTATTAGTTATTCCAGCATTAACCTTCTACATATATTATTCTTCTATGGTATGAGTCTTGCTCTCATTCTTCTTTTCTTTCTATCGTGTTCTTCTGATGGCTCCATCGACTCTTTACATTTATACTGAGTTTATTATTATTTGTTTACTATAAATTTTTATTTTTCTATTATCTTTCTTTCTCTATTCAGTTAATTTGTTATTTTGATATGTTTTTTTGTTATCTTCTAATTTATTACTTGTTGTCCATATTAAGCGAACTTTAATAGTTAAAATGTCTTTTCGCTGAACGATCGTATTTTATTCGACCTACATTTTTCTTTTTTATATAATTCGTAAATCTCTTTCTTATATATGTACATATTTTTTGCATATTTTACCTTCTCCGATTTTTTTCGGAGTGGATCCGACTTTGGTGATGTGACAAAAACGATCACTTTGAGTGTGTTTTATCACATTTGGCCCGTTCTTCTCCTTTTTCTCACTTATCCTTCGGCTTTAATTAAACCGAGTTGTAGTTTTAAAGTGCGTCTTCCGCGCCCCCGCAGTCTTCGCCACGGGACCCATCTCGAGAAAGGTCACAGCAGATCCAGCAGATAAAGTATTGGATTACCTTCTCCTCGTCACGTACATGACGTTTCAATTAGCCTTTCGTCACGGTTGCCTCATGACCTTCAACGTGATTGATTTACGCTTTCGTTTTCTCCATAAACCCTAAATCTCTATCTCTGTCTATTACAAATTACATACTTTCTTCACAGACCTTGCTCACTCCCCATAAAACTTGGGATCCTTTGTGGCCGATTGTACAATTGTTATAAAAATCGTTTATGATCCGAGCTAGACAATGGTTCATAAATAATCAAATAGAAAGAGAATTTTATGAGGGATGGGATTCAAGACAATACCTTCCCAGGAACCAGGAATCATGTTGTGCCTTCGGCTGTTACTGGGATCGGACGTTGTAAAAACTTGGCCTAGAAGTCAACCAAGCGGAAATGTAACAATTTTGAACCTGCTGTATATGGGTTCTGCCTTCTCATACTCACTGTCTTCCATTCTCCTTCCCCGTTCTATCCCTATGTTGATGTCTCTGAGAGAATTTATAATTTTTCCTCCTAATTCAGGTGTCTAATTTCTCGTTTCTTATATTTTATCGCATATCCATATACCTATGAGACAGTTGTCATGTCCGACACATGTGCGCCACTCCCACCATCCTCCTCCTACGATGTGGGGGACCCAGATTTTCGGACCTCACTCAACAATAAAGAATGGAATCTCATGAATGAACGAAGGTCGATTCGAGTACTTTTCAAGACCACACGAGGCACATACTAAATAAAATGAACTTCAGCTTCGGACCGGCGTCGATAAGTGGCCTAAACAAATCCAATAACAACAGCAACAACAATGAAGATGATGTGAGCCCATGCGCGAAAGTGATGTAACATACAGACCACGTCTTGTTTGTACAAAAATTTACGAACCCTTCGGAGAGAGATGGAAAGATAGCACGAGATACCAAAATTGAGAGCGGAGAAAGAGATGGAGCGAAAGGCAACCGAAGAAGCAACACGATTATAATTGTTGCCAATCGGTTGTTGGGATCGGACGCGAAAGTAAATTCGTTTCGTCGGGGTGTTTTGCGAAAAAATTAACACCTTCCGTAGTCGAAACCGAAGCCAGCAACACGATTGGAAAGGGGAGGCAGCTGGGGATGTGGTTCGAGATTCTAATGTCGGTGGTTGTGCGACAAACCAACCATTGCCGCAAAGTACTTCGGTATAAAAAGACCTACGCACTTTTACGAACCCTAAGTACTCGCTCGCCGGTGTCACAGACTGAATCAAATTACAATTCCAAAGATTTATTCGAGACAATCTCGGCTGCCCCAAAGGATATTCCTATAATTTTTGAAAAATCATTAAAAACCAAGGAACTAAAATATCGCAAAAATGAACACGGTGACGATTTTCGCACTTCTCGCTGTCGTCTTGTGCTGTTCGAGTCCCGCTTGGGCGCTGCCCGTGGACGTCGAGGCATCGCAGGAACCGATCGCTGTGGCCGATGAGGCTTCGAGTGTGGCCGTGGAGGCGATTCCAATCTCGTTGCTCGACGTGAACGGCGACGATCTGCCGGCCATCGATGGCGACGCCGCGGAGAACGAGGAGCTGCAGCGTTCGGCTCGTGGTTTGGGTCTCGGCTTCGGCGGCCTGGGCGGCAAGTTCGGCCTGCTCGGTTTGGGCCATGGATTCGGTGGAGTGGGTGGACTCGGCTTCGGCGGATTCCACGGTTTCGGCGGCGGTCTGGGTCTGCTGAAGTTCAAGCCTTTCTTCCACAAATTCGGTTAAGTTAGTCGTTATCGTATCGGTATGGTAGTAAATATTTCAGTTAGTTCGAGCGTTTGGTAGTTGAGCTTGTCATAGTATTAAGTTATCTGCTACTGTGTAGAACAATTTTTATAATCAATAAATGTAGTTTTTAGTAAAGAAAAGTCGTTTGTATTTTTAATTATTCAATT
This sequence comes from Coelopa frigida, assembly GCA_017309665.1. Classification (NCBI taxonomy): domain Eukaryota; kingdom Metazoa; phylum Arthropoda; class Insecta; order Diptera; family Coelopidae; genus Coelopa; species Coelopa frigida. Next base: position 28,076,989 of record CM029562.1, read on the forward strand.
GCCATTGATACATTTTTTTTTTTTCAAATAATTTTGACGACATTCCTATTTGAGAAATAATTTAATCGTGTTTTTTGTCATTTAATTTGTATAATCTTATATAACTTCCTATCGAAAAATTTTAATTTTTTTAAATTAAGTAAATTATTATAAGAAAAAGAGATTATCACATATTGTCCATCTTTTCGTCATCCAACACAAAGATTTGTAATTCCATACACTTAATTTAAACCTCATTTCCCCTTATCCGAGATTTTTGCCTTGTTATCCGTACGATTATTAGGAGTATCGCAGCAGCTGGACTATTCATGGTATCCGGTGATTCCAAATAATGATATCATCCACATTATTTGAAAACCTCTCTACCGAAAGCCCATTTGGAACTTCGGGCTCAGAGCTCCATACAGCTGCAGGGGTTCCTTTGCTGCTGCTGCCGCCAGTTGCTGCTGCTTCTTCTTCTTCATGCGTGCATGGTACCTCTTTAGGACATTCACTTCCTTCACAGGAACTTCTTTCCGCACAGGTTTCACCGGCACCTTCTCACGTTGACTCCCTGTTGGATCGTTCGTGGACTTAGATCGAGGACGAAAATATTGCATCAAAGCCTTCAAATTACTGCTCAACCTCTTCAGGAAGCCCTCATTCACGACGACACCTAGCTAAGGGGTTATTAATCTAGCGATCAAGAACTGAGTGGATCTCCTGACTTACTTTCCGGCGCCACATTCACGTCGTACTCGTTCTCCTCCTGTCGCAGCATCACGGCGCCGTTCCGTCTGTTCGCGCTGAGCGGCACCGGTCGACATGACGCGGTCTGCAGCACACAAGTGACGCCCAAAAGAAAGACGAAGCTTCGGCCCAACATCTAGTCGAGAGAATCTATTCTTCTAGTGAGCCGAGCACCGAAAAAGTCCCAAACTTTATAGGTTTCAAACCACATGGTGTTTACCATAATTTCATTTGGCTTGAAGAAGAATATGTATTTCTTACTTTTTTTGGTTTTAAATATTGTGATTTTATTTATTTTTCGATGTGCTCTTTTTTTGTTGGGTCTTCTGCTTTTCATGCTACCAATTTCGCTGTCATTAGAATTGCAAATGATCCGAATTTATTGTATCGTTGAAGCAGATCTCGTTGTGCCTGCAGATCTTAAAACAAATCGATTTTAATTAACTGAATGCCCGCGCATTAGTGTGGAGGACATAAAAGAAAGTAATGAAATGGAATATAATGTGTATTGGGCAACACCCACTTTCTCTCGCAAGTGTATATAAATCACAATGCGATCAGAGGCGTCTTGTCAGTCCGAAGACAAACGCAAAAATGTTGTACATCAAATTAATGCTGACAACAGTGCTCGCCATGGCCCTGGGCACGCAGGCCAAGGATGCCGTCTACAGGCCGACACCCGAGGAGGTCGGTATGTTCTACCGTATGCGCTCTTTTAGGCACAACAAATAATGCAATAATTATCCATTGTCATTCGTTCGCAGCCCGCTTCGTGCCGACCAACCTGCAGAGCCTCTTCGGTCTGGGCCTCTCCAAGGTGATCGCGACCACCGAGAAGCCGGCCAAGAAGACCGTTGTGAAGTATTACCCGGTGTACATTCCCGTACCGCCGCCAACGTCGGCGCCAACAACCGAGAAGCCAGACTATCCACACCACCATCACTCGTCGGATGGCCACAGTGGATCATCCTATCCGGATTATGGACATCACCATTTCGTTCAACCGTCGCAATTCTATCCATCGTCCTTGTTCGGTCAGTTCGCACCGACAACGAACCTGGTGCCGGGCTACTTCCCCGAACGCTTCGAGAGCCCCCGGCGCTACGGCCACTATGGACGACCCTATGTGCCGAATCCCGATTACTACATCGACATCAATCAGTACCCGATTCGGCCGCGTCCGCACTCCTACAGCAGCTACTACGGTCACAGGCCCAGCTACAGCTACAACTACGATCGTGGCCACGGTTACGATTATGGCCATAGTCATGGTCACACCCGGCGCTACTACCGAAGACCCTCCTACGACAGCCACTATGAGCACTCGTCGAAGCATCAGCTGCAGGACACAAACCCTGAACCGCAGTCAGAGGAGATGAAAACTGAAGACGAGAAGAATGAGAGCTGAAGTTGAGGAGATGGAGGAGAAGAAACCTCCGGGTGGTGGGCGACATTTGGGTTATAGCTATTTATTTTACTATTACGAATCATCTGTATGATGCTACATTTATGAAAATGCAATTAAAATTAATTGAAACACACATCGAAATGAAAAGAAAATCAAGTGTTTTATTGTGGAGAGACTCTTATACTCCAGGAACATCAGCAACTATTATGGGAAGCCATTTCATCTTCAATTTCTCCTGACGTCTCCGACAGTTATCTTTTTAGATAGGTTTTAAAGTTTTGTTTTTTACTCTGACAACCATCTACACAATTCATTTTGTCACGTTTTCGATATTATTCAGTTCTTTGATATCCCGATGATGTAATTCTTTTTGTGAATTCAAAAATAATTTCATTTTCTTAGATATATGTACTAGTAAAGTTCATATTTTGAGATCTAGTGTAATGAAATTAACAATGTTCATAAAACTACTTGATTATGAAAAAATTTTCAAAAATACTAAGTTTAAAATATAAAGATTAAATTTAAGATTAAATATAAAAAATAGAAAAGTTCAGTATATTTTTTTTATATACGACGGATTTCATATAATTAAAGACAGCTATTTGATGAGAAACTATACAAAAGTCCTACCATTCATAGCTCATTCTCAGAAGGGCTAGAATTTGTATGATTCACATTCCATCAAATAGAGTATATTTAAATACTTAATTTAAGATCGTTACAAAACCTAAAAGGTCTTGGCTTCCTTATATTCACAGTAGGTTTTGTTTTTGCGGCTTTTGTTTCAGCCAAGTCCATAAATGTCTAATCAATTCATACATATACCTGAGGAATGACGTCAATCAAAGAGAAAAAAAATAGTGAAAGTGTTTCTCCGACTCTGGTATTGATGATATGGTTATCATGTTGAAGACGATACATTAGGTATTGTTAGTTTAAGGAGGGTTCCAATTGAATAATTAAATCTTAATTTTATATCCCAAATTTTTCCTACTCTTTGCAACTTAAGTATTCGGAATGTTTTGGCTTTCTCTGACTTAATGACTATTGATAACGCGGGAATAAATTAAAGCAATGAATTATACAATTATATACAAACAATTTATAACACATTTAATAGTCCATAAATTATAAATTAAAAGTTAGAACTACCTGAAATCCCACAAATCTTCTTGAAATTTCCCCACAACCAGTGGGAGAGTATAAATTTTATTTATGGGACAAAATTAATATCATTGGCTGTCTAACCAATTAGTCCAAGGTTAGGTAGATATTTAATGAACTTAGAGACCATTCGTTAACCCGCTGACATTCGATTTGCATAATTTGACCCCTAGTCGATGGTGTGAATATTATGATATCGCCGTAACATGGGGTCCCCATGAATGGGTTCCGTTGTATAAATCATAAGATAATCTTTATTTATCGACAAATAACAACAGTAGCAGAAAATATTGATCACACCTGACCGATCTTTCTTCGTCGCATAATAACCACGATATAAATCACAGAAATTTTATTTTTTTTTTTCATAAATATATTTATTTACAGTATCAAAATTTTCACAATAACAATAATCAGCACACATCAACCGTAGAATCCGCCACCGTATCCACCGCCGAATCCACCAAAGCGATTCACGACACGGGTGCGCGTCACGACGCGTGTCCGCTGGAAGCCACCGCCGAATCCACCACCGCCGAAGCCGCCACCACCGAAGCCGCCGCCGAAGCCTGGTCCAAATCCTGGTGGACCGAAGGGCGGTGGGCCGAAGCCAAATTGGCGCGCCTTGCGTGGTGAACTGTTGGCGTGTGCGCCCGTGTCGTCCACGGCCAAAAGGAGTTCAGCCTGGGGAGCGGCTGCAGCCGACTCCTCCACGGTGGGTGCGACGGCCACCTCAGACTGAGCCGCGATGCTGCTCAATTGCAGCAGCAGCCCCAAGCATAGCAGCGTGGTAAAGTAGTGAGTTCCGATCTTGAAGCGCATCGTCGAGAATTTCGCAGTTAACTGATCTTGGCGCGCATTCTGCTCCTGAATTTATAATAATATCGAGATCGCAGACAAATGTTGTCGCTTGACATTGAAACCGAAATGTTTGTATTTTTTTTTAATTTTTGTATTTTTCTTGTTTTTTTGTAGTATTATTATTTAGTTTTTGAAGAGAAAAAATCTCGATTTGAAATGTGGGGGAAAAACGTAATAAATAAATGCGATTCATTATGAAAAAACCTCACGGAAGCGAGTTCCTAATGCGACCACACGCACAGTGGGCCTCACATGACCACGTCATTTGTTTGGCCAATATCTGACTTGATATTCCTGCAGCACCAAACGATCACTTCATCTCTTGTGGTTTCATTTCATCTCGTCGTCCCACTGTTCTCCGCTCATTTACAAATCTTCTCAAGTGCTGCTCAAGTATTTTGGTTTGACTTATTGTTCCTCGGATGCTTTGGGTGTTTCTGGTACTTTGGCGTGGTTTTGTGGATGTGTTTCTTTTGCATGATCAATGGCAAACAATGGCTGAAACGTAAGCACACTTCGACATGACATGCACGATCATCACTCAACCGGTTCAACCCATAATTAGACTTTTTGACAATTCATTGACCGAGCGACCTCCGGTGATTTTTTTTTTTTGTGGGGGATTTTTCTGGTCGGTCGGCTTCAAAGGCCGTCGTGAATCGTCGAGAATAACGCAAAGTTACGAATTCCGAGAACTGTGTCAATAGAGAATCATAGATTACATAAGTAGTGCTAATACATTAAACCCGTATTTTATGGTGAAATTCACCTACAGAAAACTAGATCACTCGTCATATCAGATAACTCTCCATCAACATATGTGTTGAAGCATAACAGAACAACATCGTAACCATAAAACTACTCTCTTCTCCAAAACAGTCATGGTCAAAAGCAGATCATTAGAATTTTTAGCATCGTCATAAATCGATCTCTTAGCCAAATGGAAACAAAAGCTAAGGATATGAAATACTACCCAATATCAAATTTGATAAACGATTGGATATATGTGTTAATCCCATAAAATGAACACAATTATGCTTAACGATCACTTAAAATCACAGTGATCGCATTGATCAAAGAAACCGTTCTCTATCTACATTCCAATGTGCATCGTATTTCGCCAATTTATCTATTTCGCAGAAATTTCACATATTTTGTGAAATATCTATTGAGAATATATAAAATTATATGGTCTTCGCATTCCAAATGATAATTTCGAACACGAATTCCGATTATAATGGTATTATTCCTTTTATTCTTCTCCATTCGTAATTTTCATAAATTTACATACACACAAAATAAAGACAAATTCTAATAAATTAGAAAACTTAAATTGTTATGTGCTTTCACTCGTTTTGCTCCACTGTTTCTGCATCAATTCCATCAGTTAACCGAAGAATCCGCCGCCAATTCCGAATCCCTTGGCATGATAGCTCTGACGGAACTTTCCGAAGCCGACGCCACCGAAGCCGACTCCACCGAAACCACCGCCGTAGCCACCGTAACCGCCACCGTAGCCACCGTAACCGCCGCCATATCCATAGCCGGGGATCGTCTGGACCGTGGAGATGGTGGAAACGACGGGAACGTGTGTGATCACGGGCACCGACTGCACGATCGGAGCGCTGTAGACGGGAGCGCTGTAGATGGGAGCGCTCACCCCGCCGAATCCACCGCCGAAGCCGCCGACGAATCCACCGACGCCAGCGCCTCCGATGATGTGTCGTGCCTTGCGTTGGACGGTATCATCATCATTGTTCTTATTGTTGTTGCTATTGTCGCTCAACTCGGACGTCACTTGGAATTGATTGGGCGTCACCGCATCCACCGTCGTCGGTCGATCGCGCAACGCGACGACTTCGACACTGGGATAGGCAAATGTTTGTCCAACCACAGCGAAGACAAACATTGCCAACAAGCAGCCCGATGATGTGTCCAACATTTTCAAATTATATTCGGTTATCTTTTAGTTTGATCTCGCTTTTTTTTATTTGTGTTAAAAATTGTTTTTTAATTTTTTTCACCACGTTTGTAACGTAATTTTTGATTGTTGATTTGATTTTGATAAATTTTGATTTCTTTATATTTATTTTTCAGCACTAGGATGAGGATTCGAGGCTCGTTGTTGGCCAACTTCTGTCTAGTGTCTGCTCTGTGGTGGCCAAATGTGTTTCGTTTTTATCCATGCGAATTACCAACAAATCATTGTGTGTATTTTCGCTAAAAAAATAAGTATGCAAAATTTACACTTGCAATTGACACCTTCCATGTTTTGCCCAAAAAAAAAACCCATTCAGGTTCCATTTAGACACATGGTTTATCTTGCTCTTGACTTCGACTGGGTTTTTGTTTCTCCTCAAATAATATTAGAATTCTACAAACTCTACATATGGGGAAATCCCGGGAATTTCCCAAAAAAATTTAATTTAATTTAATTTAAGAATTTAACTTAGTTATGAAATTTTGTCTGGAAATATATAAAATAATTTTCCGATAAAAAAGCAAATTAAATAACAAATTTTATCTGTATATAAATAAATATAAAAAAATATTATTTTTAAAAAAGTCTTAGAGTATAAAATATATAATAAAATAAATAAATATAAAATATAAATAATTAAAATATATGATATATTTTATAAAATTAATTTTAAACATAGAATAGTTCTAAGAAGTATAATTTATGACAGTTGAAAAAATATTATTTATATAATTTTTAATAATTTTTTTTTTACTATTTCTGTAAATTACTTTTATTTACTAAATTGAATGAAATAAATAAAATAATCTTCCGATAAAATTAAAACAAAAAATTATATCGAAACTTATTAAAAAGTGTACATATATAAATTTTAGATATTTTTAAAATATATGTAAAACAAGCTTTTGACGGTTTAATAAAATTAATGAATACATTTTTAATATTTTTTAAATTTTTTTTTATATTTCTTTTATTTAATAATTGATAATTAAATAATATAACAACATAAGGGAAATCCCCTTAGATTGGAATTTTCTTCTATGCCCCTAATTAAGAACATAAATACCATGTTGATGAACTGTTTTCCTATGGCAATGACAAGAACATAGAATCGAAGTATGGCCTCATCACTAGCTGGTGTAAATCCCGCCCATAGTTTACGAGATCAATATCCACTAATTAACACCTCCGACATCGGCAGCGACCAAAGTCAAGCCAAACAAGGTCATTAACACCGAGGGCCAAACAAAAAAAAACCCTCCTTCACCCCCCTCACCACAACCACCACGTGTATAAAGGGGCGCCATTGTTGTTGTTTTTGGTGATGTTTGCACCCCGAGAGAATTGAGAAAATATTACGAAATCAAAAATCTCAAGTCATACGTGAGTTCGGTGGACGGTGAGGAGAAGCCTCGAAATTTTTGGGAAAAATCACGAAGGTTCGGTCGGCGAGAGGAAGATCGGGAAGTATAAAACGGAAAACCGATCGGGGGAAGTGTTCAAAATTGAACGAACAACAAAACCAATAGGATCGAAGATGACGCGAAGCAGAAGAACTGGAACTGGATTCAGCATTGGAGCCATCGCCATCCTCACGTTGGCTGTGTGGACGACGACGAGTGCAGCGGAACTTCCGGCGGACATCGTCCATCAACCGGGTCCGGAGGCTCGTGGTCCGATCGGCGACGGAGGACGACCCACGCGTTCGCTCATCGGAGGCGGAGGATTTGGCGGTGGCGGCGTCGTCGGTGGCTTCGGCGGCAGTGGCGTTGGAGGCTTTGGCAGCAGTCTCGGTGCGACCCAAGTGAACACCGTGCAGACGCTTCAGTCGGTCCCAGTCGTGTCCAATGTCCAGACCGTGCAGAACGTGCCCGTTGTCTCCAATGTACAGACGGTGCAGCAAGTGCCGGTTGTGTCCACGGTGCAGCAGCAGATCCAGACGCCAGCGGCACTCGGCTATGGACGAAGTCTGGGCGGTGGTTTCGGCGGAGCTGGAGTTGGTGGATTTGGTGGCGCTGGCGTCGGAGGCTTCGGTGGAGCAGCTGCTGTTGGAGGTTTGGCCGGCGCCGGATTCGGAGGCGGCTTCCATCGCTACCGCGAGTCGTACACAATCCGAGGCCGCGGCTTTGGCGGCGGTCTGGGGGGATTCGGCGGCGGCGGCTTCAGGGCGCGCTACGTGAAGAAGCATGCGGGAGGATTCGCCGGAGCGGGCGGAGTCGTCGGAGGTGGACTCTTCGGTGGAGGCCTGGCGGGCGCTGGAGGCTTCGTGGGATGAAATTAAATTATTTTAAATAATTTGAATTTAGGCTACTAAATAATTGTTATTACATGTTTATACTAAGTTTTAGTTAGAAATAAATTTCTAAAAAAATCATTATCATTTTTTTCTTGTTTTTTTATTTCTTTAATAAAATTTCGTGGGCTGAAATTAAACTATTTTAATTTTGTCTAAAAAATATTTGTTATTTCATGTTTATACTAAGTTTTAGTCAGAAAAAAAATGCAAAGAAAATTCCTTATAATTTTTTTTCTTTATTTAAATTCTTAATTAAAATTGAATAATTTTTATTTTTTTTTCCCTTTATTTTAATTTTCTATTAAAATTTAATAATTGAAATTTTTTTCTTTATTTTAAATCTTTATAAAAATTTAAGCATTTTCGACAATTTCATTCGCTTTTGATATTTCCTCCTCACCCTGTCATCCACCACTGTCGTCTCGCTTCCACAGGGACCTGCGCACAACACCCTCTGTCGCTCAGTGGCCACCAGGGTTGCCTTCGACCATCCACTTGTCACTCTCAGGGAGAGAGCGACCGAGCGAAAGAGAGAGAAAGAGGACTCGAGTGCAGCCCCCGTGGAAATGGGGAGAAAACGAGGAGAGCACAAGGAATCTCACTCGAAGTCGTTGGCGAACGACGGGATTCGCGAAAAGCGATTCCCGAGCGAAAAGAACAGTTAGTTGTTCGACTCACTGAGAGGAGTGCGGTTCGTGTTCGTGGAAACCGACGACGCCAGACGAAGGGGAGAAAAACGAGCTGGTGCTGATTTTGTGAAAATTTCAATGAATGGAAATCTCTGAAGTCCGCTTTTCACGTCAATAAATAGATTTATTAGCGGACGAAATAGTTTCGGGAAGTTCCACCTAAATACGCGCGACATAAACCGAGAGAGGGAGCGAGATAGAAGGTGTGCGAACGGTACGGAACGAGTGCGTGGAGGTGAAATTTTCCAAGGTGCGGAAAATTGTTGCAACATTTTACGATTTTCCACTTGTCCTCTTCACTTCTCTTCAATCTATCGTCGCGCTCCTCATTTTCATATTTTGTTTTAATCACTATTGTTGTTGTGTTGTTGTTTTATCTCTTGTTAGTTTCTCATTTTGTTCTAGTCGCAGTCAGGCGAAATCAAAATCAAAAACGACAACAACAACAAGATGAGAGTAGCAAGAGGCGAAAATTCCAACAACAACAACAACTAAAAATAGCAAAACTTTTCGTTAAAAATAAATTTTCGCTCAACAAAGCGAAACAACAGTGAAAATTTATGTGAAAATTGGAAAATTCCTCAAAATAAAAATTCGAAATCCGTGGCAAAACATGAGGAAATTTTTCCGAAAGTGAATAAAATAAAATTTCAATTGTAGTGTAGTAGAAAAATTAAGGATTAAAAAGTAGTAAAATTAGGATTAAAAAATTAGTAAAAGAAGAAAAAGAAATTAAAGAGATAAAGAAATTGAAAAAGCAAAAGAAATTCAGTGAAAGTTGAGGCAGCACCGGAAAACGCCGTCAAGTCCGAAGAACGAAAATAGAAGTGAAAACACAATTCACCTTCTCGAGGTAAGTTTTAGGGCTTCCGCCTTCAGAACGAGGTCGCTTATCGCACACACACATCCCCTCATACCCAAATCCCCTCCCCGCTTATGAGAATTTCACCCCCTCCCTCCGATTGAAAACATTGCGAATAAGAATTCCCTGCCAGACGCGGAAGCAGCGCCGCTTGACCCTTGCATGTCGCTGTCATCGGCGACGTCGTCTTCCGCCACCCCCTCTCACACCACTCGTGAACCCTTCGGTCCAGGGGTGGGCTGCTGGTGTCTGCTTGCGTGCGTGCGTGAGCGAGTGCGTGAGAATGTGTTCGTGTCTCTCTGTTGTTTGGTGGTGTTTGAATATTGCAAAAACAACAGCGGAAACAAAAAGTGTACGAGAGCGAAAGAGGGTGGCAAGAGAACAAGAGAGAGAGAGAGAGGGTGATCGAAACTGAGCGACGCTGTCATCTGGTCGACAGGGTGTTTCCGCAGACAAGGAAGTGCATCCTACCAACCCCTAGCAAAGGGTGGAAAGGGAGGAAAAGAAAACAATTGGTTTCCATCGAATTTCGAATTATTTTTCAATATTTTTTACCAACTCTTTGTCGTTGGATCGCAAAAAAATCTCTTTTCGAAAATGGTTATAAATAATTAAAATGTCATTTAAATAATAACTTAGTCATTAGTCAAATTCACAAAGCGTCTGGGTGTTTCAAAGACACAAATATACAAACATATTTGTATGTATTTATGTATATTCTCATTGCATTTTACTGGCAGCCACAACAGACAACAATTGGGCCATAATATATTCAAAGTGCAAGTGAAAGAACCCAAAATCGGTTTTTTGTTCTTGTTTTCTATTCATGCATTTTTTGTTTTTCCATTTCCATTCGACTGACAAATGTCAGTTGCACGCGAGCCAAATACGAAAATTGCACACAAAGGGGTACGAGGTGGGGGTGGAGAGAGAGGAAGACCCATGTGGTCAGAAGAAGAGAGTGCTGGAAGAACCATGTGATGAGGTTGGTGGAAGAACCATGTGATGAGGTTGGGTGGAAGAACCAACCATGTGGTGGGGTTAATGGGGATGTGTATTGACGCAGGAACAAGAAGTGTTAAGGAATGGGAAATAAGTAGTTCAAGGTTGTTGCTTCCTACGCAATGTCCTTCCTTCCTTTCTTTCATCCTTCGTGTTATTTCATTGTTTTTGTTCCTTTGTTATTCTTCATCGTGTATTTAGTTGGTTTTATTTTGGAGCCACTGCGCCACCCGTTGCTCTCCGACGCACGCACCCCCCGTTGAGTGAATTGTTTTGAGTGAAAATTTCTACTCAATTTACTCATGTTCGGAGAGTCACAGAGAGAAAAGCAGAGAAAGAGAGTAAGATAGAGAGCGAGAAAGAGTTAAAGAGCGAGCTTGAGTGAGAGTTTCAGGATTGGAAGGACTTTGATTTTGCACGGAAGTCGCGTGTCCTTGAAAATCATATTTATATAGCATCATTAGCAGAAAAATTAGCAAAATTACAGATTAAAAATTAATACTAGGGGCTAATAGAGGAAATTGTACAAAATGTACAAAACATAATAAGTATTAATTGTTCTCTAAATGTATTGTCATAAAAATTATTGAATAAATTTTTTTAAGTATTATCATAAAAACTATTAAATTTTTTAAATTTATTATCACAAAATTTCATGAATTGCTTTTTATTGATCAAAAGTCTTATAATTATTAAATTAATTGTTTTATCAACATTATTTTAGAATTAATTTTTTTTTTCAAAATATTTTAAATTTAAAGAATTATCATCAAGTTATCAAATAATCTTCATGTGGTTGATATGAATCCTACTCACACTTCTCCATCAAATTCCTGTGCTCAGCATTTTGGCTCATTCCGTAATTGGATCATTATCTTTGACTAGTTTTTTTTTCGACATGAAATAATAAACAAAAGCTTGTTTATGACTGCGAAGGCACTTCAAAACATTTTAAAACTCGAACGAAAATTCTCGAACTGTAGTTTGAACCATAAACACAAGAACCGTAGAATAATAAAGGGAAAAGAATGAGAAAAAGAATACATAAACAATACAGAGTTCCTAAAGTAAGCAACAACAATAACAACAAACGCATTAACAAACAACAACAACAACAATTAACTGCAGACGAAATGCAATTGCCCAGAGTTCTTTGTTTACATATTGAGTTGAATTTTTCGGGTTGGAAGATATCATATTTCACAATCGCTCAGTCTGAGTCTGAGATTCGGAGTCTCGGTCTGCTCCGATTGGAATGAAGTCGAGCAACAGGCATCGGGGGAGCTCCTAAACCATGAATGAGCTGAGCCGGAGGAGAAGCTCGAAGTATTACGTTTCATGGAAAAAGACAGACAGAGACAGAGAAAGACGATTGAGATTTGTCGTGCAATGAGATCTGAATTTCTTGGAAACTTTTGTTAATTCTCTGACACGAATTCGTCGTCGGAAATTTTGCAAAACGAAGGCCACCCCAAGCTCTAACCACCAAGTGGTCTATTTTAATCCCAGTAAACAACCTACGTTGACCTTTGGACATTCATCGAATTTATGGTGGCGAATGGTCACAAAAATAGAAGCGTTGATGACGATCGACCTGTTAATTACAAAGGTATTTTGGCAACAAAAAAGGACAAAAATAACAACCCAACACGAAAATGTCTAAAAATATCCGCTCTGATACGAATTAGATACAGTCGACAGGACTTCAAGGACAGAACTTCGCCAAAGGACACGATTGCGTCGGTGGGTGCAGCTCGAACTCCCACAGGACGATGGTTATGATCGATAAATATAAGTCGTATTTCCATCAACCATAATAGGTTGACATCATTCAATTGTGAAGCTTCCTCCTTCAAACTTTATAGTTGTTGTCCCACCAAAAATCCTCGTTGAAGTCTCTTTTAATGATCCTATTGTGATTTCTCTCCATATTTTCGTTCTCCTCCAGCCCTTGACCATTATCTCCATCACGCTGTCTGCTCATCAAACTCAGGCTTGTCCATCAAATCTGGCATTAACTTTAATTTCGCGACACGACACAATGATTGCACTGACCATAAAGTTTCTCTCCCCACCACCACCCCTCTCTCCTACTCTCAGATTGGAGCACATGGCGCCGGTCTGAATGAAACACTTTGCTTGTCTGTGAAATGACAAATAAATCACATGCCGTCATAAACACAGATGCATATGTCACGGTGAAGCCTCTGCATTCCGACGATTTATCATGGGAAAAAAATTTAAATGCCGCAAACTCACAAAAACACACTCATTCACGCTCACACTCAGCCAACCAGACACACACAATTATACTCGTGAATACATATGAATGAATGCAGAAACATTGTGGTAATGGTTGCTGATGAGCAAATTTTTTTGAAATGTGGGCCCCAATTTCCACTATGAATTCTACCAGAATTTAGAGCAAACAACAATAACAACATACTTCTCCATATTTGATTATGCACTAAGAGATTTATTGTCTGGGATTCATTGGCTAATGGAAATGAAATATTTATTATTGAAATTGAATAGTTGGAAAAGAGTTTTTAATAATCGATGACTCTAAGAAGGACAAGCTGAATTAGAAGTGATTTAGGAAATACATAAGTAAGAAAAAATGATGACACATATAAAGTTTTACGAAAATGTTTTATTATACAATTTTGCTAAATAATATTCTACCGAATGTTCTTTAATTTAGTCAATACTATTCAATTGAAATATTTCTAAAAAAAAAAAAATTTTAAAAGTTAGTCTATAAAAATTTTGTTCTAAAAAAATTTTTAAATTTAAAAAAAATTTAAAAAAAAAGTTCTCAAAATGTTCAAAAAAATAAATCAAAAATAAAAAAATATGTAGCAAAATTTTTCTATTCAAAAATGGTCAGTCATAAAAAAGTTATCTATCAAATTTAAAAAAAAATGTTTTTTAATAAAATTGTTCAAAAATATACCAAAAAGTAAAAATAAAAAAAACTGTGTATCAAAATTTTTCTAAAAAAAGTATTTAAAAAATTTGTGTATTTAAATTTTTCATTGAAAAATTAGGTCTTAAAAGTTAAAATATTCTAAAATAAATAGTACTATATGATGAAATTTTTTCTAATAAAAAAGTTTGCTATTCAAATGAAATACACATCTTCCATTTTCATGGAGAAATATGTATCGAAAATTGAATACAAAACTCTTTGCCTACTATAAGCTCCACATACATTAAATATTAAGTCGAGTAAACAACGATAGAATCAACAATGTGGAATAAATTCAGCAAAGTTAAAGCACACATGAGTCCAGTGTTTGCGATTGAAACCTTGGTGTAGCTTTACCAAGTGCCGCAGGCGACAATTTATAAAATAGCATCGATGCATTAACTTGGTTTACTACAACTATAGAACAACAACAATAGTAAAACTGATAGATATAAAAACAAAGCAACAAAGTCAAACAAATATGTTGCAGGACCAAGAACAATGTAATGGAACGGAATTATAATAAAATTGTGTCTGTGAAATTAATGGCAGCAGCAACAACAACGACAACAATAACAACTAGAACAAAACATTATATTGTTATCAGAGTAGGATGCAGAAGAAGAAAAAGAGTGAGTCGAAGCAAAAGTATTGGAGGCTTGGCTTCGATCCAAGATGCAGGACATGGGATGAAGTAGCATGCGGTACACACACACACACATACAAAGAGACACATTGTTACCGGAAGCATAGTGGAGACGACAGAAAGAGACGGAGAGAGAAGAGCAAAACCCAGAGGGAGGACAACGGATGCAGTGCAATGACAACACCAACAACAACATCAACAGCAACAGCAACAAGGACATCAACAACAACATCAACAGCAACAAAGGAAACAGTAACAAAGGCAACAGCAACAAAACCAACAGCAACTTCAATAAAGGCATCAACAACAAAAGCAATAACAAAAGCAACAACAATAGCAACAAAATGCCGGTAACAACAGCACTAAAGACAATGGAAAAAAGTTATACAAGAGAAAGAGACAGAGGGACAAGACATCGACCTATTCGTGGGGAGGAAATTATCGACCCGTGGTTGCTTCAATATAAATATATATAACTACTATAGGAATTCCTCGCACTAACAATCAGGAAATTAGCGATGAAATCTTCTCCGGCCACCTTCTAATGATTATAATTACCCCCAACACATCCTTCCTTAAATTCTGATCGTCCAGTGTCGGATTTTATTAAAATGTAAAAAACTTCTTCGAAATATTCTACTAAGAAATTCGTCGTTAAATTAAAAAAAAAAAATTAAAAAAACAAATTAATAATTTATATCAGTCAAAGAAATCTCTGATCAAAAAATATTTTACATAATACATAATTCACCAGAATAAAATTTGCTAATATGCTAAAGTTTATGGAATTCGAATTTTACGGACCATGAATTTATTACCACTATTAACTAATTTACTGCTATTTAGCTATCAGAATTCACCAAAAACCAATAAACACAAATGCATAAACTCCTTCACTGTGTGACGCATTCAAGAACTTCCTGGTTGTATTTTTACTTCTAATCGCTAGCTGTGACCCCATCTCGCCGACTAAGGGTTAATGAACCCAGTGTTGCAAACACTCGTTTGTTTTTCTTCATGTGCGATTTATTTCCTTGAGATTTATTCGACAGCACCACGCCTAATTCGAAGACCCGGCGACAGAATCGCAGTCGCCGACAACCTCGACTGGGGCGTCGTTGTGGGGGTCGTCAAGAGGAGGGGGCGTGGCCGGGGGGAGTTCGGGTGACTCTCCGAGTGGCGTCTGCGTTTCTGGGCGAATGAGTTTTTGGCGTCGAAACGAGACATCGAACGAACCCTCAGTTCACGCCACGCAACGTTTTCTGTCTGGGCCAAAATGTGATTGTTATTGCTTTGTTTTTGCTATTGTTGTAGTTGTCGCCGTATTAATGTTGTTATTGTTTTGTTGTTGTAGTCGTAGTTCTATTGTTGTTGTCGTAGTTTTATTGTTGTTGTCGTAGTTTTATTGTTGTTGTATTCGTTGTTAGTCTACTCTACATCGAGTATTCTCGATTCCTGCCAAAAATCTGGCCGCTGACTCCTCAGATTAATTAGAAAACACACTAAGGCAAAAACAACAACAAAAAACCAACAACCATAAAACAACAACAAGAAAAACTGACGCAAAGAAAAAATTTATTTATAGTAACAAAAAAAAATTTATATAAAAAAATAAATATTCATAAGAAACAAATCACTTTGAAACAGTTTCTCTTCACATGAATCTTGCAAGAATTTTCATCACGAGTTGCCTCTTTCACTCTCTCATACTATCTATCTTTCTCTTTCACACACACTATCTCTTTCTCTCTTCTACACACACACTTTCTCTCTCTCTCTCTCTTTCTATCTGTCTCACACACACACACATTCTCTCTCTCGCTCTGTAATTAATTTTCAAAATTATGTTTCTACACGCAACGTTTTCTATGTTTTTGTTTATATATCTATTAATGTTGTTATTCCAATACTCATTGTTGTTGTTGCTATTATTCTTATTGTTGTTATTGTTGTTGTTGTTCTGTGATTACGAAATGGGATTTCGACATTAGTTCTATTTTCGAAAAGACCGAACATCGGAACAACACACATAGATCTCTTTAAGGTGCCCACAACATCAGAATCGAATGTGTTTTAATTAAATTTCCCTCTTCGCTTCTTCTCAATTAGGTATCCATTATTTATGCTCATGACTTGTTCTTGTTTTTTTTTAATTGTTATTGTTTTATTATATTTTTTTCTATTTTGCTATTTTTTCCTATCATCGAAGCCCATTTAGTTCCATAAATATTTATTAATTATTATCGCTTTTTTGTTCGTTTTAATTATCCTTTGTTTTCGATAGTTTTGTTATTGGGCGATAGGGAGTAAAAACTTGTTGTTTTGCAATAAACGTGTTTTATTGACCCTCTGAGAATCGAATTTGAACTCGACAATTGAGTTGTAAAATTGAATTTGGTTGTATTAACTTTACACATATTGGGAAAATTTATATGAAAACAAATATATTATATTTATTTTTTAATGTTTTTTTTGACAGTCTATAAACTTTATAATTTAGTATGCATTTCATTCGACTTTTTCAGCCTCAGGTGGCAACTTATTTTATTCCATTGCCTGAGAACAGAGGATGACCGCTGAAATAATGGCGGCCGATGCAAACTGGGATCCTGGTGAGTGGCACAAAATCGTTTTGAAAAAGTTTCGAAATATTTAAACAATTTTAAATAATTTATTAAAAAATTATCCTTGTTCAAATCGCTTTGCAGCGCTCTCCAAACTCATCACATCCTTGAAGGAGGCGGAAAATCTGTCCAACGATCAGGAGATCGATTTCCTCAAAACCCTGCTGCAGTCGAAGGAGCTGAATGCGCTGGTGAACGTCCACAGTAAGGTGGCCAAAGTGGGTCGAGACGATCGTCTGGGGCCCGTGCTCTCCACATCTTCGCAGGTAACGAAGGGTCGCGATCAAAGAATTAGGAACAGTAATCGGTACAATTTTCCAATTGCTAGATATTGTACGAAGTGCTGGAGCAGTTGTCTCAGCGTTGCCATCTGAACGATGACTGCAAGGAGGTTTTCCACCTGCTACAGGAACCGCATTTACAGGCAAGTCCGTGGTGAATAGCATCGTTGGATCATATATTGATCTCTTGTGTTTCTCTATCGATTTCTTCTCAATATCGATCTCATCCAACTATTGATCTCTTCCAAATATCGATCTCTTTCCACTATCTCCACACAAAAATAGAGCTTGCTCTGCGCCCACGATGCCATCGCACAGAAGGACTTCTATCCACACCTGCCGGAGATTCCCATCGAGATGGACGAGGACGAGGAGACGATCAAAATCGTGCAGCTGGTGAAGAGTAACGAACCTTTGGTAAGGAGCCGAACTCTTTTCTTGTGTCAATGTGTCAATTTTTTTATTTTTGTCCTATGTTTTTTCTTGTTTCATTCGAACTCACGAATAAATTATATCTGGGCTCGATCATTCGATTATTCATACACTCAGTCGTTCAGATGATCATTCTGTCATTTAATCGACTATTTTGTCATTTAGTCGATTATTCTGTCATTCAGTCGATCAATCTGTCATTTAGTCGGTTATTTTATCATTCAGTTGATGATTTTGTCATTTAGTCATTTATTCAGCGAGTCATCGACTGAATTCATCACTCGCTTCCATCACATATGTGTTTTGTCTCTGTCGCTGTTTTTCACAGCCACATTTTTCACCTCATTTCACCTCACCATCGTCATTTGAACAAGCTTTCACCATACAAATTCACCTTCACACGACGCCATCATCTTCACCACATCACGGCATCACCTTCACCACACCACGGCATCTTCTTCACCACACCACGCCATCTTCTTCATTCACCACCCCACGCGATCACCTTCACCACATCTCGCCATGTGCCAATAGCTTCGATTTATTTTGTTTTGTTTGTGTTCTGTTCTATTCTCGTGAAATTCCCCACTTTGTTTGTGTTTCTCTCCCTCGATAAAACTGCAGCAGACATCACTTTGTGGGTGGTGTTCACCAAGCAAACCATGTTTTTCTCGACTTTCTTTTATGACACCCAATTTTTCACATCCAACCCATACTCAATTAATTCTTCAGCATTTTCACCTCTCTGAATTTGAACCTGCTTCTTCTTCTCTCATAATCTGTATATTTTGTACTTTTATGCAAATCCCAAATCGAACGAAATCAAAATTAAACAAACCAAAAAAAAAACAATTTATATCGAACTATTGTTTCGTGTAATCGATTGTTTTGAATTGAAATCGATAATGAAAATTGAAATTAACCGCAAAAAATCGTAACAAATTATCACAGACAGGAGCACAAAGTGCGGAACCGATTGTTGTAAGTAAAATGTCTTTGAATGTGAACGTTTTGTCTAAAGCACCAAACAAACAGCTAAACCACTAAAATCAAAAACCCTCCCGTTCACACCACACCAACGACACTCACACTCGCGCACATCAACACCCACGACACACACACACATCAACACCCACGACACACACACACACAACAGTGAACTTCATTTAAAAATCATCTTCGTCTTCTTTTGAAACTCTCGCTCTCTCTTTCATCCTCCCCCCCCTCTCTCCCTTTCTCCGCAAGTCAATTCAATGCAATTCAGCTTTTCTTTGTTTACAAGTGTCCTTCATTCTTTCTTTCTTTCGTTCCTCATTTCTTCAATTGCTCCCTCTGTTTGTGCTTCGCCTTCTTCTGTTTGGCAGGCTTTGAAGCCCTCTCGCTTCGGGCTTGAGACAAAAGACCTCTTCAGACCTTTTCATAATCTCGCCAAGGACACGAGGACATGAGGCGCATGCGCGACATTCGTGTTAGTCGCTCAAACGCCTCGTCGTCCGTCGTCCATTCCGCCCGCCTTTATTGGTTTCGTCCATTGAAAACAACTCAACAACTACAGAACCTATACACAAACACATCGACATGTATTCCAAGCCTCTCATTCACTATCTGAAAGTATTCAAAAATCTCTGTACAATTATTTGAACTCTTCACCTATATTCACCCTGTAATTTCTATGCTATGCGTGTGTGTGTGTTGTGAGTGTGTATTTAGAGCTATGTTTTCATTTGTACATATACATGTGTATGTAGAAGAACCATGGAGAGTAGTGAATACCGAGCACAGTGGAGCGAGTTCGAAAATAGTTTAGTGAAATCCAATGTGGAAAATAAGAAAAAAAATCATTGGAATTTAAAATTAAACTTTTTGCTCCATCCACTGGTGCTCGTTAACAAGTAGTATTTAAATTTTTATTATATGTCTTTTTCCGCTTATCGACATATTTATGAAATGTTTGCAGGGCGCCACAATCAAAACGGACGAGGAGACCGGGAAAATCATCATCGCGAGGATCATGCACGGCGGCGCCGCCGATCGCTCGGGTCTCATACACGTCGGCGACGAGGTGATCGAGGTGAACGGCATCAATGTCGAGGGGAAGACGCCCGGCGACGTGTTGACCATACTGGTGAGTCAATCGATATCACTTAATATCGGTCGATATTCAACGATTAATCAAAAAAAATCAATATAATCGATATTCATTGAGTAATCGATAAAAACCAATATCATCGATAAAAACCAATATAATCAATAAAAATTAGGGCTCTCGATTCTACCGGGTAGCTGCATACCGGGTACCGGTACCCGGTTACCCGGTAATATAAAATTACCCGGAAATACCGTAATCATACCCGTATCGAATACCCGGGTAATCGAGACCTCTGATAAAAATGAATATAATCGATAAAAATCACTATAAACGAATAAATCAATATATTCGATAATAAAATCGATAAAAATCAATAAAATCGATATCAATCGATATAATCGATACAATACAATATTCATCGATATCCATTGATATCTAACGATTTCCATCGATATCAAACAATATTCATCGATATCTATCGATTTCCTTTGATAGAAATAAATAAAATTTTCATTCTTCGATTTATTTTTGATTGGCAGCAAAACTCCGAGGGCACGATCACATTCAAGCTGGTGCCGTCCGACGGCAAGGGCGGCCAACGCGAGTCGAAGGTTCGGGTGCGCGCCCACTTCGACTACAGTCCCGAGAACGATCCCTACATACCGTGCAAGGAGGCGGGTCTGGCGTTTCAACGCGGCGACATTCTGCACATTGTCTCCCAGGTGATGCGATCTAATAGTCTCTCTCACTTCCCCCTGCTAACCACGCTCCCATCTGTCTCTCTCTCTCTTTCTCTTGTTGCAGGACGACGCCTACTGGTGGCAGGCACGCAGGGAGTCCGAGCGGACGGCTCGGGCCGGTCTCATCCCAAGCCGAGCGCTGCAGGAGCGACGCATCATTCACGAGCGCACGCAGCGTGAGCCGAACGAGAACGAGTCGAAAAGTAGGTTCTCTCTCTTTCCCCCACCAACGCAAGCACTCCTTTCACTCTCACACACAAAGTCCTTTCATCCTCTCCCTATCTTTCAAACTCCCATCTTCCTCTCTCTCATTCACTCCTTTCTCCCACTCTCTCTCAAACTCCTTTCTTCCTCACTCACACAATCTCTGTAAAATCCATTATATTCGCAATCATTTAACTAATTGCTCTTTAATCCATCTTCGCCCCCGCTACATCATCGCATGTCGCCTCCCGCTCGCAATCATGACGTCGCCGCTGTCGCTCACTCTCTTATGACGTCACCGCTCTCATCATGCTCTCGGTATCGCTGCATGCTGCACCCTGCAACCACACGCCGTGGTCCACGATCAACAACTATCGATCCATTCGTCCGCCCATCTATCGATCCAAATATGCTTCCGCCCATCTATCGTCCGTCTATCTCTCGATCCATTCATCCATCCATCCAAACCCGGGCAGAGGGCTCATGCGCCTCCATCTGCACCACCCCGCCCGGCTCCCCCATGCTGAACTCGAGCAGCAGCACGTCCTCATGTCGCCAACCGAAAACTAAAAAGATCATGTACGATCTAGCGGAGAACGATGACTTCGATCGTGAGATGATCGCCACGTACGAGGAGGTGGCCAAATTGTATCCGCGGCCCGGAGTCTTCAGGCCCATCGTGTTGATCGGAGCGCCCGGCGTTGGACGGAACGAGCTGAAGCGTCGACTGGTGGCGCGCGATCCCGAGAAGTTCCGCAGCCCCGTGCCATGTGAGTAGAATTTGAGTTGAATCTTTCTCTGTTTCTGTCTGTCTTTGATTCACGCTCACTCCTTCTGCCAATTTCCATAGACACCACACGACCCATGCGCACCGGCGAGGTGGCCGGACGCGAGTATATTTTCGTGTCGCGCGAGAAGATGGAGGCGGACATCGCGGCGGGCAAGTTCATCGAGCACGGCGAGTACAAGGGCCACCTGTACGGGACGTCGGGCGAGAGCGTCAAGTCGATCGTGAACGCCGGCTGTGTGTGCATCCTCAGTCCGCACTATCAGGCGATCAAAGCGTTGCGAACGGTCCAGCTGAAGCCGTTCATGATCCACATAAAGCCGCCGGAGTTCGAGGCGCTGAAGCAGACGCGCACCGAGCAGCGGGCCAAGTCGACGTTTGACGAGACGAACGCCAGAGGTTTCACGGTGAGTCGTGTGTGTGTGTGTGCGGGCCATGCGTTGCCCATGGATGAGATGAGACGAAGCTTTCGAATCGGGAGCTTTCGCTTCGGAAGTTTTCGCTTCAGAAGTTTTCACATCGGAAGTTTTCGCTTCAAAAGTCCTCGCATCGGAAGCTGTAGAAGCGAAAACTTTCCAATAGGAAGCTTTCTTTCATTCGTTTCATATCTAATCAAAAGACACGAACCCAAAGCTCCGCCATGCAGTGTTGCCAAACCAACGCTGGTTTTTTCTAATCTGTGTCGGTTTTTTGTTTTGCAGGACGAGGAATTCAGCGACATGCTGAGATCCGCCCAGCGCATCGACTTCCTCTACGGCCACTTCTTCGACGAGGAGATCGTCAACGATCAGCTGGCGGCCGCCTTCGAGAAGCTCGTCAACTGCGTCCTGCGCGCCGAGAACGAACCGCTCTGGGCCCCCGCCGCCTGGGTGCAGTAGGCACCGATCACGACGATTGGGATTCGCGCAGAAAAAGACATTTATACACAACAGTTACAACAAAAACAACAACAACAAATGCCAAAAACAATAACAAAGAGAGCTAGAGAAAAAAATTTGAGAAACTCAACAACACCAAACACCAAGAAAAAAACTGAAAATTCAAATTCAAATTTGATGAAAATCATAGTGTAAAAAGAGGAAATTGTTAAAATCTAAAATGAACAGAGTTTAAGGGGAAAACCAGAAGATATTTATGAGAAGCAAACATACTACAAACTATTTCTCAAAGTGTTCAATGTTAAATGTTTCAAAAAAGCAACCAAACAACCACGCCCACTCACCTCCAGACGCCCCCCAACATTACTTCTTCAGAAGTGGTTTATTCCGTCACCTCACAACAAACAGCGAAGTCTCCGCTGAAAGCAACCAAGCGTTTTGCCTTCACGTTCTGTTGTCCAACGTTGCCACCATGCGAAAAACCCGAATCGTAATTTCCCTGACATATACATAGAACTCCCACATTATATTAACCTATTACAAGAACCTGTTCAATTTGAACTACAAACAGACTTTTGATATTGTTATTGAAATATTTAAATAGTGAAAGAATTTATTTAAAAAAATGTACCTTTGAACAAATTGCAAGCTAAACACAATGAAAAGAAAACAATAATTAATTAAAAACTATTAAAAAACTTTGAAAATAAATGTTATAAATCGAGATGAAGCAATGTCCAATAATATTTATTTATTTACATAATAAGTAATTCGAACTTAAAGATTAAATGAAACTATATAAATAAACTGTTAACAGCAATTGTTATACCAACATTGAATGTGAGAAGCAACAATTAGATTATTTTCTTCTTTAAATTATTATACATATAATGTTGAAAAGAACAACCATTTAAATCAATGTATTCGAAATTTACTACACTAACTACAATATATAGCATAGATATATATTTCTATAGCAAAAAAAGAAATGGCTAAACTCAATTGTTAATGAGAAAATTGTATGAGAGAATCAATTGTAATTTTCCAAGTCTAAAATCCAGTTTCAACTATATAATTGTTTCATGTTGGTTGTTTCAAGGGAATTCATTTTTCTCCAAATTCTTATACATATACAAATATTATTTTACAAGAGAAATATTGTATGTTTCCAGACATGGTGAAAGTTGAAACAAATTAAAACATTTTAAATGAATTTAAAACAATATGTCTAAAGAACTAACTATTTATTATTTACACAATTTTGTTAAAAGAGAAAAACTTGAATAAAAATAAAAGCTTATATAAACACATAAATATGTTTCATATACACACGGTAATTGAGAGCAGGGATGAAGTCTGGCAACGCCGCAACAATCGCCCGCCATCGAGTATCGAAGCAGCTCAATATTGAGAGCGGAAGAGAGGTTTGAATAAACAATTGAAATCGTTTGAAGCCACTTGAGAAAGTTTTTCCTCAAATTCAAATATATTTTTTAAATCACTGAAATTAGATGATAATTCTTAAGTTCCACCTCCTCCAAGATAACGCCAGATACCCGGGCTATATTTAGATTAGATTTTCTGCGTGACACTAATCTAAATCAATTGATAAGATAAGGAGTGCTCCACCGAGATCCAAATAATCCATACAAACAGAGAGGAATCCACTTGGACGCCAGCAACAACAAGAATAAGGCGCAAAGAGGCAATCAACATTCTCTCCAGAGACCAGCCCCAGAACACGACGAGCGCCAAAACACGACCAACAGTCGATGGAGCGCGAGAGAATCGATTCGGAAATTCTTGATCGAGACAAGTGCGCTCTAGTTATTGAGCACAAGCCAGAAGGTCAGCAGCGAGTGTGGTGGCAACGATTGAGCAACCAACGAACTGGATTTCGCATTCGTGCGTGAGCGATCGGCGAATTGAGTTGTGACCAACGAACGACTGGAGAGCGATCTGAGAATTCCATAATTTTAATTGAGAAATCACAAGTGATCGGCGATTGCCATTGAGAATACAAGAAAATCAAAATCAACCACAGAAATTATGTCGGATTTTAATTTGAAAAGTCTGGAGGAATGCCTGGAGAAATACGTGCCCGAAGGCGAGTTGCAGGAGGTGAAGCGGATCCTCTACGGACGTTCCGATGAGTGAGTTGAGTTTTGGTGAAGATTTTAGTATGATCTTGTTTCGTATCGAGAAGACTGTCGAAGCGATAGCAACTTATATAACAATAATAATAATATTGTCAAATTGCGAAAAATCCGTGTGAAGAGAACACAAAATTCTTATCACTTTATTTTACAATTTGACGAAATTCGTATTGGATTTGATAAGCTAATATTTGCGTTTATTAATATAATTTGAGTATTACTTTCTTTATTTATTCATACAATCGAACTAACTTTTGGGAATTTTCTATCTTTGATCTAATCAAATTATTCACAACTTCTCACATCAACTATCCACGCAAATCACTGATACATTTATGTATATACAATAATAAAAATAACTACTCGGAATGTTCTATAAATTTCTGTAGGCTTCATTCGGAATTCTCCCTATTTTTATAGTCAATCAAAATAGACATCAGCTGGCGTCAAATAATTTTGTTATGTATTTTTTTCTTTCCTTCATTTCCTCACGTATGTCAACAAAAGTTGCTCAAAATAAAGGCAAAGACGATTCGAAAAGAAAAGCACAAAATTATTCGCTCTCTCGCAAATTTCTCGATCTCTTTCGCCAAGCGGTAATGAGTGATTATTGATAGATAATAGTTTGGACGAAGAAGACTCAAACAAAGTGTACTATTTCTCTCATGTAAAATTAAACAATTCTTTTTACTATGTTGCTCACAGCAATGCTCTGGAACTGCCCGAGGCCGCGAAGACCCTGGCCGTGGACTATGGTTTCGAGATAAAGGGCTACCGTTTCACGGCCAAGAAGGAGAGCATCGCGTCGCCACGTATCGTGCGCGTTGGCGCCATCCAGAACAGCATCGTCCTGCCGACGACGGCGCCAGTGGACAAACAGCGCGAGGCCATTTGGGAGAAGATTCGCCACATGATTAAGGCGGCCGCCGAAGCCAACGTCAATATCGTCTGCATGCAGGAGGCGTGGAGTGAGTAGAACGAAAAATTTCCACCTCTCTCAGTCAATCAATAATAAACTCCTGCTCATTTCCACAGCAATGCCTTTCGCCTTCTGCACCCGCGAGAAGTTTCCCTGGTGCGAATTCGCCGAAGAGGCCGAAACGGGCCCAACGACGAAAATGCTGCAGGAGCTGGCGAAGGCCTACAACATGGTGATCATCTCGTCGATATTGGAGCGCGATACGAATCACGGCGACACGATCTGGAACACATCGGTGGTGATCTCGAATCATGGTCGCTACATGGGCAAACACCGCAAGAATCACATTCCACGCGTGGGCGACTTCAACGAGTCCACCTACTACATGGAGGGCAACACGGGCCACCCGGTGTTCGAGACCGAATTCGGCCGCATCGCGATCAACATCTGCTATGGCCGCCATCATCCGCAGAACTGGATGATGTTCGGCCTGAATGGGGCGGAGATCGTGTTCAATCCCTCGGCCACGGTGGGCGCCCTGAGTGAGCCGCTGTGGGGTGTCGAGGCTCGGAATGCGGCGATCGCCAACAGCTACTTCACGGTCGCGATCAATCGGGTGGGCAACGAGGAGTTCCCCAACGAATGGACCTCGGGCGATGGCAAGAAGGCCCACAAGGTCTTTGGGCCATTCTACGGATCGTCGTATGTGGCGGCGCCAGACGGTTCCCGGACACCGGTATGACATAAAATACTCTCTCTATACCACTTCAATAGCATTGACAATCGATCTTTTGTGCAGGGTTTGTCGCGTGACAATGATGGCTTGCTGATCACCGAACTGGATTTGAATCTCTGCCGACAGGTGAAGGACTTCTGGGGCTTCCGCATGACGCAGCGTCTGCCGTTGTATGCCGAGAGCTTTAACAAAGCGTCCCAATTGAATTTCAAGCCCCAAGTGATACGGGAATAACAGTGTGGCACAGGTGAAACAGAGAACTACAAATGAAAATCAACCTCCAGCAGTCGTGTTTAAGAGACCTCTTTGGCGAACTCGATTTCGTGTGATTTCATAAAAGAACGTTCCAATTTTTGTAACATAAATGCGTGTGTGTATTTTAGAAATATAAAGCCTTTGAATAAGATATCTCGTATACGATGATGTTTCTACATGGCCCATTGCGTGTACCAATAACATTCTTCAGGAATCGGGTCGGTCATGGGGAGCGTTCCAACATCTCGTCTCTGCGGATCATGCAACGTGGGCAGCATGCAGAGAATTCTCCTCGACTCGGCATTGATGAATAGCATTCTGTTGGGCGACGTCAAGCGCAGTTCCCAGACATATTGGGTTAGCCACAGCGGTCGCATACGTTCGACGGCTGTAAAGAGTCCGTGTTGCGACAGATTTTCACCCAGATATTCGATACAACTCCCGTGGAAATCATTGACAAATAGAATACTTATCGATGTACCTCGGCTGAAATGGATCTTCCACATGTCGATTTTCTTCGGCGTTGTCTCCTTGGGCTTTTCCCGAGAAGTGCTGCAAGTGCACACTTGGGGTGGTGTGTAATCATATGCGGCCACCCAGGCGAAAACAGGCCGCGGTGCAGAGCGGGACTGATTCGATGCCAGGTATTCGGAAAATAACCAATTGCCGCTGGCCCAGTTCCTTATGTTGAAACGTTCGGAGAATATCAAATCGTGCACTGTCTGTGGCAACGATGCCAGCAAGGGTTGCCACCGGCTCTTGTCCTTCTCGTCCTGGAGGAAGTGTTGGTACAAAATGCCCACGTTAAGAGCAAGTGTTTCATCGTAATCCATGTGTTGCACATGCTTGGCATACAGATAGCCCAACAGTTGCAATCCCTCGCACTCGAGATGGTTGCAGTAATTGTATATGGCATTTACCATTACGCCGGAATCGATGAAACCGTAAACTCGATCGATCACATTCTCCCACATGATCCTCGCCAGCACTTTGTCGAAATCCCTCAATCGCATGATCACCCGCCCCAACATCTCATCGGACTCGTATTTGGCCGTCAGTAGAGATTCAGCAATCGATTCAACACCGAGTTTCAAAATTTCTCCCCTTATGGCCTCGATCAGCTTTTGCCGACCCTTCGCCTGGGTTTCTTCTGGGCTCGTTCGTGGGGTCTGTACCATGGTTAGTAGGTCTAGTAAATTGTTGATTTCTCGACTTCTTGCTGCACTTTCCATCTCCTTCTTGGCGATTAGCTTCTGCACTTGTTGCTCGATATCGTTTGCTGTTAGATCCAAATTCGCAAGATCACTGGAATAATATGAAACGCACACTTGTTTAACACTTGATTTGATTTTTATCACTGGATCAGCTCGTTCCTTGGAGCTCCTCATACCATTGCCTCTGTCCGTAGAAGGATCCACTCAAGGGCCCGGCCATTGGCCACGGCCACATGGTCAGCACTACCACTGTGGCCAGCAGCAGCGGCCATACCTGGCCAAAACTCTGTGAAAAAACTTTCCGTCGACCCATCCCGTCGAATGACGAATTATATTCTGAACTCGATTCTAGTATTTTGCCTATTTCCAATCGAAATTCGAAATCGAATTGAATTCACACCACTGATAAGAGATTTATTATTTTTAATATTATTTATTGCTTTTCTCTGACCTCTCACACCTCATTCTCTCTCTTTCTCTCTTTCTCTCTTTCTCTCTCTCTATCTCTCGCTTGGCAAAGGAATTCTCACTGACCCCACACTGATCATTGATGCGCATGGCTCACGAGATGAGAAAACAAACCGAGGACAAAATAATAGTACTTATGCTATATTTCGACCGCATAGTATCCGATCAGACGCTCGGCCTCCCGCCACCCCGACTCGATCGCGCCGTGGACGGTCGAATAGTGATGATCGCTGGTGGCTTCGCCGGCGAACTGAACGATCGGCTTGACGGTGAGACGTCGCTTGGTCAGCGACTCCGTGGAGTCGGCGTCCTCGGGCAGGAGGGCGTAGGCGAGAACGGTCAGCGGTTGGGCGAGGGCGTGGGCGCTGGTTCGCATCAGCTCGGTCACCATCGAGCGGAAGGAGTAGGCGCCGCGAAAATGTGGATTCGCCTGCCACGTCGTCGAGCGCACGTTCAACGGGTCTGGGATGGGCCAGGGCAGGAAACGGCGCAACAGCGACATGCAACCGTCGAGAATCGCCTCCTCGCCCAGCGGCTCCATCAGGAGGGCGCTGGTGCCGACGATCCACGCGAGCAGGACACGCGGCTGGCAGTTCACACAATAGAAGCCGTAGACGTCGACGAGCCAGGCGTGCGGTGTCGACTTCATCTCCAAGATGTCCTCGTTCCGCCACAGCGTGTTGAACCCCGTCCAGTCGTCGGGCCAAAAGCTCTCGGCAAACTCGAGAAAGATCTTGCAAACATTCCCGTAGCCCAGGCCGTCGACGGCGCGCATCTTGGCCGGCGGCAATTGGGGCGTGAACATGCTGGCGAATCGCTCCTTGAGCACGCCCAGCGAGACGGTCACCACCACGTGTTCGGCCTCGAAGGGCTCCTCGAAGTCGGCGCACCGCACCTCGACGATGCCATCCTGCCGATCCCACCGGATGTTCTCCACACTCATGCCCGTGAGGATCTTGCCGTCGAGCAGGCCGAACTCCTTCGGCTCATCCTGCTCGGCGCCCTTCATCAGCAGCTTCAGCAGCTCCGCGTAGCCCTTGTCCTTCCAGTTGAGCAGGTTGTCGCCCTCGCATTCCCAATACTCGGCCAGACCACAGGCGGAGACCTCATCCAGGCCCATGGCGCTCTCGGAGCTTTCGATTTTCTTGAAGTTATTGAAGAATTCCTTGGCGATCGTGCGATCGATGTCGCTGTTCTCCTCGCTCTCCAGAGCATCCGAGAATTTCGCCGTCAGGTACTCGTCCAGCGACCCGCTGAACGTCGCCAGGTCGGCGTGACGTTCGCGAAAGATATCGCCGAGGATCTGCTTCAACCGGTCGACCAGAGCCTCGGGCAGGATCTCACCATTCGAGCGAATGCACTGGAAGGTCACGTAGACGTTGCCCGATGTGGCCAACAGGTCGAGCGGATCGGCCATGTCGAAGACGACGTTGTTCTGCTCGCCGTGGCACCACTGGGCGCCCAGATCGATGACGTTGTCCGCAAAGGGCACCGTGTGTATTCGGCCCCCGATCCGCGGCTCGCCCTCGAGCACCAACACGTTCCTCAGGCCGCGCTCGACGAGTCTCGTCGCACACGCGATCCCCGCCGCTCCAGCTCCGACAATGAGAATCTTCGGCTCCGCACTCATCCTCCGGTCACTGCCATGGGGGATACTTGTATTGCTGCTATTCATCGGCGAAGAAGAATTTCCGTCAGTGTGATTCGAAGGTGAATTATCGACCGAATTTGCGATTTACCTCCGTGGAGAGTTTCGGGAGAAGAAACATCTTAGAGGGATTCCACATAACATACGGAGAATTTTGATGTTATTGTTTTTCTCAGTTTTTCACTTTTCCCCCTTCTGGTGACAGACAGATAGATAGACAGACATCCAGTTTTTCTACGCATGTACATTGAATGTCTGGATGAAATGTCTCTCTCTCGACTGGGTTGTCAAGCGAGGATCAACTGACCATCCTCCCGTGAAAAGTTCTTGATTACTTACTGATAACTTTATTTTCCATTAAATGGGTTTCTAGTTAGTCGTATTTATAACTATTCTTGCGTCTTTGTACCACCAGAAGGTGGCAGCTGCCGTCCGTAGAAGTCTGCGAGACGTTTCGCCTCCCGGTATCCAGTCTCCACCGCTCCGTGCACGGTCGAGAAGTGGTGATCACTGGTGGCCTCACCAGCAAATTGGACGATCGGTTTATCGCGATGACCCTCTTGCTCCCCAGCGTTCATCATGGTCAGCGGTTTAGCCAGATCGCTCGCACTGGTGCCCACCTCTTCGGTGGTCATCGAGCGAGACGAGTAGGAGCCGCGAAAATGTGGATTCGTCGACCAAGCCGAGGTCTTTAAATTTTTGGGATCTGGTATATTCCACTGGAGAAATCTCCGTAAGAGATAGATGCAGCCACCCAATACCTCGTCCTTGGGCAGTGTCTCCATGTGACGCGCGTTGGCGCCGGATATAAAACCACTGAGTACGTGAGGCTGATAATTCTCAGTAAAGAGCCTGAAGAGGTCCGCCAGCCATGCACGCGGAGTGTCGAGTATTTCTTCGAGGTCCTCCTTGCGCCAAAGAAAATTGAAGCCCGTCCAATTCTTAGGCCAAAACTGGTCGGGGAATTCAATGAAGATCTTGTTGACGGTTCCGAAGGCCAGGCCATCGATGGCCCGTCGTTTCTCCTCTGGCAACTGAGGCTCAAAAAGCTCTTCATGCTTTGCCTTGAGGACCCCCAGCGAGACCGTGACTATCACATGGTCGGCGGTTAAAACCTCGCCGTCGTCGCACTTGACCTCGATGGAGGAATCACTGTGATTCCAGTTAATCTCCTTCACACTCTTGGACAGGCGGACATGTTTCTCCAGGACACCCAGATCGGTGCCGGTTTCGTGCGATTTCATACATCAGACGAAGAAATTCCAGATAGCCCTTGCCCTTCCAATTCAGCATGTAGCCTCCGGACTCACGATACTCGGTAAGCCCACGGTCAGATACCTCGTCGAGGTTGTCCGACGCTGTCCATGAGTTCTCCTCCTTCTTACTGTACTCGAAGAACTCGCTGTCGATATCGGAGTTCTCCGGTCGTCTCAGCGCATCGTTGAACTTGTTCGTCAAGTAGCTCCCTAGTGAGCCGTTGTATTGCCGCATCTCAATTTCTCGCGTTTCGGGGCTTTCACCCAGGATGGCCTTAAGCCTCAGACAAAGACTCTCGGGTAACACTTCGCGATTGGAGCGTACATACTGGTAGCTTTCGTAAACGTTGCTCGTAGACTCGAGCAGGTTGTGCTCGTGCGCCAGATCAAAGACGATGTTGTCCGTCACTCCATGGCACCACTGTGCGCCAAGATCGATGGCATTATCGCCAAAGGGGATCGTGTTAATTCGTCCGCCAATGAGGGGTTCCGCCTCCAGAATTACAATGTCCTCGAAACCAAACTCGAGCAGCTTCGTGGCGCATGCGATGCCCGAAGGACCAGCGCCCACAATCACGATTTTCGGACTGCTCCGGTCAGTTGGTTTTCCTGAAAAAAAAACTTTTAGATATTTCTTCTAAAGCACAAGATTCATCAAGAATGGACATGTTTTTTTTATTTATCTCACTCACCTTGAATCGGTTCACCTAAGGATCCGGTCACCTGCCATATTATTACTATTGCTGCCACCAACAGCTGTGAAACATTCCGACGACCCATCTTGTCGGCTTCGAATCAGGTACAGAATTAGCTTGTCAGACCTTTGGTACCTCCTTCCCGAAACGACAGCTCACAAACGAAGTTGAGTGATTGCTTCTGGTTTTGATAACCCTTTGCATTAAATGGAATGTCGAACATACATCTGTAATTGGTTATCTCTAATTTTAGTTACCTATATAATAATGCATTTAAAGTGTGAGTATTTGAAGATAATGAAACTATTTTTTAAGGAAATAATGTTATACTAATAAAAATAAATTTAATTAAGTTGTTCTATTGGTGCCGTGCCCACAAGAGCTTTTGTAACACATGAATAAAAATTGGCCAACTTCCTCTAAGAACACACAAGTAATTATGGTATGTGACGATATCATAATTGGGCACAATATCTTTTATAGATTTGCAAGCACTAATTGTAAATTGGCATAAAGTTATTTTACCTAAAGCCTAACTCGCTCCCCGATATGAAAACTAAATAATACAAGATGCAGCATTTTAAAAATCATATATATTTTAAAACAGAAACAAGAATACTAATGGTCAAATTATTTAAGCAGAGTATTTTGACATTTGTTGATATTCATTAAGATTCTTTTAAAAATATTGATACTACATATTACGATATTACAATGTTTGATTTGGTTTCATTTGGTTTGAATTGATAATAAATTTACTTTAAATATACGTCTCTATTTTTTATGTCGTCTTTGTATTAGAACCACCCGGCTCTCGTCCGTAAAGGTCGGCGAGACGCTTGGCCTCTCGGAATCCGGTCTCCACCGCTCCGTGTACTGTCGAGTATCGGTGATAACTAGTGGCCTCACCAGCGAATTGGACGATCGGTTTCTGCTCACCGCCGTTCATCATGGTCAGGGGTTGTGAGAGATCAATGGAACTGGTGCCCATCTCTTCGGCGGTCATCGAGCGGAATGAGTAGGAGCCGCGGAAATGTGGGTTCGTATGCCAGGCCGTGGTTTTAAAATTCACCGGCTCCGGAATCTCCCATGGTAGGAATTTCCGAAACAAGTACATGCAGTCGGCCAGCACCTCGTCCTTTGGCAGAGTCTCCATATGGCGCGCATTGGGGCCGACGATCCAACCGAGTAGTAGGCGAGGCTGAGAGGTTACAATGTAGAAACCGGAGACGGCCTCCATCCAGGCACGCGGAGTCCCGCGTATTTCATCGAGTTCCTCGTTGCGCCAGAGCAGTGAGAAGCCAGTCCAATTTTTGGGCCAGAACTGTTCCGGGAATTCCATGAAGATCTTGTTGACGGTTCCGAAGCCCAGGCCCTTGATGGCACGTTGTTTCTCCTCGGGAAGTTGTGGCTGGAAGAGGCGTTCATGTTGTTCCTTGAGCACCCCCAGCGAGACTGTGACTATCACATGGTCGGCTGTTAAAACCTCTCCGTCATCGCACTTGACCTCGACGGAGAAATCACTGTGATTCCAGTTTATCTCCTTCACACTCTTTGACAGGCGGACATGTTTCTCCAGGACACCCAGGTCGGTTCCGGTTTCTCGTGATCGCATCAGCAGGCGGAGAAACTCCAGATAGCCCTTGTCCTTCCAGTTCAGCATGTTGTCGCCTTCAGAATCCCAATACTCGAGGAGACCTCGGCCGGACACATCGTGGATGGTGTCCGAGCCCTCCACTGAGTTCTCTATTTTCTTGTGGTTATCAAAGAATTCCCTGGCTATCGTCGTGTCGATGTCGGAGTTCTCCGGTTGTTGCAGAGCCTCGTTGAACTTTTCCGTCATATAGCTACCCAAAGACCCGTTGTAATGCTGAAGATCCAAATTACGCGTCTCCACGATTTCCTTCACGATATCCTTGAGACGCTTGCAAATGTTCTCTGGCACCTTCTCTTGATTGGAACGCATGCAATAATTGCTCGTGTAGTAGTCGGCCGAGGTGCCAAGCAAGTTTTTTTCGTGTGCCATCTCGTACACGATGTTGTCCTTCTCGCCATGGCACCACTGCGCACCCAGATCGATAACGTTCTCCGCAAAGGGGATCGTGTTTATTCGCCCACCGATGCGAGGTTCGGCTTCAAGGATGACGACGTCCTCGAAACCAAACTCGAGCAGCTTCGTGGCGCATGCGATGCCCGAAGGACCAGCGCCCACAATGACGATCTTCGGCCTGCTGTGGTCAGGTGGATTTCCTGCAAATTATGGAGATTTTCCAATAATTAGTTTCTTTTAATGAATTGTGTTTTAATGATAGCATGTGTGGTTCAAAAAAAGTTCGTATCGACAAAAGCTATAGCAAGGTTTATACTTGATATTGGCTTACTTGATAGTTTTCGTCAATCCATAGTAAACAATTCCCTCTATAAGGTATATTCTAAACCCACTGATTTCAATGAATATGCGAAATTGGATGCACATTGTTTTTTGTTGTCTCGAATATTTTCTTATACTTGTATATATATCACTACCTTGAATAGGATCACTTAAAGCTCCGACTAAATGACAAATAGTTGCCAGCAGCAGCGGCCACAGCTGTGTAAATCTACGTGAATCTTCCCGACGACCCATTGCGACGGTTGCGAATTATGTTCTAAATTGCTAATTGTGTATTTCACGACATCGGACCGACGAGAAGTCAATTCGAGCATCTGCCGAGTAGGTAGAGCGAATTATTACAAAGTGATATGCGTTGATTGGCTTTCGATAACCTTTTGATTTATTATGCATTAAGTGTTATCCCGTATACATATATGTATAAGAATTTGAATCTTTGATTAGTTCCTTTATAAATTAATACATTTAAGAGTTAAAGTGCATGGAATGTTAATTAATTTACCTATTTAATAATTACCTTATTAATCTGTCTATCTGTGGAAATAGTTTTTTTTGAAGAAACGTGACGCTGATTAAGAATATACATATATACTTTTCCATTCCTATACCATACCTCTACTTTAATACGTTTCAAATGGAAGGACGAAATTAATATACCCCTACCAACAGGGTGTAGGGTGTAAAAAGTTCATACAAATTTAAAGTTTTGGTGAAAAAACCAAAACATTCCGAACGTTATCGATCTTTAAATTTATACTGCTATTTTTAACAAGTTTATTTATAAAATATACTAATTAGAATTGCGACGACGACGGCACAATAAAGAAATGCATATCTTTGACCTACTTGTGACAATATTTTTATTATATTATTATATTATAATTAAAGTGTGTGTATTTAAAGTTGAAGGAACTAATTTAGAAATATTCAATTTATTATCAAAAGTGCATGGAACAAACTATTGGAAAAAATATCGATCACAAGTTATTTGAACAAAATGATTGGAAAAAATATCAATTAGAAAAATAATTGTTAATTATTAATAATGCGATTTTTCTTATAAAAGTCATAAATCCGTACTCAATAATCGATATAGTAAAAGTAAATAAATAATTCCAGATGATTGTGCAAACATTTTTATTCATTTTCAAAAGCATACATATGTATTTTATAACCCTGAAGCCTTAAATCTAAAATACATGGGAAGAATATTATGCGATAGATCAGCTGGTAATAGAGAATAGAGGACTGAGTTCAATCTATCATCGGCGTTAAAATTCTGTCTCCATGTATTTTAGCAATTATGGCTTCGTCTTCATAGTCGAGTCATCCGGCAACAATTACCATCCGTAAAGGTCGACGAGACGCCCGGCCTCCCGGAAACCAGTCTCCACAGCTCCATGCACTGTCGAGTATCGATGAGCACTGGTGGCCTCACCAGCGAATTGAACGATCGGTTTCTGCCCACCACCATTCATCACAGTCAGGGGTTGGGCCAGATCACTAGCACTTACGCCCGCCTCTTCGGTGGTCATCGAGCGGAATGAGTAGGAGCCGCGGAAATGTGGGTTCGTATGCCAGGCCGTCGTTTTGAAATTCATCGGATCTGGAATATCCCACTTGAGGATTTCCCGGAACAAGTACATACAGTCGGCCAGCACCTCGTCCTTTGGCAGAGTCTCCATGTGGCGTGCGTTGGGGCCGGTGATCCAACCGAGGAGTATGCGGGGCTGAGAGTCTATACGATAAAAGCCGGAGATGTCCTCTAACCAGGCACGTGGAGTGCCTCGTATCTGGTCGCGATCTTCGTTGCGCCAGAGAAGGGCAAAGCCTTGCCAATCCTTGGGCCAAAACTCTTCAGAGAATTCAAGAAAGATCTTGTTGACCGTTCCGAAGGCCAGGCCATCGATAGCACGTCGTTTCTCCTCTGGCAATTGTGGCTGGAAGAGACGTTCATGTTGCGCCTTGAGGACCCCCAGCGAGACCGTGACTATCAGATGATCGGCGGTTAAAACCTCGCCGTCGTCGCACTTGATCTCGACGGAGGAATCATTGCGATTCCAGTGAATCTCCTTCACTCCCTTGGACAGGCGGACATGTTTCTCCAGGACACCCAGATCGGTTCCGGTTTCTCGTGATCGCATCAGCAGACGGAGAAACTCCAGATAGCCCTTGCCCTTCCAGTTCAGCATTTTGTGGCCTTCAGAATCCCAATATTCGAGAAGACCTCGGCCGGAAACTTCATAGACGCTGTCTGACGCCATCCATGAGTTTTCGACTTTCTCGTAATTCTCAAAGAACTCCCTGGCTATCGTCGAGTCTATGTCGGAGTTCTCCGGTCGTTGCAGAGCCTCATTGAACTTGTCAGCCATATAGCGTCCCAGAGATCCGTTGTAATTCCGCAGTCCCACTTGGCGCATATCGTGGATATCCAAAACGATATCCTTCAGTCGCTGGCTGATATTCTGGGGCACCTGCTCTCGATTGGATCGCATAGATAGACTTCTCATATAGTAGTCGTCCGAGACCCCAAGCATGTTGTATTCATGAACCAACTCGTACACGATGTTGTCCTTCTGGCCATGGCACCACTGGGCGCCCAGATCGATGACATTATCGCCGAAGGGGATCGTATGTATTCGCACACCGATGCGGGGTTCGGCCTCCAGGATGACAAAATTCTCGAAGCCGTAATCGAGCAGCTTCGTGGCGCATGCGATGCCCGAAGGACCAGCGCCTATTATCACGATCTTCGGGCTGCTGTGGTCTTTTGGAGTTCCTGCAAAATATAGAGATCATCAAGTAGTTTGCACTTTTGAATAACTCTTTCACACATGCTATTCACAGAGGTTCAAATGAAGAAAACAGTGGGAAAGAAACCGACTATTAAACGAAATACAGGAATCATCTTTCATCTTTTGTTCTCCTGGTATATCACTCAACCTACCTTGAATAGGATCACTTAAAACTCCGGTCACATGACAAATAGTTGCAAGCAGCAGCGGCCACAGCTGTGGAAATTTTCGTGAAATTTCCAGACGACCCATTTCGACGGCTGCGAATTATGTTCTAAAATTGCTAATCGTATTTCTCCACAACATCGGTTCGGTAAGCAGCCATTCGAACATTAAGGTAAAGAAAATTATTATATTACAATTATAAATTACAAGGTAAATGCGTTCATTGTCTTTTGATAACCCGTTGACTAATTATGCATTGAGAGTGTTTTTTGTTGAAAATGTTTTTCTGTACAGATTAGTAAATCATAGATTTAAAGTGCGTGGAAAGTAGGTTAATTCCAACCTTACCCTCATTAGTAAACTAAACTAATCTATACAAAATTGTTTTCAATACTAATCAAATTGCATTTCTGGTAAAAAAAAGTAAAAAAGTAAAAGAGAAAAGTAAAAAAAATAGGTATGCAAAACTCCAATACGATATTCACAACATTTTGTGATTTGAAATTTTATTGAATTCTGTTCATAGAACTATTATACATTTTTATAAAAATATATTTCTGAATTGGACTATTAATTCCCCTTATTCCATTCCGACAAATATTTCAGAAATTTTAGTATAATAAACAGGTGATGATTTTGAATAAGTTTTTGACCACAAAAACCCAGTGAAAAAAAATCGTGTAACATAATAATGCTTACAAAAATTATGCAAGTTAAAAATTAAAATCACAAAAAACCGTATCGTGTAAAAAACTACACCTGGAAAAAAAGGATGCAAGTGCAAAAAATTAGATCACAGAAAACCGTCTCTGGAAAATATTCACTTCATTCAAATCTTAAACATTTTTTCTTTCTCTTCATTTGACGTTCATATTTCGTTATATATTAAGGTTATAATGGTAGGTGGCGTGTGATATCCATTATCGAAATTTGAACTTATATTGTTAGTAAGTAATCACACACAAAATTTCATCTCTATATCTATTTCTATACTCTATATATATCTATACTCTATACTTTATTTTATTTTTTTTTTTATATATCTATACTAATATATAAAAGAAGAAAGTTGTATATTCGACTACAAAAATCAGCTAAACCGCTGAGAATTTTTATATTTTTACTGGTTAGCCACCATATCAGAATAGGACATAGACTATATAAATTTAACATTAACCATTGAGGGATTTAATTAAAATTAAAAGAGAGTTTACCATACAAAATTCTCTCTCTCATATTTCGTTGTCATGGTTTTTTGTTGTTATTTTTTGTTTGAGAAAAAATTCCATATTTCATGTTCTCTCTCGGCCAAATTCAATG
Source organism: Coelopa frigida (assembly GCA_017309665.1). NCBI lineage: Eukaryota > Metazoa > Arthropoda > Insecta > Diptera > Coelopidae > Coelopa > Coelopa frigida. Next base: position 28,115,655 of record CM029562.1, read on the forward strand.
TCATCTCGAATACATTACGAAAAGTCAAATTGACAATGAAATTTTGACGTTTATAAAAATGAATTTCAATTGTTTGAAATTGTTTTGGGCAAATAATGAAAAAATTTAAAACCATGAATTTCTCTAAGATAAGACAAATGCAAATCATTTTAATGCTTCTACATAACCACTGCCAATATTATATCGTAAACTAAAAGGATGCGACATTCCTATTGCTTTAAATTTCGAATTAAAATTTCATGAATTTCATTTCGATAACGAGAATTTATTTCTACAGATCGGTGCATAACAAAAAATTCCAAACAATTGTAGTGCAATCCTTGATATCCCCGTAAATACGCGCTATTTCGCGAAAAGGAGAAAAATTCGTGACGACCTCTAAATTTTCGAAATTTTCATAATTCAGGCAATTTTTCATAAAAATCTTAAATGCTTCATATCTCCGTAAATACGCGTTATTTCGCGAAAAGGACTTTAATTCGTGACGACCTTTAAATTTTCGAAAATTTCATAATTCAGGCGATTTTTCATGAAAATCTTAAATGCTTCATATCTCTGTAAATACGCGTTATTTCGCGAAAAGGACGTTAATTCGTGACGACCTCTAAATTTTCAAAAATTTCATAATTCAGGCAATTTTTCATGAAAATCTTAAATGCTTCATATCTCCGTAAATACGCGTTATTTCACAAAAAGGACGTTAATTCGTGACGACCTTTAAATTTTCGAAAATTTCATAATTCAGGCGATTTTTCATGAAAATCTTAAATGCTTCATATCTCCGTAAATACGCGTTATTTCACAAAAAGGGCTTTAATTCGTGACGACCTTTAAATTTTCGAAAATTTCATAATTCAGGCGATTTTTCATGAAAATCTTAAATGCTTCATATCTCTGTAAATACGCGTTATTCGCGAAAAGGACGTTAATTCGTGACGACCTCTAAATTTTCAAAAATTTCATAATTCAGGCAATTTTTCATGAAAATCTTAAATGCTTCATATCTCCGTAAATACGCGTTATTTCACAAAAAGGACTTTAATTCGTGACGACCTTTAAATTTTCGAAAATTTCATAATTCAGGCGATTTTTCATGAAAATCTTAAATGCTTCATATCTCTGTAAATACGCGTTATTTCGCGAAAAGGACGTTAATTCGTGACGACCTCTAAATTTTCAAAAATTTCATAATTCAGGCGATTTTTCATGAAAATCTTAAATGCTTCATATCTCCGTAAATACGCGTTATTTCACAAAAAGGGCTTTAATTCGTGACGACCTTTAAATTTTCGAAAATTTCATAATTCAGGCGATTTTTCATGAAAATCTTAAATGCTTCATATCTCTGTAAATACGCGTTATTTCGCGAAAAGGACGTTAATTCGTGACGACCTCTAAATTTTCAAAAATTTCATAATTCAGGCGATTTTTCATGAAAATCTTAAATGCTTCATATCTCCGTAAATACGCGTTATTTCACAAAAAGGACTTTAATTCGTGACGACCTTTAAATTTTCGAAAATTTCATTAATTCAGGCGATTTTCATGAAAATCTTAAATGCTTCATATCTCTGTAAATACGCGTTATTTCGCGAAAAGGACGTTAATTCGTGACGACCTATAAATTTTCGAAAATTTCATAATTCAGGCGATTTGTCATGAAAATCTTAAATGCTTCATATCTCTGTAAATACGCGTTATTTCGCAAAAAGGACGTTAATTCGTGACGACCTCTAAATTTTCGAAAATTTCATAATTCAGGCGATTTTCATGAAAATCTTAAATGCTTCATATCTCCTGTAAATACGCGTTATTTCGCGAAAGGACGTTAATTCGTGACGACCTTATAAATTTTCGAAAATTTCATACTTCAGGCGATTTTTCATGAAATCTTAAATGCTTCATATCTCCGTAAATACGCGTTATTTCGCAAAAAGGACGTTAATTCGTGACGACCTCTAAATTTTCGAAAATTTCATAATTCAGGCGAATTTTTCATGAAAATCTTAAATGCTTCATATCTCTGTAAATACGCGTTATTTCGCGAAAAGGACGTTATTCGTGACGACCTCTAAATTTTCGAAAAATTTCATACTTCAGGCAATTTTTCATGAAAATCTTAAATGCTTCATATCTCCGTAAATACGCGTTATTTCGCGAAAAGGACGTTAATTCGTGACGACCTCTAAATTTTCGAAAAATTTCATACTTCAGGCATTTTTCATGAAAATCTTAAATGCTTCATATCTCTGTAAATACGCGTTATTTCGCGAAAAGGACGTTAATTCGTGACGACCTCTAAATTTTCGAAAATTTCATAATTCAGGCGATTTTTCATGAAAATCTTAAATGCTTCATATCTCTGTAAATACGCGTTATTTCGCGAAAAGGACGTTAATTCGTGACGACCTCTAAATTTTCAAAAATTTCATAATTCAGGCGATTTTTCATGAAAATCTTAAATGCTTCATATCTCCGTAAATACGCGTTATTTCGCGAAAAGGACGTTAATTCGTGACGACCTCTAAATTTTCGAAAATTTCATAATTCAGGCGATTTTTCATGAAATCTTAAATGCTTCATATCTCCGTAAATACGCGTTATTTCGCGAAAAAGGACGTTAATTCGTGACGACCTCTAAATTTTCGAAAATTTCATAATTCAGGCGATTTTTCATGAAAATCTTAAATGCTTCATATCTCCGTAAATACGCGTTATTTCGCGAAAAGGACGTTAATTCGTGACGACCTCTAAATTTTCGAAAATTTCATAATTCAGGCGATTTTTCATGAAAATCTTAAATGCTTCATATCTCCTGTAAATACGCGTTATTTCGCGAAAAGGACGTTAATTCGTGACGACCTCTAAATTTTCGAAAATTTCATAATTCAGGCAATTTTTCATGAAAATCTTAAATGCTTCATATCTCCGTAAATACGCGTTATTTCGCGAAAAGGACGTTAATTCGTGACGACCTCTAAATTTTCAAAATTTCATAATTCAGGCAATTCTTCATGAAAATCTTAAATGCTTCATATCTCTGTAAATACGCGTTATTTCGCGAAAAGGACGTTAATTCGTGACGACCTCTAAATTTTCGAAAATTTCATAATTCAGGCAATTTTTCATGAAAATCTTAAATGCTTCATATCTCTGTAAATACGCGTTATTTCGCGAAAAGGACGTTAATTCGTGACGACCTCTAAATTTTCGAAAATTTCATAATTCAGGCAATTTTTCATGAAAATCTTAAATGCTTCATATCTCTGTAAATACGCGTTATTTCGCGAAAAGGACGTTAATTCGTGACGACCTCTAAATTTTCGAAAATTTCATAATTCAGGCGATTTTTCATGAAAATCTTAAATGCTTCATATCTCTGTAAATACGCGTTATTTCGCAAAAAGGACGTTAATTCGTGACGACCTCTAAATTTTCGAAAATTTCATAATTCAGGCGATTTTTCATGAAAATCTTAAATGCTTCATATCTCTGTAAATACGCGTTATTTCGCGAAAAGGACGTTAATTCGTGACGACCTCTAAATTTTCAAAAATTTCATAATTCAGGCGATTTTTCATGAAAATCTTAAATGCTTCATATCTCTGTAAATACGCGTTATTTCGCGAAAAGGACGTTAATTCGTGACGACCTCTAAATTTTCGAAAATTTCATAATTCAGGCGATTTTTCATGAAAATCTTAAATGCTTCATATCTCTGTAAATACGCGTTATTTCGCGAAAAAGGACGTTAATTCGTGACGACCTTAAATTTTCGAAAATTTCATAATTCAGGCGATTTTTCATGAAAATCTTAAATGCTTCATATCTCTGTAAATACGCGTTATTTCGCGAAAAGGACGTTAATTCGTGACGACCTCTAAATTTCGAAAATTTCATAATTCAGGCGATTTTTCATGAAAATCTTAAATGCTTCATATCTCTGTAAATACGCGTTATTTCGCGAAAAGGACGTTAATTCGTGACGACCTCTAAATTTTCAAAATTTCATATTCAGGCGATTTTTCATGAAAATCTTAAATGCTTCATATCTCTGTAAATACGCGTTATTTCGCAAAAAGGACGTTAATTCGTGACGACCTTTAAATTTTCGAAAATTTCATAATTCAGGCGATTTTTCATGAAAATCTTAAATGCTTCATATCTCTGTAAATACGCGTTATTTCGCGAAAAGGACGTTAATTCGTGACGACCTCTAAATTTTCGAAAATTTCATAATTCAGGCGATTTTTCATGAAAATCTTAAATGCTTCATATCTCTGTAAATACGCGTTATTTCGCGAAAAGGACGTTAATTCGTGACGACCTCTAAATTTTCAAAAATTTCATAATTCAGGCGATTTTTCATGAAAATCTTAAATGCTTCATATCTCCTGTAAATACGCGTTATTTCGCAAAAAGGACGTTAATTCGTGACGACCTTTAAATTTTCGAAAATTTCATAATTCAGGCGATTTTTCATGAAAATCTTAAATGCTTCATATCTCTGTAAATACGCGTTATTTCGCGAAAAGGACGTTAATTCGTGACGACCTCTAAATTTTCAAAAATTTCATAATTCAGGCAATTTTTCATGAAAATCTTAAATGCTTCATATCTCCGTAAATACGCGTTATTTCACGAAAAGGACGTTAATTCGTGACGACCTCTAAATTTTCGAAAATTTCATAATTCAGGCAATTTTTCATGAAAATCTTAAATGCTTCATATCTCTGTAAATACGCGTTATTTCACGAAAAGGACGTTAATTCGTGACGACCTCTAAATTTTCGAAAATTTCATAATTCAGGCGATTTTTCATGAAAATCTTAAATGCTTCATATCTCCGTAAATACGCGTTATTTCACAAAAAGGACTTTAATTCGTGACGACCTTTAAATTTTCAAAATTTTCATAATTCAGGCGATTTTTCATGAAAATCTTAAATGCTTCATATCTCTGTAAATACGCGTTATTTCGCGAAAAGGACGTTAATTCGTGACGACCTATAAATTTTCGAAAAATTTCATAATTCAGGCGAATTTTTCATGAAAATCTTAAATGCTTCATATCTCTGTAAATACGCGTTATTTCGCAAAAAGGACGTTAATTCGTGACGACCTTTAAATTTTCGAAAATTTCATAATTCAGGCGATTTTTCATGAAAATCTTAAATGCTTCATATCTCTGTAAATACGCGTTATTTCACGAAAAGGACGTTAATTCGTGACGACCTCTAAATTTTCAAAAATTTCATAATTCAGGCAATTTTTCATGAAAATCTTAAATGCTTCATATCTCCGTAAATACGCGTTATTTCACAAAAAGGACTTTAATTCGTGACGACCTTTAAATTTTCAAAAATTTCATATTTCAGTCGATTTTTCATGAAAATCTTAAATGCTAATGCTTCATATCTCTGTAAATACGCGTTATTTCGCGAAAAGGACGTTAATTCGTGACGACCTATAAATTTTCAAAAATTTCATAATTCAGGCAATTTTTCATGAAAATCTTAAATGCTTCATATCTCCGTAAATACGCGTTATTTCACAAAAAGGACTTTAATTCGTGACGACCTCTAAATTTTCAAAAATTTCATATTTCAGTCGATTTTTCATGAAAATCTTAAATGCTTCATATCTCTGTAAATACGCGTTATTTCGCGAAAAGGACGTTAATTCGTGACGACCTCTAAATTTTCAAAAATTTCATATTTCAGGCGATTTTGCATGAAAATCTTAAATGCTTCATATCTCTGTAAATACGCGTTATTTCGCGAAAAGGACGTTAATTCGTGACGACCTCTAAATTTTCAAAAATTTCATATTTCAGGCGATTTTGCATGAAAATCTTAAATGCTTCATATCTCTGTAAATACGCGTTATTTTGCGAAAAGGACGTTTATTCGTGACGACCTCTAAATTTTCGAAAATTTCTTAATTCAGTCGATTTTTCATGAAAATCTTAAATGCTTCATATCTCCGTAAATACGCGTTATTTCACAAAAAGGACTTTAATTCGTGATTTTTCATGAAAATCTTAAATGCTTCATATCTCCGTAAATATGCGTTATTTCGCGAAAAGGACGTTAATTCGTGACGACCTCTAAATTTTCAAATATTTCATACTTCAGGCATTTTTTCATGAAAATCTTAAATGCTTCATATCTCCGTAAATACGCGTTATTTCGCGAAAAGGACGTTAATTCGTGACGACCTCTAAATTTTCGAAAATTTCATAATTCAGGCAATTTTTCATGAAAATCTTAAATGCTTCATATCTCTGTAAATACGCGTTATTTTGCGAAAAGGGCGTTAATTCGTGACGACCTCTAAATTTTCAAATATTTCATACTTCAGGCAATTTTTCATGAAAATCTTAAATGTTTCATATCTCTGTAAATATGCGTTATTTCGCGAAAAGGACGTTAATTCGTGACGACCTTTAAATTTTCAAAAATTTCATATTTCAGGCGATTTTTCATGAAAAACTTAAATGCTTCATATCTCCGTAAATACGCGTTATTTCGCGAAAAGGACGTTAATTCGTGACGACCTTTAAATTTTCAAAAATTTAATATTTCAGGCGATTTTTCATGAAAAACTTAAATGCTTCATATCTCCGTAAATACGCGTTATTTCGCGAAAAGGACGTTAATTCGTGACGACCTTTAAATTTTCAAAATTTTCAAAATTCAGGCAATTTTTCATGAAAATCTTAAATGCTTCATATCTCTGTAAATACGCGTTATTTCGCGAAAAGGACGTTAATTCGTGACGACCTCTAAATTTTCAAAAATTTCATATTTCAGGCGATTTTTCATGAAAAACTTAAATGCTTCATATCTCCGTAAATACGCGTTATTTCGCGAAAAGGACGTTAATTCGTGACGACCTTTAAATTTTCAAAATTTTCAAAATTCAGGCAATTTTTCATGAAAATCTTAAATGCTTCATATCTCCGTAAATACGCGTTATTTCGCAAAAAGGACTTGAATTCGTGACGACCTCTAAATTTTCTAAAATTTCATAATTCAGGCGATTTTGCATGAAAATCTTAAATGCTTCATATCTCTGTAAATACGCGTTATTTCGCGAAAAGGACGTTTATTCGTGACGACCTCTAAATTTTCAAAAATTTCATACTTTAGGCAATTTTTCATGAAAAACTTAAATGCTTCATATCTCCGTAAATACGCGTTATTTCGCGAAAAGGACGTTAATTCGTGACGACCTTTAAATTTTCAAAAATTTCATATTTCAGGCGATTTTTCATGAAAAACTTAAATGCTTCATATCTCCGTAAATACGCGTTATTTCGCGAAAAGGACGTTAATTCGTGACGACCTTTAAATTTTAAAAAATTCAGGCAATTTTTCATGAAAATCTTAAATGCTTCATATCTCCGTAAATACGCGTTATTTCGCGAATAGGACGTTAATTCGTGACGACCTCAAAATTTTTATTTTAATTTTAAATCTAATTTTAAACTTTAACTATTATTTATCAATATCATTATTATTATTGGAAAAAAATACCCATGTTTATTTAATTTAATATGATTTTAAGGAAATGTATTGATTCGAAAGTAATTTTATCTGCGCGGGGTTTATCCGGTGCGGCGGGTATTTCCTAGTTATAAAAAAAGTAAATGTATAAAAAGAAATTTGTGGAATGGTTTGATCATGGCAGCAGCATCTGAAGAGGAGACAGAGAAAAGATCCAATATTTCAGAAATTTGAAAATTACTTTTTACTAAACAGCAGATTTACAGAGTTGTAGGTCTTTTGTTGAAGAGAACAATTGGATTGGAATAGGAATTGGATTGCAAATCAAGGATTAACTGTAACTGAAGACATAACTCACACTATGTCCTTAGTGAATAAATATCTGTGATAATTATTATCGTTTTAAAGAATTTTTTACTGTTTATAAGTTGTGTTAAAAAAATATTCGATCAAACAAGTACATTAGTTTGGATTATGCTTCCGTCTATAGAAGTCAGCGAGACGTTTCGCCTCCCGAAAACCAGTTTCCACCGCTCCGTGCACTGTCGAGTATCGGTGAGCACTGGTGGCCTCACCCGCAAATTGAACGATCGGTTTATTAGGATTATTCTGATGCCCCATGGCATGATCATTTGGCATGGTCGTGCCCATAGTCAAAGGTTTAGCAAGATCGGACGCACTAATACCCTTCTCTTCAGTGATCATCGAGCGAAACGAGTAGGAGCCGCGGAAATGTGGGTTCGTGGACCAGGCCGATCTCTTGAAGTTCACCGGCTCCGGAATCTCCCATTGGAGGAATTTCCGCAATAAGAACATGCAGCCGGCCAACACCTCGTCCTTCGGCAGTGTCTCCATGTGGCGTGCATTGGGGCCGGTGATCCAACCACTGAGCATACGTGGCTGATACGACTCGGGATAGAAGCCAGAGACGTCCTCAAGCCACGCACGCGGGGTACCGCGTATTTCTTTGAGATCCTCGTTGCGCCAGAGTAATGTGAAGCCAGTCCAATTCGTGGGCCAAAACTGTTCCGGGAATTCAAGCAATAACTTGTTGACGGTTCCGAAGGCCAGGCCATCGATGGCACGTCGTTTCTCCTCCGGCAATTGAGGCTCGAAAAGGTGTTCATGTTGTTCCTTGAGGACCCCCAGCGAAACCGTGACTATCACATGGTCAGCGGTTAAAACCTCGCCGTCGTCGCACTTGATCTCGACGGAGGAATCATTGCGATTCCAGTGAATCTCCTTCACTCCCTTGGACAGGCGCACATGTTTCTCCAGGACACCCAGATCGGTGCCGGTTTCACGTGATCGCATCAGCAGACGAAGAAATTCCAGATAGCCCTTGTCCTTCCAGTTCAGCAGGTTGTCGCCTTCGGATATCCAGTACTCGAGGAGGCCTCGGCCGGACACTTCGTCGACGCTGTCTGAGGCCATCCACGAGTTTTCTATTTTCTTGTAGTTCTCAAAGAACTCTCTAGCTATCGTCATATCGATGTCAGAGTTCTCCGGTTTTCCTAGCGCCTCGTCGAACTTGTTTGTCAGATAGCTTCCCAAAGACCCGTTGAAATGCCGCAACTCAATTTCGTGCGTTTCATGGCTGACGTGCAAAATGTCCCTCAATCGCAGGCAGATGCTCTCCGGTACCACCTCTCGATTAGATCGCACACAATTCTCCTGGTAGTAACCTGTGGACTCGAGAAGGTTGTGTTCATGAGCCAACTCATAGACGATGTTGTCCTTCTCGCCGTGGCACCACTGGGCGCCCAGATCGATGACGTTCTCGCCGAAGGGGATCGTATGTATTCGCCCACCGATGCGGGGTTCGGCCTCCAGGATGACGACGTTCTCGAAACCGTAATCGAGCAGCTTCGTGGCACATGCGATGCCCGACGGACCAGCGCCCACAATCACGATCTTCGGACTGTTCTGGTTATATGGAGTTTCTGCTAAATAAACATATCAATTAATAACTCTTTAGCAAGCAAATTCCACCCTCTATGGTAACATAGCAACATTCGTTTATATTCTATAACACTGAACCTACCTTGGATCGGTTCACTTAAGACTCCAGCCACCTGCCATATTGTCAACAACATTACCACCTGTGGAAATCTCCGCAAAACTTTCTGATGTCCCATTTCGACGGCTGTGAAATATGTTCTGAATTAGCTTTTCTCCGCCCCGGGATGATGAGCAGTTAGTCGAGGATCTATCGAGCATTTGAGAACACAAACAAAGCATCTGGTGTTGATAACCCGTTGCTCTGTTATGCGTTTAATAAAGCATTTGTTTGATTTATACTTAGAAATACTTCGAAAAATTTATATTTAGAAATCGCTTATAGTGCAAGGTGGGATTAATTGAACAATATTCGCCTGATTAATAAGGCAGTAAAAGGTGTTCTGATATAGGTTTATTTTTTTTAGCAGAATTCGTAAAATATCGCTCGAAATACCAATCACTCGTACTTCATCTTTGAAATAACGATCTACTTATGAGCCGTATTTTTTCCACTCTTCCACGATTTCCCATTTTGCAAATGCCCTTCGCTATGGGCTATTGTTAAATGTTGGAATTATTTTAGTATTGTTTCAATTTATTTTTTACATGTATAAATACGTAAATATTTTATGTTAAAAGGAGATTATTTAAAGAACTCATTTAGTTTTAATTATGCTTTCGTTTTTGCATTCAAACCATCCGGAATCAGCTGCCGTCCGTAGAAATCAGTGAGACGTTTCGCTTCGCGGAAACCGGTATCCACCGCTCCATGCACTGTGGAATAGTGATGATCGCTGGTGGCCTCACCAGCGAATTGGACGATCGGTTTATTGTGATGGCTCTGATGCTCCTTGGGATGGTCTTGTGTCATGGTTGGGACTACGGTGAGCGGTTGAGCTAATTCGCTAGAATTGGTCCCCACCTCATCGGTTATCAACGAGCGGAATGAGTAGGAGCCCCGGAAATGTGGATTCGTAGACCAGGCGGATGTTTTGAAATTCAATAAATCAATGTGAATCAATAAAACATGGTTCGTAAACGTTGATACAACGTTCTTCATCGTCAAATAACCATCATCAAAGATGAACAAAAAATTTGGTATTGTACGAAAAATCAGTTTTTCATTAATGATCATCAACAAAAGGTAGTTTATATTGAAATGAGATAAGACAAGGTCCAAAAAAATCACCAAATATCTAAACCAAATTGGCCAGTAAAAAAAACTCCCTTGTTCATTATGATACATATTTAAAAATTGTTCATTTTATTTTTTACAAATTGCATTTTTAGGTATATATAAATCTGTACGTATGTATGTAAGTTATATTTAGCAAAGAGACGGCGATTGTTGAACCAATCGATGATTCTCCAATTTAATAAACCCTTTCAAAGTGGGTCCTTAAAAAATACAAATTGCATGGCAACATTTTGTGAAAATGCGAATATTCTTTCGAAAAAACCAAAAACAAAAACGAAAAATAATAACCAATTGCAAGCGACGCCAAGTTATTGTTTCGCAATTGTTTCAGGACTTCGAATGCCGACGGTTCGAGTTGAGTTGTGAGAGTTGTTCGCGGGATCACGTGAGGTCGAGGATTGTCTCAGGTGCTTGTGCGATTTGGAGCTCGGAGGACGAAAACGCTCCGTGCGAAATAATGAAAAAATCCGTTGAATATTGAACGTGCTCCGATTATTCCCAGGACCTCTTCGCTAACAACTCATCTCATCCACTCAATGGCTTAATGGCACTCAAAGTCCTAACACTGTTATAATTGTGCTTTCATCGTCTTCGCCGCCGTTGACAGCCTCGCTCCAACCGGCAACAGCTGCCGGCCGTAGAAGTCGGCGAGACGTTTCGCCTCCCGCCAACCGGCCTCGACCGCTCCGTGCACGGTCGAATAGTAGTGATCGCTTGTGGCTTCGCCGGCGAATTGCACGATCGGTTTGTCGCAGCGACTCTGGTGGGGCAGCAGAGCCTCGCCGCCGCCGCCGTTCATCAGCTGCGGCGCGGTCGTGACGACGGTCAGCGGTTGGGCCAGCTCGCGTGCACTGGTGCCCACCTCTTCGGTGAACATCGAGCGGAACGAGTAGGAGCCGCGGAAATGGGCGTTCGTATACCAGGTCGAGGTCTTGAAGTTCACCGGCTCCGGAATCTCCCATTGGAGGAATTTCCGGAACAAGTACATGCAGCCGTCCAGCACCTCGTCCTCGGGCAGAGTCTCCATGTGCCGCCCGTTGGCCCCGATGATCCAGCCGCTGAGTATGCGCGGCTGGTAGTTGACGCAATAAAACCCGAAGACGTCTTCGAGCCAGGCTCGTGGGGTGCCGCGGATATCGTCGATGTCTTCAGCGCGCCAGAGCAACGTGAATCCAGTCCAATCCTTGGGCCAAAACTGCTCGGGGAATTCAATGAAGATCTTGTTCACAGTCCCAAAAGCCAAGCCATCGATGGCCCGTCGTTTCTCCACCGGCAGTTGTGGCTGGAAGAGGCGTTCGTGTTGTTCCTTGAGCACGCCCAGCGAGACCGTGACGATCACATGGTCGGCGATGAAGACCTCGCCGTCGTCGCACTTGATGTCGACGCAGCAGTCATTGCGATTCCAGCGAATCTGCTCCACACCCTTGGACAGGAGCACTCGCCGCTCCAGGACGCCCAGGTCGGTGCCGGTTTCGCGCGAACGCATCAGCAGACGGAGGAACTCCAGGTAGCCCTTGTCCTTCCAGTTCAACAGGATGTCGCCGTCGCACTCCCAGTACTCGAGGTAGCCGCGGCCGGACACCTCGTTGAGGCTATCGGACGCCTCCACTGAGTTCTCGAACTTCTGATAGTTCTCGAAGAACTCCCTGGCTATCGCCATGTCGATGTCGGAGTTCTCCGGCCGTCGCAGCGCCTCGTAGAACTTGTTCGTCAAGTAGCTCCCGAGTGATCCGTTGCAATGGCGCAGCTCGAGTTGGCGCGACACGAGGCTGTCGTTGACGATGTCCTTCAACCGCTGGCTGATGCTCTCGGGCACCACCTCGCGATTGGAGCGCACGCACTGGTAGCTCTCGTAAACGTCGCCCGTGGACTCGAGCAGGTTGTGATCGTGCGCCAACTCATAGACGATGTTGTCCTTCTCGCCGTGGCACCACTGGGCGCCCAGATCGATGACGTTCTCGGCGAAGGGGATCGTGTGTATCCGACCGCCGATGCGCGGCTCGGCCTCGACGATGACGACGTTCTCGAAGCCGTACTCGAGCAGCTTCGTGGCGCATGCGATGCCCGACGGACCGGCGCCCACAATCACGATCTTCGGGCTGCTCATCTCGTTGGCGCGAGGTTCTGTGGGCAGCAGAGATCCTGAAAAAAATACGAGACTTTGTCATTTGTTTTATTTTAAAGAATCTGCTCCCACATGCTATTTAAGGAGGATGGAAAATTAAGTCAAGATTAAAACTCTTCATCTGACTTTCGCTGACGAAGAGCAAAAACAGAAAAGGACGCGTGATAATCCATTTTAATGAAGTAGTTTATAACGAATTGTATTATGCATTTTGCCTCTCTGTCCCCCTTGACTTGCTATCTCTTATTCTCTTTCAGTCGTGGAGAATAAAAACGCACCGAGAAAAGAATCGCTGAGCTAACTAGAGCCTTTGTCAAGAGAGGACTAAAGCAGCTCAAAAGTAATGTTAATTTGTTTATTTACTGCTCTGGGGAACACTTAACGCTAGCAGACAGACAGCCAGAAAGAGAGAGAGACATTCATGCAGATATACAGATAATAAGAAAGAGAGTGAGAGAGAGAGAGACATTCATAAAGACAGACAGACAGGCAGGCAGCCAGACGGGGAGACAAACAAACAAACAAACAAAAGGCTCATGAATGACGGCACTTAGTTATTGCTCTTTGGAGAAGTTATTTAAATGCCTGATGATGAGCCTTCGTCATCGTGAGCAGTCGTGTTAATGAATAGATCCTATGGAGAAGGTCAGAGAAGGTGAAAACATTGGCCTTGACGTCGACTAAAGGGGGTTCCAACTCTTTTCCTTCACCCCATTCTACATAAATTAATTTACGAAAAAATCAACAAAAATTTTAAAGTTCCCAACTTTTATAGCAACAATTTTAGGGTATTTTAATTGAAACATAAATAATGTGGGCCACACTTTTTGTTTGCATTTTTTCCCACCTCGCGTAATAAAACCGTGAACAAGGATAAACACCAACAACAGGAACAAACAAATGACATCATCGTCTGTAAGGATTTTCCTGGCTTACTTCTGAAAAATTGGAAATTCTCTTGCCCTACACTAGTTTAACCTTCGCTTCGTAGTTCTTGGGACACTTGTTTAATATTCATTCCTAGTGGTTGACAATGAATTTGGATGGGAATTTTGGATTTTGGACAATTGTCAACTTGCCAGCGAAAACCTGTGAAACACGCGATAAGTGGAGCGACTTTGGTTTTGTCCCCATTTCAAGGCAATTGAATACGAAATGAGTTCTCTCTGGAAATTTTGGGATGTTGTTTCATTTTTTTATTTTTTATTTTTTTTTTTGTATCATCCGAAGCAACTGGTAAAGATTGTGATGATTTTAAACATCCCAAAGAGATGAGCACAAAACTATTAAACCTTGAATTAACTAAACGGTGTTCCATTGATAAAACTTTCCGAATTAGTTTTTATTCCCAAGGGGTCTATTACGGGGCCTCTGCAGTGAGAGAACCTCTCGCTGACCCTCTGCTCATGGATTCAAGGTTGACAAACACGCGTAACTCAAGGGCGCCATATGTCACGGCAACCACCCCCTTTTACGCCCCACCCACAACTCTTTCAATGTCACGAACGACAGACATTTTCACAATTCACATTGAACCGTTCACGAATAAAACATTCAATATATAAAATTCAATGAAATTCCCTAAAGTTAATGCTTCTGGGGTTTACAGAAGCTCTTCGAAAAGCCGCCAATGTAATGGAAAATATTGTCTTCAATTGATTTTTTCTGATTTTTTCTTATTATATTCAAGTTATTCCTTTCCACTGAATTTTGTACTTCGACCTCGAGCCACACTAGAGATGTTTATCTCCTTCTCGGACGTGTATCCAAGGTATTTTTAGAATAACTCGTTGTCCATGTTCTCGTGTGCTCACGTGAAACTCACGAAAGTGTCAACTCTCGCGCACATTTTCCCACAGTTTTTCCGGATTTTCAATATGAAAATATCAACTGTTTCTAGTGAAAAACCCACAACTACAATTAATTCACTCCATGCAATAGCAATTAAATGTGATTGTTGTCTTAATAATTACTATGAGATCTTAATAATTATTACCGAAAGAAACACAATACACGATATGAAATTGATTTAATTCCCGATCCGAACGTGGTGATTTCGTGGTCACACAGCCATCGACTGAAACTGAGAACGACGCAGAGTGAAATCAGATTCTGCGACTAAATTGCTAAACAAATGAAACCTCGTGTGTCTCTTAACACTCTCTGTTGATTCGATACCGCCGTCCGCCAAAAAGAGATATTTAGAACACAACCATGCCGAAACCAAGCCAAACCCAACCCGACCCAGGCGAACTGTGGAGAACCGAACAGAGAGCAGAGCAGAAGAAAACAGGAAAAGCAAAAAAGAGAGCAACGCACCGACAAAATATTGGACAACAAAAACAAAATACGTTGAACCTAACCTAGATGCAAAAGGTTCGATGGGGGAGGGGGGAAAACATAGCAACCACCTTCCGCATGTCGTGCCACCGTGTCATGTGGATGGCGAGTCGACGTCAGACGGACGACCAGCCTACGACGACGGCTCTCAATGTAATTCCTCTTCTCCAGGCACAGTTCTCAAGACTGAAGAGAGCAAAGAGCATCGATTCATTTCAAGTGGTTGCTCGCTCTCTCTTCGCCAGAGCAGGGTGTTCTAGAGAGAGAATGAATCGTACCATGAGAATTTATTATACGAACAGGATGCTGGGTGGAAGATCACTCAATGGCTCAAAGGATAATCCCATTCAATGATTACTTGCTAATAATTATCTTTATTGGAATAATACTAAGGTAAATTATATTCACCGTGGTTATACTAACATCTAAGCTAATCTACCACAATTTGTCGCTGAATACGATCTCCTTGAAAATACAATCCTGTTTCGCAATGCTGACCATTGACTTCTTCGACTTCATCGCATCCTGGACCTTCTCGCGAACCTCACTTGCTTTCACATCGTTCCGAATGTAGAAGAGCCGCACGATTTGATCCTCGCTCAACGAGGGATAACTACCCAGGATGGTGTGCAGATCCAGTACCAACAGCTCAATGTCGCACACAAGCAACGCAGAGAGGGTTGGAATGAGCTCAAGTGGCGAATCCGTCATGGAAATGTTGGGTGCAATTTTCTCGAAGAATTGCTTGAAACGTTTAGCGTCCTGATTGATTTTATAGGTGATGACATCGCATTCCGGTCGGGGCTTCGATAATCGTTTCGAGAGTAAGGCTCGAATGTAGCGCTTGGCCAACAGTTTCTGAGCTTCGTTGATGACCATTTCAAAGTTGATGGGACGCAAATGATTGTAATCCTACAGAGGGAGAGAAATATCTATGAAAATGCATATTTAAATTCGTAATTGAAGAGAACCGAACCTGGAAATAGTCATCGAGAGTCACGCAAATCGTGTCCACGGATATTGTGCTGCTCAACCACTTCACTGTAAACAAGTCGTTGAAATGTCCTTCCATGTCGAGGAAAGCCTCTTCCAGCAAATAGTTCGCAGCATGCGCCCGAATACGCTGGAATGTCGCAAGCAGTTTTTCGAAATCTTCATAATGCTCAGTGCGCGACTTGGGCCAATACAACTGCTTCATCTGCTGGGCGAGTTCTATCATCTGTTGGCTGTTGTTCACAATCGTGATGATGTAATGCGTGAAGTATTTGATCTGATCGCGATTTCGAAAATGATGATCCTTCAGTTCGATGACGTTCTTCAGGTAATTTTGTCCGAAAACTTCGACCTGCTGAATGCTCATGACCAACGCTTTGAATGTGAGCTCTGCATGTATGGTATTGGTAACCTGGAGATGCTGATCGATCATCTGGAAAATAATGACCGGAGCTGATGTGTGGTAGAACTGCTCATCCTGATCGGGTGGCTGTTCGGAAAACCATTCCTGTTTCTCGGTGTCCGCTGCCTTCGTCATCCATTCCTGATAGTTGCGCTGCATGTTGCGCAAATACTCGCCTTCGAGTGATTTCAAGTGCTCGGGTCGTAGTAAGGGCCCAATCACTTGTTGCACATCGACGCACAGATCCGGGTGTGACATTAATTCCTGGCCAGGATAAGTGTTCATCACCCAAGAGAGCATCGAGACATATTCATTGCCCTCCAGCCCGCACTTGGCTATATTATCCAACTGTGGGAATATGAAAAATATAAGATTACATATTGATTTATCGAAATATTCCACTCACATAGCTTGACAATCCATCGTGGTACATGCGAACATATTCATTGAAGATATCGTAGTGGGGAGGAAAACAAGGCACACACAGGGATTTCACCACTCGCAGATCCTCCAATATAATCTGTCGTAATATTTCCAAGTCCCTAACCAACCACATCTTGTTGTCCGCTCGCTCTTCCAACTTGGATCCCTCGATACGTGTTGCGACCGCTTCCTTGAGGACAGCCAAAGACATTTGACGCCAGTTCTTGGGACGACCAGGAGGTAGAAATCCCGTAACCTTCTGCTGTTGGAGCGCAAACTGATCGTTCTTCTCCTCGCGTTCAATGATTCGCAAGGCCGTAACAATTACTGTTGGCTCCTTGCGCACGGTGTTCAACGCTCGATTCAATATCAAACGCAGTTTCTTCTCCAGAGCCTGCGAGACGGTTTCGACCTTTTCGAAATGTCGCTTCAATGTAATCTTATCGGAGGCATGTTGCTTCGGTTGTTTATGCAACTCGTAGAGCAAATCGTCGCGTGAGTTCTCCAAATCCGCCAGACATTGATGGGCATTGAGTAATCGATCCTCGTCGATGAGTTGCATCGTCTTCTGGACACTGACCTCGACATTGAAAATGTGCTTCAAGTTCTCCATAGCAGTTGCATACTGCGAATGCTTTGTGTTCTCCTCGCGCACGACCTCCAACGCGTCGTAGATCTCCGGCACACTCTGCAGCAACTTGTCCACGGCGTGCATCCGCTCGTGAACTTCACGAACATCCGTCTTGCATGTCTCCAACTGCTTGAGTCCCACACGAACGCCGTCCAGCTGATTTTGCATCCCAGTCTTGAGGAGCGCCTCCACCGACGCCTTCTTCCGCGCCACCCGATGCTTGAACTGCTCCACTTTTTCCAGTTGCCCCGGTCGCTGGAGCATGTTCTTGATTTCCTTGAGCGCCCCCTGGCGAGCCTCTTCCTCCAGTTGTTGCAAGTCCATGGATCGCTTTTATATAGGTTCTCGTAAATTAATATTTTATCACTTTTTTCCAATATCTCTCTCGTCTATTTCAATGGGATAATCGTTTTTTTGTGGGTGTTTACGTGTTGATATGTCAATTGCACAAACAGCTGATCGAAAACATTTCCGTCCTTCGAGTTGGCAACGCGAACACAAAAGTATTTTTGAATTGAATCCAAGGTATTTTTTGATTATAAACAAGTGGCGTCCGAATGGAGCATTTAAATGATTGGATGTCCTGGCGGGCAGGATTCGTCAACTTGGCCAAATATGAGAACGAATTCGACACGATGCGGTGTGTCCTGGAGCTGCCGGAGCAGATGAAGCAAATGTTAAAGTGAGTTCTGGGAGTAAATGGACATTGGAATACTACATTTATATCAATAACATCATTGTTTCAGACATCGTGCCCTCAATTGGATGAACAACCTTGTGCCAAAGGCCGAGACCATCGCTCAATTAAGTCAGAAGTCGACACGTTTGCGAGAGCAGGGAAACGATCTGTTCCGGGCGTCGCCGAAGACGAATGCGCTGGCCGCTAGTCGTCTCTATACGGAGGCGATATTTGTGGCGCCCCTGGGCAGCGAATGCCTCGCCTTGGCTCATGCCAATCGGGCCGCCGCCCTCCAAGAGTTCGGTTACTTTCAACAGGCCTACGATGATTGCGAGTGCGCCCTGGAGCTGGGCTACCCCGAGAAGTTGGCGCACAAGCTGCTCATGCGACAAGCGGTGTGCGCGATGAAACTGGGCGATCAATCCGGAATGAAACATCATCTGGACACGCTGAGCGCCATGAAACTTAACCCAAACTTCACTTCACAACTTGAGGAATTGACGCAGAAATTTCAAGAACTACAATGCGAAAAGAAGACGAGCCATGAAAATGAAAAAAAGTCCTTGGATCCCCACAGACATACTCAAAAAATGTATAAACTTCCGTATTTTAACAACAGACCAATTATTTACCTTCAACTTTTAACTCAATTAGAATGAAGAGTGCATCCAAAGGTCGTTATATGGTTGCCGAAGTGCCGATCAAAGAACACGAAGTGATCTTTAGTGAATGCGCCTGGTCGTTTTTACCCGTTAAGAACTTGGGAATCTGTCAGCAATGCGCCATCAGTCAACTAATACCCTTTCCATGCTATCGTTGCAACGGCAAAGTCGTCTATTGTTCGCTCAAATGTCGCACTGCACATAAATCCACACATGATGTGGAATGTGTAGCGTATCAAAAGAATTTATTCGATCATGTGGGGATCGCACATTTTGCCCTGCGCTTGATGCTGGATGGACTGCCAGAAGTTGTATCATTTCTGTCCAAAAAAGAAACTGCTTCCGAACTTTGGTCTGAACTAACGAATACCAACGATAGTCTGCTCTTAAAGGAAAATAATTTACCATATGTTCAAACTTTAAATATGAGTACACACTTGGGGCAGAGAGACCTGAATGAAATAGTCTATTTTGCGATGGTCTCCGACTTTCTCGTGCTATATTTACGCGAGTTTACATATTTCTTCAAAGCATTTGAGGATACTCTGGCGGATCAATGCGATTGGGAGTTAGTAATAGGTTGAGTTTAGCTTTCTTCCATTTGAAATTGATCTATAGAATTCATATTTTAGGATCCCTTATACTGAGACACATCGGCCAATTGATCGTCAATGCCCACACTTCCATTGCAATGGTCTGCAGTCAGCCCAAACTCTTGGATCGAATAGATATTGCATTAATGGCCGACAACATTTGGGATCGACCATTTCATGTTCGTCGTGGTTTTCTCCATCAATTCGGAGATTACGATGAAATGGCTGTTTTGAATCTTCCCTACTTGAGCTTGTGCAATCATTCATGCCAGCCATCGTTGAAAAGTCGATTCTCCGGACGTTGCTTTAGCGCAATCGCCGCTGGACAAATACGAGCCGGCGATGAAATCTTCAACTCTTACACAGTTGACTACAGAAGTTCAAAGAGGCAACTTCGCAGAATGGAATTGAAGGAAACGTACAATTTCGACTGCTGTTGCACGAAATGCACCAAAACAAATCCAGATGAAGACTACGTGAGTTTCTCGAATGTTTAAATATTAACAAACAATATTTTGATTTAACTATTTTATTACAAAGGAAAGTTATCATCGCTATCGTTGCATTAATCCAAACTGTAAGCAAATCTTCACTCCACAACTGCCGGACTCAGAAAATCTCAACTGGTGGCAACAGGATAAAGACCTCAAGTGCTCCAAGTGTGGTGAAAACCAACCTTGTTTGTGGTATGATGAATTTTTTCTATTACTCGAGGATGTCAAGAACCCGAAGACGCGTCAGGAATTGTACAAATTGTTTGATAATTTACACACTTGGCTAATAGACCATAATCTGCTGAAATTAAATTTCGCCATCCAGTTGGTGGAAAACTGTTTTGCGGCTCACAATAGTAAGTATCCTAATTCTGTTTTTACACGGTAGATTGGTTCCACAAAAAACAGTGTAAAAAAAGACACAAACATAGGTTATCTCTAATACCTATTTTATTTTAATAAACGTGTAAAAACAGAATTCTATACCCATTTTTTCCAACAGTATCCAAATTTTAATGCTTTTCAATAGATGGTTCTCTTCTGAGCGACTGCGAGTTCCAACAATTGGGTGAGATTTTGCAGTTTTATCTTCGAGGCACAGCTTCCCGAAACGGCCAGAATTCCATTCCGTACGTTGAGAAAGTTACCTTCCTGTGGGACTTCATTGCATTGGGCAAATATCAATGTGGCCAGGATGAGATGGAGCAAATGCTGCAGGCCATTGAAATAGTCTCAGACGAGATGAAGGCATTATTTCTAAATTACTTCAAGGATTATATAGAGCCACAACTATAAAAGTAAATAAAAGTAATTAATCTGAAAATTGTGCTTTTCTCTTAATGTTCAAACAAATATAACGAATTTAATTTTTTTTTGTTTTCATTTTTTTATTTTTGTTTTTTAATTTCTATTTATCTTTTTTTATCTTAAATCAATTTTCAATTGATTGAAAAGCTATTTGGCAACGCTGCAACAAGTAGAACTGTCATTACATTTAACGAAACAACATGTGGAAAAGAAACAACATAATCCCAAATCGTAGACATTGAATACTAATCAGACTAGGCGAAAAGAGACAACCACGTGCTAAACGTCACTCCGTTTTGACGACAATGAATTGAAGTTTAGACGAACATATTTTTTTCTTCCGCAATAAAAAATAAGACATTTTGGACATTTTTTTCATGTGTTCGCCGAGGAGAACTTCAAAAGCAGTGAGAAAAATAGACCACGAAAAATCAACAAATCCACGAATTAACTTTAAATTCCAAACAACGAAATAATCTGCCGAGTATCGAGTGAAGAAAATTTATTATTTGCGAAACGACTGAAGAAAATAAATTGTTACGTGTTAAAATCGAATCGAATCGACGAAATGTGTTGGAAACTATTTTGAGTGCACAAGTTTTTCCGCACCAAATTTAACATTTTAATTTGTGCAGGAAAAGGTGGAAAATGAAGCGAAAATATCATCGCTAGAGCGGTGGAAACGAGACTTTCGGCCCCTTTGTTATCGAAGGGGCCACAGAGACAAAGGCTGGAACCTTCTACCAAGAAGAAACTGAAATTCTTTAAACTAATAAGAACGGGGCTGAAGTGCCAGGTCAAGAAGAAGAAGAGCCAGAAGACGACGACGATATTTTTTGTCGTAGTGTGCTAATTACAACAAATACAACAATCATTCGTTTTTGAAATCAGTGAAAACTTTGCGCAGTCCTCAAAAATTTCACAACAAAGTGGAAAATAATTGACGTTTTATGCACTCTGAATAAAAACAACAATTCCTTCTATTTTCGCGCCCCAATTTGTGGCAAGCAGGCAATCAAAACAAAAACAAATACTTAATCGAATATAATTGCAATTACGTCGCAATTTCATCGCTTTCGGATTGAGAACTTTGTTTGTTCACTTAATTTTTTTTACGAATTTTTATTTTGTTCGTGCGCCGCGCTCTCTGTGTGTGTGTGATTATTTTTTGGAAGGCTTCATTCAGTTCATCAGCGGCTGAGTCGAAGTTTCTCCGAAAAAGATCCCACATCGTGTGCTGCTGCTCGTTCAACAATTTCATGGAAGAGGAGCTATGAACCAAAACCCACTGACGGTATCGCTAACGCAGATTAGTAATTTGGTGGAATATGCGAATACGACAAATCTGACCGAATCCCTCAAGGAAATAAATCGTGTAAGTATATCTGTCTATCTATTTATCCGTCACAAGTGACCTCAATCTAGAACTTATAATATTTTGCATTCAGATCGATGATTCAATCATTATCATTGTGGTGTTTGTTTGAGATTCCATCATTATATGCATTTGTTAAGTTTCCTTCCAACGTTATTGTTTATTTGTGTTTGTTTTACCATTTGCACTGCTTGCATTTATTCTCTTTCGATGTGTTATTCTGTCGTCATCAATACCAGTGTTGCCAATTTATAACAATTTTAAATTTTTCCTAAACGAATATATTGAAAACTTCTGTGTTTATTCTCACTCACAATATTTCGCTCACAATATTCTTTAAATTGCAATTAAATCATTTTCTTGCTGATGTTCATAATTTTCTTAACTATAACTATGTCTAATGATTAATTGAATTAAAAGTTGTCATCACTAATCTGCCATCAAGTTGACATTCCATCACCGTCCTGGGTTTACATTTCATTCGTTAAATTGCTTTTGCGAAAAACTTAACGAAACGAAAAAACTCATCGAATCACTCATTTCGTTGTTTCGTTCGACACAACAATTTTTACCGACCAGGGATGCCGCGCCGAAATTTTTGAGCGTAGTGTAAAAGTGGGGGGAAAAGAAAAGTCCAAGAAAAAGGTCCAAGAACCCACAACAACAGTTTAGGTGAGCAAAAATAATGCTTTCCCAGCTTAATATAAAAAGGAACAAAATTTCGAATATTCGAATTTTTACATCTGCCCAAAGCGAAGTGAAGAGTTTTCTGAAAAGTAGTAGAGTGACATAGTATTTTGCAATCGGCAACCCTGCTTTCGTTAAAAATAAGTAGAAATTTGCGGAGAATTGGAGAGAATGAAACTATACGAATTTCGATCAAAAGTGGAGTGAAACACATCGATTGAAGTGACTTTGGCAACCCTGTTGCCGACGCCATGATACTTTAAAATAAGAAATTTTTCTCTTGAGTTCGCTTGGAATCTTCAAAATCGTTTTTTCTGAAAAAACTATATGAAAAATGTGAAAGATAATTATACTGTACTCAAAAACTATAAAATTTTGTGAATTCGATTGAAAATGTTGTGAGAAAATAGTGCAAATATGTTTCAGAAACGTTTGAACAACTAACGTAGCATTTTCTTTGCTTCCATCATCCATTGTCGTCGTCGTCGTCTTCGCTTTATCTTTGCTTTTTTCTTTTTGTGTGTAATTTGCGAAAACGAACGATTTCATAAAATTTCAAAAATAAGAAAGAATCAAATACGTATATAATTTCAATTGCAATAGAAATCGGTGGCTTGCAACAATAGCTCTCTATCGTGCATTATAATAAAAGATTCTCCATAGCTAATAAAGAGAGCAAAATTACAAAAAATATATAGGTAAGAATGCAATTTTCCATCTCGCTTCCGTCCGTCGTTCTTTCTCCATCCATCAACAAGGAAAAATCTTCAACTTCCATGGTTTGGTGAACTGGAGCAACGTATGTATAGTGGTCTCGCTCACTCCTCATACCTCAGTTGTTTCGTTCAAATTGCAAAGTTGCCATTTTCGTTTGTTGAAAAAGGAGGGGAAGAAAAGTTTCTTTTTTTTAATTATTTTTTTACTTGAAATAATTAAAGAAGTGCAAATATTCCACTCGAGTTGTTAAACATATTCTACTACAAAGCTGCTGGTAACAAAGTATAATATAACTATGGCATTACACTAAAAAAAAGTTTTACAATGTAATACATTTCAATTTATTCCTATAGTATATACTTGGATCATCAACATCACTCGTTTAAAAAGCCTTTTGTTCCTCTATCACCCCGTTTAATTGCGTGTATGATTAACATAAACTCATAGGTTACCTCACGCTATATATTCGCTCACTGTGAGCTCTCGGCTTAACTCTTCTCTTTCTCTCCTCTTCGTCGTACGTGGTGCGTGTTAATTTCTGTCCCTCGGTCTTGATCTCTCCTTTCAACCTTTTCATTGCTTTCCTTTCCCATCGTCGTCTGTAACAATTAAGTCATGGCCAAAATTGTTTCCACTACGCAACAGCTGCCGGCTGATTAGTTACCATTTGGAAAGCAACGTTGTCAGTGTTGCCATATTTAACGATTCCTTTGGGCCATGATGACTGAAATTTGAGTTTTCTTCAGAAAATGTCCGTCTGACGATTTTCTCTTCCTATTCTGTTGTTTAGGGGTTTAGGAAGCCAAGGTAAAATTGTTAGGTGCATACGTCATCCCAATTACCATATTCTCATATTTTCATGAAACCGTCCTGATCTATAAAACGTTATTTAATTCCTACGAATCTCGCACCCACACCAGAGATACCGTGTTTTCACAACACTATTATAATGCACGGAAACCTAATTTCCGTACACCTACCCATCTATCTACAGCCCACAACATCATACCACACCACATAGAGAAAGAAAGAAAATAAGAAAAGGAAACGAAAACTAATTGAATACATATTCCATTTGTTAATTTGTGTGCACTTGATTTCTTTCTTTCAGTTGATTGAGGAGTTTGGCTGCAAAGCGGATCGACACTTTCTGCGTTGTCTTTTCTCGGCTGTAAACTTTGCCGATCCAGCTTCCTCACCAACTGTACAGCTGCGGGCGAAACTACTTGGCGAACAGTTAGAGAAGCAGTTGTACTCCCCGGCAGTTATATCCAACATTTGCTTTGCAGTTGATTGTTATCCACATCAAGCGGTTAGTATTCTTATTAGTTTTAGTTGATCTCTAAATCCCAATGTTCCTGTGTTTCCTTTACAGAACCTTAAACCCACACCAGAACTCATCCCGCAAATCGTCAAGGCAACTAACATCAACCAGCTTTGCGAAACCGTACTCGCCTTAGCTTTGACACACTCATCTCATCCTGATCTGTGCAAATACGCCAAGGAGCACCTGTCACAAACATTTCCCGCTTTAATTGAAAGATATTTAAGCAGTGAAGAAGGTGGTGTCTCTTCGGACGATCAGCTGCAAAATATCAATCACACTCTACTGCAGTTGTTGTTATCCGCATGGGAACCATACGTTCCTGAAGATCTGCGTAAGAAATTTCTGAACAAGTTACGTGAGCTCTATCCACGCAATCGTGTGCCACTGTTACTAGCACCACATCTATATCGATGTGCTGGCTTAGATATCAACGAGGGAGAAGGTCGTGAAGGTCTAGTTGAAATCGGAATCGAAGATATTTATGAAAACATACGGGAAGTAATATTCGACACTCAGGTGAACAACAATATTATGGACACATCTTGGATTAATTTAATCCTAGAAATCGGATATGAATTCACATCAAATGTCGAAGAGTGCAAATCACATTTACGTTGCGGCTCACGAGAACTCCAGCCCCAGGATGTTGCAAAGATCATCGGCCTTATGTGCCGGCGACACACTTCGCTACTTGATTGTAATGTAAATTTACCCACACCGGCCAACTTCTGGCCCGGACAGCAACAGACTCAGCCCAATCAACAGCAACAGCAGAATGCTGCCAATAACAATGACAGCAACTCGATTGCAGGAGGGGGTGATAAATCCTCGAATGCTAGTGATAAAAAGGACAAGAGTGGATCGGGTAGCACAGGATCCGGTTCCACATCTACAGATACCACACAAGCCTGGAAACCGGATGTTTTTGTGCAGGCCCTAAAAGAAGTTGTCCCACAATTAAATTGGAAGGAAGTCTGTTTGGGTAAGAAATTTGAGAAATTTTGTAATTTAACGATTTTATAAATTTTTTTATTCGAAATTTTCAGAACTCGACCATCCCGAGTTTGTACTGAAAGATCGTATCGGCCTCGATTTGCTCTTGACCATCTTCCGGTTGGCTACACAATCTACACTTTTCCCACATCCGGAATACATTTATCGCCACTGGCAAAATGTCGAAGGACAGCTTTCTCTTATTGCAGTTATGCTCAAAAACCCTGACTTATTCTCATTCGCCGACTACATATTCACCTCAGTGTTAGTGGATGTGCTGAAAACTCCACCGGATGTAGAAAATAAGGAGATTTGTGCTTGGAAATCGCTACATCTTGTTGAAGTTTTGCTTTATATTGCCGATCAAGGTTACTACTCACAGGTGCACGAACTCTTCAAGTTCCCAGCACAGCATTGTCCAGATGTCTTGTTTTTGGCATTGCTGCAAATTAATCCACCACTCACGGGCCTTCGCCAGGAACTCTTCAATCAGCTTCTGCCAACATTTTTGACCAATCATCCGAATTCTGGTGTAATTCTCCAACATGCATGGAACTCGAATCACTTCATGCTCAACTTACGTCCCATCATCATGCACTCCATGTCCGAATGGTATATGCGCGGCACAGAGAACGATCAATCGAAATTATCTCGGATTCTGGATGTTGCTCAGGATCTCAAAGCTTTGTCAAGTCTGTTGAATGCTCGTTCCTTCCTTTTCGTCATTGATTTGGCGTGTCTGGCATCACGACGAGAATACCTGAAGCTAGAGAAATGGCTTAGTGACAAAATACGCGAACATGGGGAGCCCTTCGTGCAGGCCATTGTCAAGTTCCTGCAACGTCGTTACCCTCAGATCACTGGAGCCAAGATTCCAGAAGAACAGCTTCCCCCAAAAGCTGCTCAGTTGCCACCGGAAACAATATCGACCATGTTGTCTTGTCTGCAGGCTTGCATTGGAAGCGTACCGCCCGATATAGCTGATCTCATTATGCAAATGTCGGCCAACTGCTCGATTATAGCCAATAAGGCACGTGCTGCACAACAGGGTCCACAGGGACTCGTGCCACCGCAAGGAGTGATGCGTGGCCACCGTGGCATGGATGTGGGTGGAGGAGTTCCTGGTGTGCCACCACCACCGTTCTCTGCCAACTTGAACGCACAACAAATGTTTGGACCAACTGTGGACACGCTCTCTAATTTGTCCACGAACATTGCCGGCTTGAATTTAGGCGGACCCAATGGAGCATTTAACTTTGGCAATGTATTGGGTAAGTTTTCATCTTTCATCAGCTATACTAACTAATTATAAATTATGAATTACTTCTTTATACTCAACAGGTAATTTGGTGTCGACACCAGCTTCACCATCGCGACTTATGAACGCTGCAGCCAGTCCATATCCCATCGCAGCGATGCAAATGCAAGCTCCACCTCCCAACGTTGGTAATTTGGGCCGCATGCCTCCATCTGCACCACAACCAAATCCAACGCCACCAAACCAAGCGACCCCGGTAATGACTGAATTGCAAACACCGGTTTCGAAAGAAGTCGAAGATGAAGCCAACTCGTACTTCCAAAGAATTTACAACCATCCGCCGCATCCGACTCTATCAATAGATGAGGTTCTCGATATATTGCAACGCTTCAAGGAGTCGAATAATCGGCGAGAACAAGAAGTCTATCAGTGCATGTTGCGCAATCTTTTTGAGGAGTACCGTTTCTTTCCCCACTATCCCGAGAAGGAACTTCAAATTACCGCACAATTATTCGGAGGTATCATCGAGCGTAACTTGGTTCCAACATTTGTCGCATTGGGACTCGCTTTACGTTGTGTCCTGGATGCACTACGCAAACCGGAGGGTTCCAAGATGTACTATTTCGGAATAACAGCGCTGGACCGCTTTAAGACTCGTCTTCATACGTACAACAAATACTGCGAATATATACGCTCAATACCGCACTTCCAGGATTTTCCTCCACACTTAATTCAGTATGTGGAGTGCGGTTATTTGGGGCAGGAACCACCACAAGCTAAGGCACAAATGTTGATGGGTGGTGGTGGAGGGCAACCGCCGCCAGACTCAATCTATCGAAGCAATTCTGTTACTGGTAAGTTTAACATGTTTGTGCTTATGGTATGAAGTATTTAAATGTCGATATTTTGCAGGCAATTTGGTCACCACTCCAACACAACAAAAACCTATGGTTGTAGCACAATCCATTCACGCATCACGTATGAAATCAATCGCTTCTGCGACAAACATTGACACTCTACTCGTCGCCTATCAGGAAGAGAAGATCACTTCGCCACCTGAGCCTGTACAGGACAAAACTGCGTTCATTTTCAACAACCTCAGTCAGTTGAATATTCCACAGAAATGTGAAGAGATTAAGGAAATTATGACCAAAGATTACTGGCCATGGTTAGCTCAGTACCTCGTACTGAAACGCGCCTCAATGGAATTCAATTTCCACACTTTATATTTCAATTTTCTGGAGGCCTTGAAGAATCCAGACATCAACAAATATGTGACCAAGGAGACATTGCGTAACATTAAAGTGCTCCTTCGTTCCGACAAAGGAGTTGTAAACTTCTCCGATAGAAGTTTACTGAAAAATCTTGGCCATTGGTTGGGCATGATGACTTTGGGACGCAATAGACCAATTCTTCAAATTGATTTAGACTTGAAAGCTTTGATTGCGGAAGCCTATCACAAAGGGCAACAGGAGCTCTTGTTTGTAGTTCCATTCGTGGCAAAGATTTTGGAATCGTCCAATAAGTCCAAAGTGTTTAAAACACCAAATCCATGGACCATGGCTATAATGAATGTTCTTGGAGAATTACATCAGGAACCCGAATTGAAACTGAATTTAAAATTCGAAATTGAAGTGCTCTGCAAGACATTGAACATTGACTTGCAGAAACTCAAACCGATTATATATCTGAAGGATCCGTCGCGTTCTATGAACATCGAACATCAAATGTCACAGCCCAAGCCGAAAGCTATCGAAGCTGCTCCACCACCACAGCAGCAGCAAGCACCTCAGCAACAACAACAACAACAACAACAAATGCCAAACGATCCCGACACCCAAGCCATACTTATGGCCAGTAGCAACTCCGTACCCGGAGGAGCCATTCCATCGCCTAGCATTAGTAATGAATCGGCTGGCCAAGTTGTCATTCAGGCACCTGAGCCACGTTTCTCATATGTTGATATCAATGTCGCTAATTTCTCGTTTGCTCAGCACGTTGTGCTCTCGCCAAATATTGCTTTCCTACATGCGAATCCTGCTCTCAAGCACATCGTTCTGACCGCCATTGAACGCACACTGACTGAATGGCTGCAACCGGTCGTCGACCGAAGTGTTCGCATCGCTGCCTCTACCACAGAGCAAATTGTGCGCAAAGACTTTGCACTCGATGCTGATGAGAACCGCATGCGCACCGCCGCCCATCAAATGGTGCGCAATTTATCTGCTGGCATGGCTATGATCACATGCAAGGATCAACTTACACAGACTTTGAACAACAACATTCGCAAGGCCTTCTTGTCGGCATTGACTGGTCACAATTATCAAGAAATTGAAGCAGCCGCAATTCAATTGACCAACGATAACGTCGAGCTGGCATGTGCCTTCATTCAAAAGACTGCTGCAGAGAAGTCAACTCCTGAGGTTGATCGCCGTTTGGCAGCTGATTTTGAAGCGCGCAAGATTGCTCGTGAAGACGGAAGGTAACTTCAACATACTTCTATGGTGTTTAAGATATTTTATTAAATTGTATTATTTTCTCTTTATAGTCGCTTCTTTGATTCGCAAGCCCTCGCATACCAATCGGAACGCATGCCCGAACCAATCCGTCTTAAGGTCGGTGGAATTCCACCACAACAGTTTGCAGTATACGCCGAATTTGCGCGCAGTATTCCTGGCTTCCAGCCAATGACTGAACGTGACATTGCACTATTCCTGCCAAAGCCACAGGAGATTCCACCAACCTCCTTCGGCACCGATGAGCTTGGTTTGATTTACGCCGAATTGGCCAGTAAAATGGAAGCGTTCCTCAATAGCACTGTCAATGTGTCCAACTTACAACTGCAGGCCAGCAAAATGCATGCTTTACTCAATGCACTCATGGTCACTAGACGTATACGAGATAACGACTCGGCTCTCAATTTACTAACCCGTGTTGTTGAGGGTCTCATCGAGGGTCTTGTCAATATTCCCGAACATATTGAGCAAATGAAACTCTATCGTGACATTCACTTGCGCATCCTGGCTCTATTGCAAAATACTTTTGGTGCACCAGCCACCGAGCGCGCAATAGCCAAGTGTATCTTCGACATTCGCGAGGAGGTCCGCTATAATGTGGAAGCAATTAAGCTGCTTATCACTTCCCACTTCATTAACGTGCCTCAATTCGATATGTTACTGCGAGATGTCATGGATAATGGCAACAACTATTTGGCCGTCACATTTGCCATGACTTTGATGGAACGCCTGCTTGTCGATGAGCGTTCCAGCTCGATTGTGGCCGAAACCGAATTCATGTTCACAATTGAGATGTTGGCACGTCTGCATCAGCATAGACACCGCTACCCGGAGGCACTGACACATCTCATTGAAATGGTCTGGGGCGGTAACAACGCAATGGATTCTGGACCATTTGGAGCCACTGATCGATTTTTGGCTGGAGCCACACAATACATTCATTCTGGAATGCAACATGTCAGGGTAAGAAGAATATTATTCATAACAAGCAAGTATATATATTCATGATGTGTTTTTGTTTTCATTTATAGTCCCACGATTGTGACGATCCACCAGGTCTCCAAGAGAAAACCGAATTTCTACTCAAGGACTGGGTCTCAATCTACTCTCAATCAAATAATCTATCACGCGAGACTAAAAACTTTGGCTCATTCGTTCAGAAAATGAACCTCTATGGAATTTTGAAGACTGACGATCTGATTACTCGCTTCTTCAGACAAGCCACACAATTTTGCATTGATCTCGTCTATCGCATACTCAACGATCCCACCCACAGCCCCTTGGCAGCCAAGACGAAAATCTTTCATTGGATTGATGCATTTGTGCATTTAATTGCCCTGCTTGTGCGCCATTCTGGCGAGGCTGGCAATCCAACGACCAAGATCAATCTACTCAATAAAGTCCTTGGCATTGTTTTGGGCATTCTGTTGCAGGATCAGGAGCTCCATGGCACCTCCTTCCAACAGCTGGGCTATCATCGTTTCTTCGTGATGCTCTTCCTTGAGCTGAGCTCACCCGACGCAGTCCTCGAGAGCCTGATGCACAGCATCGTTACAGCCTTTTCGCACACATATCACCTCCTGAATCCGGCGCTGGCACCTGGTTTCTGCTACGCCTGGTTGGAGTTGATTTCACATCGCATTTTCATCGGACGTATTCTGGCGCAGATTCCACAGCAGAAGGGTTGGCCGTTGTACGCCCAACTCCTGATGGACTTGTTCAAGTATCTGGCGCCCTTCTTGCGGAACGCTGAGCTAGCGAAGCCCGTACAATTGTTGTACAAGGGAACGCTGCGTGTTCTGCTGGTGCTCTTGCACGATTTTCCTGAATTCTTGTGTGACTATCATTTTGGTTTCTGCGATGCGATTCCACCCAATTGCATTCAAATGCGCAACATAATTCTGGCTGCATTCCCACGGAATATGCGCCTACCCGATCCGTTCACACCAAACCTGAAGGTGGACATGCTCCCAGAGACCGCGACTGCACCGAAGATTTGCTCCAACTACGTGGTCAACATTCAGCCGGCCAACTTCAAGAAGGATCTTGATTCGTACTTGAAAGCTCGTGCTCCCGTCACTTTCTTGTCGGAGCTGCGCAGTCATTTGCAGATTTCCAATGAGCCCGGATCGCTGTACAACATTCCGCTTATGAATGCACTGGTCCTGTACGTGGGAACACAAGCGATTGCACACATCAGGTAGGATTTTGGGGTCACCTTTGTAAGTGGTTAATTTCAATGGATTCTTTCTTTCAGAAGTAAAAATTTTGTTCCCACAACATCGAACATTGCACACAGTGCTCACATGGATATATTCCAAAATTTGGCCGTTGATCTGGACACGGAAGGACGTTATCTCTTCCTGAATGCCATCGCCAATCAGTTGCGTTATCCGAACAGCCACACACACTACTTCAGTTGCGCCGTCTTGCACCTGTTCGCCGAGGCCAACTCTGAAGCTATTCAAGAACAAATCACACGTGTACTTCTCGAGCGCCTGATCGTGAATCGGCCACACCCATGGGGATTGCTGATCACCTTCATTGAACTGATCAAGAATCCGATCTACAAGTTTTGGGACCATGATTTCGTCCACTGTGCCCCGGAAATCGCAAAGTGAGTACAATATACTGGTTGAATGAAATTTTATTGTAATAACAACTAATTTGTGTCTTCTACATCACAGGCTTTTTGAATCGGTTGCACGATCTTGCATGGTTAAATCCAATCATCCTCAGCAAATCTCCAACATGGATGGCGAAATTCAGGAGATCAATTAAGTTCGATGATTGCAATATGATGACAACACGGCTGATGTAGATGTCGATGCTCAGTGTGTTGTCTGCACTATATTGGAAGAAGTAAAAGTTTTAAGATAAAGATAAACCATATATAATTGAGATAATGAATTTAGAGATTGCTATAATTTGTTCATTTTTTAATTAACTAATTGATTTAAAATTTAAATTTACTTTGTAAGTAGTTTAAAAATAAAAGAAGCAACAATTTGAATTAAAATAAAATTAACTAAAATTACTGATCGATGTGTATTATAAAGAAAAAATGCAACAAAAAATAAGAAAATACCGATGAAAATTTGTAAAAATTGAACTGCATTAGAAACAAATCAAAAACGATTTGTTATACGATTCAAATGTAGATGGAATATCGATAAAATTAAACGAACAACGTAATTAAGTTAAAATGCAATGAAACAAAAATCTTTATGTATGTAAAACATTAAAAAACAAAAATGTTGAAATGCTACAAAAAACTGCATACAAATTTAAAAGTTAAAGAAAGCAAATGAGAAAAAATAAAACTATAAAAAAATGGAAAACATAAAAAAAATAAAAAAAAAATGGATGTAAATATTTGTATTGATGTAAAAACTTTAAGAACACGAACACTAAAATATAACAATTAAAAGTCGTAAAATTGTAAAATTCCAATCATAAACATAAATAAATAAATAAATGCTTGTTGTATTGTCTAAAAAAAAACATCAATATAAAATTATAGAACTAAAAATTTAAATTGCTATTAACATGTAATGTTTTCATTGGAAGAGTTTCGCTTTTGTTTATTTTATGCACACATTTTATAAATTATTCATACGAAAAGCTACAATATATTTTTAGCATTATTTTAACAATAATATTATTTGAACTGAAAACATCATGAAGACCTCCGAAAAGGCCAAATTTGTTAGTGTTTCGATCGAGAGAGAGTGAAATGAGCTGAACGAAACATCTTTGCCTTTTACGAATTTTTCAACAACATAGCCAAATGTTGCGGTATTTAGCGTTCTAATTCTTTCAATTATTATTTCCATTATAATATGCTATTTAACAAAAAATTAAAATTTTTAGCGAATGAAAATTAAAAAGCCTCAAACGGCAACAAGTAAAAAAATATATAATAAAACTAAAAACACAATGAACTCTGACTTCTCCCCGATGTAAAATTTAAATGAATCCTGATCAATGAAAAAAAATGAAATGAAATTCACATATTATTCTATAATTATAATTATTATCTTATTATACATTATTATCTATTTCTATTATTCTATAATTACTATTATTATTATCACTAGTGAAGAAAGGCAGAAAAAACAAACATTAAACGAAAAGAAATAACTTAAAGAAAAATATATAACAAGCAAAAGCATTCAAAATAAAAATAGTCATATTCATTTTATCAAAAAAAAAAAAAATAACCCGAGTTCTTAATCAAAGTGGGGAAATTGGGTGTAAGTTGAGATTTTAAAGATCTCATATTCGATGAGAAAGTCAGACATGGATGCCAAAGTTCATTGACGACAGGACTCTTGATATTCTATCCTCGTAATATCGATCTGATCTTGTGATTATAAACTTTGGCCTAGATAATCCATCTATAGATTTATGAGAAACTCCCTTTGGCAATTGGGACCATCAAAAGGTTTCGACTCAAGACAATCAAGATTATAGAGTTCTATTAAAATGATATATTACAACATTAACCATCAGATTGATATTCAGTCTGTGCATAGTTTCGAAAGCCATATCCAAATGTTTTCATAGAGCTCTTCTTTCTTCTTGTCTATGTGGCCGGAGCAACTGCTGCCACAATTATTGTCGATTCCGATTATTCAAAGCCATTAATCAGTTGCTTGGCCAAGCTGAGAGTTGGACCCGAGCTGAGTTGAGTTGAGCATGAGCTGAACTGGGCGTGGTTGACCCAGATCGGGTGAAAGTTTACACGAGGTTTTCTTTGTGTCTTTCTCTTTTGAGCGTCGAAAACTGTTGGCGCGAGCTTTTTATCATTGTTATTGTAATGTTTTCGTCTAGTTGTTTTTGTAATGTTCCCTACTCATTGTCGTTGTTGTTCTTGTTGTTGTTCAATTTCCATATGGCGGGGAAAGTTGAGCTTAATTAAAGGTAGCATTAAACTTATACAACAACAACAACAGAACTTTTAAAGTTAAACGAATATAAAAGATTTTCTCGTTTTCATATTTTCATCGCTGAAAACATTTTAAAGCGGCAAAGGAAGAGGTTGAGGAGAGAGAGAGAGCGGGGAAAGCTTTTCGAGGTATGGTGTGAAGAGAAAGAGATGGAAAAATGGCCAACGAAAGAGGGAGAGAAAGAGAGAGAGAGAGCGATATAGAGGGAATTTCAATCGATATACTAGAGGTTCCTAACAAACCATTCCAGATACAGAGATGCGGTCATGCAAGTGGAACAGTGGGGAACGAATGGGGTGGGAAGAGGGGGGAGGGTGGCGAGAAAGGAGCGGTGATGAGAGGAAAGCGTGATAGAGAGGGGGACAAGGAGGAGGAGGAGGTGAACACATCCGTTGGTTTCGAGCTTTTCTCTCTCTTTACATGGGTGTAAGTTGTATTTGTTGGGTTCACATAATCAGCACAAACACATAGAGAAACTCACAAACACACACAATCCCACACACACATACACAATATATATATACTGAGCATGTAAAGTAACCCATTTCCGCGCCCAGGCATATTATATAAGCCATAAAGTAGAATCTCAGCCAGATACAGCTTGTTAATCCGGCAGATACGAACATTTTACGAAAAGCGTTTTATGGTCTTTTTTTTTTTTTTTTTTTGTTGCCTCAACCAACCTCCCATCGACCGAGCTGAGCTGGTGTCGACGAGAGGTCGATGATTTTTATTTGTTAGTTTAAATCGTGGGATTTCTTCATTCATTCGATAGATAGATAAATATATGAACATAGGTATCTAGATAGAATCGCATAGACCATTCATGGGAGATACTTTGGATACTGAACAATGTGATGACTGAAATCATCAGCATAGAAGAGTCAAAGAGTAGTGGATGATGATGGAAAATGAGGAGTGAATGAAGAGGGGAAGAAGGGAGGGTGAAGAAGGGAGTGAGAAGAACGGTAGGAGAAGAAGGAAGAAACAGAGAGGGAGGGAGAATAAGATGAGGCATGTGGCACACTTTGGCGCTCGACTGCTGCCGGGGAATTCGAAATTCATATTCATTTAATTATTCACTTCGCACTCGTTTCGCTCATTCGTTCGTCGTCGTCTTCATCGTCGTCGCTCGTTTCGATCTTCGTTTCGTCTATTTCTCATTCATTTCATATCTTTTCGTTCCCATTCCATTTCGTACCCACTTCTACTTCGTTTCGCTTCCACTTCATTCCAGCAGCTGCGCCCTGCCCACCGCTGTGTATCCGTTAGATACAGCATTTGAACCCAAATAGACGGCAACCTGGTTGTATCGATGTGTAAGTGTGAGTGTGTATGTGTGTGTGAGAGAGAGTATGAACCAATGAGCTTTGGAAGCTTTTGTTCGAATGGGCTCGCGTTTTGCCGCAGCAACAAACTTTATAAATGTATCTAGTAGATACATTATGTGTTGCTGTTTGTTGTATTTATTGTTATTCCTGTTGTTGTTGTTGT
The DNA here is from genome assembly GCA_017309665.1 of Coelopa frigida. Classification (NCBI taxonomy): domain Eukaryota; kingdom Metazoa; phylum Arthropoda; class Insecta; order Diptera; family Coelopidae; genus Coelopa; species Coelopa frigida. The sequence continues at coordinate 28,151,833 of CM029562.1, forward strand.
TGGCCCACTCCCACTTTTCAGTGCTGCGCTACTTGGCCATATGCCATATGAAACACATAAACACACACACACACAAATACATTTGTATAGTTATGTAGTATATATGGAAAAAAGTTGCTTGTATTTTTTCTCTCACTCACGCGTGCTTCGACTTCCCCTGGATTTGTATCTTGCAGATACACGTACTACATACCGAGTCACAGCAGCAGCAGCGACGACTGAAGAGATCCAACAACAACTCCAAAAACGCCCCCCTCCCCTCACCACCACTCCCTTCAACAAAACAGCCAGCTACATCGCTGACAACAATAACTACAAATACAACACCAACAACAACAATATCAACACCGACTACAACAACGAGTATCAGCAGCAGCAATTTAAAATCGCGCTAACGCAGCAAATTCAAATTCATAGCCAAATAGAAAACAACAACAACAACAACAAGAAAAATAACAACATTCACTTACACACAGACAAACACGATATTTATATAGAAAATCATTTTAGAGAGAAAAAATCCAAAAACAGCAACAAATACAGTAACATTTAATAATAATTGTAACAACAACAAAATACAACAACAACATTACAACAACTACAAGTAAAGCGAAATCTTTTTGAAAGTTTAGATTTTCCATTTGACGAGTGCATGATCGGGTAATTGTTGTATATTTTTTGTTGTTATTTTTTATATTTTTTTTTGGTTTTTATTATTTTTGTTATATTATGTTGTAATAAAAAAATAACCAAATAATATTTTTTATCATTTTATGTTTTTATATTTTGTTCACTTTATCTTTTTATATTTTGTTATTATTTAATATGTTGTTATTGTTGTTTTATATACTTTGTTGTTATTTTCTATGTGTTGTTGTTATTTTGAAAAATTGTTGTTGTTAGTGGCATTATCGTAGTCGTCGTCGTTATACTTCTTGTTTGTAGTTTTACTCGTTTAAGTTTTTCATGTTTTATTCGTTGTTGCTGCAAGAAAACCAATAGCAAGTTGCAAACAACCTGCAACATGCAACAGAAACAAAAGCAACAACATGCAACAGAAACAACAGCAACAACATCAACATATAACCAACAACACCACCATATAACTAACAAAAAACTCCACCTGTACCAACAACAACAAACTCTGCCTTCGTTGAAAACCACTCGTGGCGTCGCCTCCGAGTGACCCACATTTTCCTAGGCTGGTTTTTCCGCTTTTCCTCCTTCTCCTCCTCCTTCTTCCTCCCCGCCTCACCAACACAACGGTCGGTTGCACGGCTGCTTTTCACACACACACACACACTCGCGTGCACATTTCATTTTCTCCCCCTCTCCCTCAGCCACTTTCTCTCTATTTCTCTTTTGGTCTCTCTCTCTCTCTCTTTCTCTCTCAACACTTGTTCGTCTCATTGGTTTTTCTCATTTTTCTTCGTTTCCTGGTCGAACGCATTCCACACAGAGTGCGCCAAGTGCAACAGCACCAACAACAACAACAATAATGACAAAAACAACAACAATGACAAAAACCAAAATGGCAACAACAACATCTGTACGAATGGGATTGAAAACAACAATGACAACAACAACAACAACTAGAAACTCAGCCAGATTCTCCTCCATTCGTTGGATTTTGTGGATTTTCATCATTTTTCAACCTGTGACACGAACTCGATTCAATTCAATTCGTCTGAAATTGATTCTCACCTGACCGCAAAGTCAAATTGCTGGGCCGAAATTGAATATCACATTCACAGGAGTTCATGCGACAACTAAAGGCAAATTGCTGGGACATTGGTCTGACCAATTGCTGGGAACTTTGTGACCAATTGTTGAAAGAAAAAATATTCTCTGAAAGAGTTTTTCTTGAAAATATTTTCTCTTTTAGTTGACGAAACATTTATTTGGGGAAACTTTTATTTGGCGAAATTGTTTCTGACATTTTTATTTATTTTTTTTTATTTTTCACTTTACATTTATTTGTGGAAACTTGAAGCGAAGGCAAATTGCTGTGTCATAGCATTAACATAAATCACCGATGAATGGAAAGTTGCGGATTTTTCTCGATTTCGTGGAAATTTTCGAGTGAAATTGCTGGATGGCAAATGGGCGACGTGGACGAGGGAAAGTCAGAAAAAATCAGAAAAACCAGAAAAAGTCAGAAAAACCAGAAAAAAATTAAAAATAAAAAAAAAAACAGAATTGATAAATTTCCATCAGATTGAAACAGTTTTTTGTTGTCCATTGAAAAGGAGGAGGTTCCCAAATGATTCTCATCTCAGTTGAGTTCAAATTTGGCTTTGTGTCCGTCACTCTGTCGACCTACTGTTGGCCACTCCCCTCTCCTCAGTTTCCCCTCCCCACAGCAGATTGCGAAATTGTCCACGATTGAAAATGCGACAAATAAATTCCGACTCCAACTCGGTGATGAATGCTCCACCATCTCCATCACCAGCGTCGCCATCGTCCTTGTCGCAATCTCAATCGTCATCGTAATTTTCCGCATTCAGTTGAAGGACGATGCCATGGAAATAATGAGAACAAGAAGAGGACGAATAGATTGAAGAAGTGGAGGAAGATGCAGAAGAAGAACAACAAGATGAAGAGAAATGCAAATGCACAATGGCGCCCACGAAATGCGGAACCGAGACGAACGAAAATACATTGCATATTTCACAGATGAGTGCATTCAGCAAGGAGAGAGAGAAGGTGACAGAGAGGGGTGGTAGGAGGGAGATGGGATATTTAGAGAGAGCGAGAAAAGGACAAAGGGAGAGAGGGTCAAAAGGATTGAATCCCGGTTGCTTTGAAAATGTACCAAAAATTAAAAGAAAATTACCAATTTTTTATAAAAAAAATTAAATTTTATGTTTAATTTTAGGAACATTTAAAAGTTTATTTTAGAAACAAGTTAATATTATAAAATTATATTTTATTAAATTCTGATTCTGAACAAAAAATTGTTTCTGTTCAAAATGTTCCAAATCAGAAAATTTTATACTAGTGTACCAAGTGAAAGAAATGTACCAATTTTGGTACAATTGTACCAAAGTGGTAACGTGGATAGGTTGAGATTGTGAGAAAGAGAGGAGAATAAAAAGAATTGCAAGAATTGCAGGAAAGGGTGGGATGGAATGGGGTTGAGCGATAAAACTAGAAGAAGAACATCGAACCAAGGGCCCAAGTGGATCGAGGAAATTCGTATAACGAGGAACCCGCAATGACCAACTAGTGCATATAGAGATAGTTAAGAGGAAAACCTAGAAAGAGAAAAGAGAGAGAATGAGAGGGAGAGAAGAGGGCAGACGAAGAAGAAGAAACGACGAACCAAATCAGGTTCATCCTCCAAATTGGCTGCTAGATTGAGATTAGTTTCCTGCTATGAGAGGAGAAGACCATTAGAACGAGAGAGAGAGAGTAAGAAGGGAGGGAGAGAAAAATAGTGAGAGGAAGAGAGATAGTGGAATTGAGAGATAGGCAGCGAGAGGGTGGGAGAAAGAGACCAAGTTAGAGAGAACGAGGGCGAGCAAGGGTGCGCTTCATTTATTTTAAGTATTATCGCCTCTTTTCGCTTGGCGTTGCCACCGAAATCCAATTTTGCAAATTGCCAACTCAAGTTAATGGGCAACAAAGACGATGATGACGAGGAAGAAGACGATAATGACGATTATGTTGAAGAAAAGAAAACTATGAAAAGACGATGATGATGAAGAAAATCGAGTAAGACGACGATGATGACGAAGAAGAAGGCGAAGAAGAAGACGAGAACGACGACGACCGAGTTAGAGGCCAATTAATTGACCCAGTTTTGCGGGTGGCCAAAGGGGCGTTTGGTGGAGTAGGAGATGGTTTGCATGCCACGGTGGCTGACGTCATTAGCTGCCGACCTCTGGAGACCCCACGCCATCATCACCCCACATCCCTCCTCACCTCTTCGAGTGCTTTTCTCGCAGTGCACTCAATCTGACGAATTTATCTAATCGCAATTTCACGCTTGACGGGCCCAGGGGATCGCGTCGATTGACAGGCAGCGAGATAGAGAGTAGGAAGGAAGAAAAATACATATTGATTGATATATTGAAAATTGATTGATATATTGAAAATATTTGACGATCAACAAAATGACAAGTGTATAGAAGAAGGGTTTAAAGGTCGCCCTTTGTTGAAAGGTGAGGATTCCATCAAAGCAGCGATGCCAACTACACGGATATTTCCGTGTTCTACGAAAATTTGACCCCTTGGGTTAAAATTGCGCAAATCTACGGATATTTCACTTCGAAAGATTTTTAAAATATGTTTAAAAAATGTTTGATATTTTACGAAATCCAAAGTATTTATTTTCTATGAAAGTGATCAAATTTTGTATTTTGTATGAAAATTATCAAATTTTGAGTTTTCTATGAAATTTTGAATTTCCTCTGAAATTTTGAATTATTTATGAAATTTTGAATTATGTATGAAATTTTATTTTTCTATGAAATTTTAAATATTGTATGAAAATTTAGTTTTTCTATAAAATTTTAAATTTTGTATGAAATTTTAATTTTTCTACAAAATTTTAAATTTTGTATATAATTTTATTTTTGGTATAAAATTTTAATTTTTGTATAAAATTTTAATTTTTCTATAAAAATTATAAAATTTTGAATTTTCTATGAAATTTTGGATTTTCTATATTTTTTTAGAAAATTTAATTTAGAATTTTAAATTTTCTATGAAAATTATCAATTTTTGAATTTTCTATGAAAATTATCAATTTTTGAATTTTTTATAAAAGCTATCAAATTTTGAATTTTCTTTAAAAATTTAAAATTTTGAATTTTCTTTAAAAATTTGAATTTTCTATAAATATTATCAAATTTTGAATTTTTATATGAAAATTATCAATTTTTGAATTTTCGAAATTATTTTTTTCAATCAATCAATATTTTTTCAATTATATAAAAATAATTTGGATTTCGTTTTGTCAGAAATGATGCGCTTAAAAATATAGTTCTTTTTACAAATGACGGAAATACACGGATATTTTCAGTGTATCGCACGGATTTTTCCTCTCTTTGGGTTGGCATCGCTGCATCAAAGGATCCTGTGACCAGGGATTGAGAACGAGATCTAGAGGAACGAGAGAGAAAGAAAAAACATAGAAAGAAAAAAGGAGATCGAGAGGTGAAAAGAAATCGAGCTGGTGAATTTGGGGCATTTGAAAAGTTTTTTAAGAGTTCGAGTCAAAACTTGGGGCCGACATCGCTTGATACCATTTTTCGTACTCGGTTGCCAAGCTCACAAACACATCGACACTCTCCCCAACACATCGACACTCTAACGAACACATCAACACTACCATCACAAACACACCATCACTCCATCAAACACACACACACACATTCGCATATCGTTGGTAAGAACTCGGCTTCACAATGGCTTTCATTCCTTTGTCGATGCTTCCTTGGCTTGGCTGCCAGTTGGAGCCTAGTTTTATTGAGGTCACCCATATGCAAAATGTACTAACACACACATATACGCCGATCTCAAAGCACACACATACGCGATCTCATTCGCACACATACGCGATCTCATTCACACACATACGAAATCTCATCCACACACACATGCACCGAGAGAGACGAAGGAGTCGGAGAAAACGCACCACGTGACGCAGCCCTTCAGCGATGTGCGACAAACAAGTGGCAACACTTGTCGTCGACATGTTGCCAGATTGCAATTGCTATTGTTTTTGTTGTTCGCAGGAATTCACTGCAAGAGATGCTGCAAGTGGACGAGGGTTGACTGTAATTGAATTCTGAAGAATTCATGCAGGATGACGACGAGGCCGAGGAAGAGAACGAGAGCGAGGACGACGTCGACGGATGCATCGTCCGTGTTAATTAATGCAATTTTGCCGATCTGGTAATGAAGAACACAACACACTAACACAATGACACACAACGACACAAATACACCTGCACTCACACGTGCAAGAGGAACATCATGAGGCTTATTTCAGAAAAGTAAAAACAGGATATGAGTTAATTTCTCTTACTCTTTCTCACTCATACTTTCTCACTAACACATTCTCTCACAAAATCATTTTCTACCTCGATCCTTCTCTCCCTCAATCCCACTCTCCCTCGATCTTTCTCTCTCTCGCTCCTTCTTTCTCCCACTCTCTTCCTGCCTTTGTCAGCTGGACCTTCTGTCTATCCATACTTCATCTATCTGTCCGTTGTCCATATTGCATTTGTGCTTAATTGACATTTAATTGGATTAAATGCATTTCTGCTGATTATGTTTCGAGTCCAGGTTATGCTGCCACTAATGACAGACGACATGGCTCCATCCTCAGCAGCAGGTTACTTGACATCCCATTCGATTAAAACCATCTCATTAACCCCATCCCATAACATCATGTCCGCTTTATTCAAAAAAGAAATTTCGAATTTATTGAAAGAAAATTTTAGAGTTATGTGAAACAAAAAGTGAGAATTATTAAACCAAAAACGGAGATTTTATTGAAATGAGGAGAATATTTATTGAAATAAACATCGAATTTTTTGAAATAAACAGCGAATTTATTAAATCAGAAAGCATAATTTATTGAAACAGAAAGTATAATTTATTGAATCAGAAAGGAAGTATAATTTATTGAAACTAAATTAAATAGAGACTACAATGGGCCGCTCCTCAAATATTAGCGAAAGGCCCGATGCCGGCGGCTCTCGCCATCATGGCTGGGATGTTGCTCTGCTCGTAGTTTCCACTGAAATACTGGGCGAACGGGCCATTGGCGTAGACGGTGACGTCATCGCCGCCATGTGTCTCGGCGACGAGCGGCACCAACGACGGATACTCGAACTCGGCGTCCGCGGTCTGTTTGGCCGTCACCTCCAGTCGGCCCTTATCCTCCGAGTAGGTGTTGTAGAAACCTGGCCCATTGGCATAGGAGAGGATCGTGTAGGGCAGACCATCGTCGCCGATGTCCTTCGACAGACCCGTGATATCCTGGTCACGATACTGCAAAATGGGAAAAGAAAAATTCATCATCAACAAATAGGAAGGAATCTCGATTATAAGAAGAAATCTCAATAATCTTGATTATTGGAAGGAATCTCGAGTATAGGAAGGAATCTCAATTATAGGAAGGAATCCCGTTTATTATAAAGAATCTCCCGAACTCACCGGGTACCCGTTGATGGTCATCGTGTGCGAGTGATCGGCGGTGACCACGATCAACGTATCCTCGGCCGAAGTCATATCGAGAGCCTTCTGCACGGCGCGCGCCATCTCCTCGGTGTCCTCGAGCGACTTCCGGGCGCGCGTTTCATGATGGGCCATATCGATTTTGGCGCCCTCAACGAACAGGAAGAAACCATTGGGATTGCGCTGCAGCACACGGATCGCAGCCTCGGTCATGTCGGTGAGCGAGGGGTCGGCATTCGTGAGGTGTTCGCGCTTCAGATCCCCATGGTAGGGACAGTGAGAGTTGCTGAACAGGCCCATCAGGTAATCGGTGCGATCGAGGTCGACAAGGCTGAGGCCCTTCTTGCTCCACACGTACTCGGCGCTCAGGTTGCGCTCGCGCTTGTCCTGCAGCCAATCGGCGATCAGGTTGCGTCCGTCCTCGCGCGCTCCCGCCAACCCCTCCTCATCGTTGACGGTGCTGTTGATGAAGTTGCGCCGTCCGCCGCCCATGATGACCTTCAGCGCTCGGCCCACCGGCCATTCGACCAACTGCCGGGCGATGTCCACCGTCTCCGTGGGATCGCAGTCGCTGCTTCGCACCTCGGCATCGTTCTCCCAATCCCTCGACGCTGTGTGCCCATAGACGCCAGCCGGGGTGGCGTGCGTCACACGCGCTGTCGTCACGACGCCGGTGTCCTTGCCCGCATCCTGAGCCCACTTGGCGAAGCTCTCGGTGAAGTAGGAGGAGTTGGTGTTGGCCAAGCAATTGTAGCGAGCCGCCTGAGCGTTCAGACCGATCGTGCCGTAGTTTCCTTTCACCCCGCTCAGATAGGCCGTCGCCGTGCAGGCCGAGTCGGCCACCTTCCGATTGACGCAGTACGTCTTCGACAACCCGATATAGGGGAACTTCTCGAAGACCACCTGCTCGGAGCTGTCGCCGATGAGGTTCCTTGTTGCCGTCACCGTGTGGACGGACATTCCATCACCGAGGAACATGATCACATTCTTGGCCTGATTCGTCTTCTGGTTCTCCAAATGCTCCAGCTTCTCGGCCAAGGTCGTCTGAGCCTTTGTCACCCAGTACTCGGTGCTGCGTTCGGCCTCGTTCTTCAGCGGGTGCGACGAGCGAGCCCGGAGGGATTTCGGGTGTTCTGGGGGTGAGAGAGGGAGAAAGAGAGGTGTTAGTTCTTCCATATGGTTTATGGGTCTGTCCGTTCCCCAGAAATCACTTCAGCACCACGGTCATAAAGATTAGAAAACCTTGTCGAACCGACCACGCCGCAAATAGATCCCGTGATTTTTAAACGTGGCCAACGAAGGGTTTTCCATCGAAGGGAGGAAGATGGTGAAGGGATCGGGATATGAAGAGGAAGGGAATGAAGGGTGGTGAAATGAGTGGTGATGAAATTAATGGAAGATGAATAAAATGTGAAGAAAAACTGAATGTGAAGATGAAACGAATGTTAAGAACTGATCATAGTTCGATCAACCTAAGTGACTCCAACACCATCAATCGAATTCATTTCATCGTTTTATACCACTTTCTTTACTGATTCTAACTTTAGACCAACAAACTCACCTCTGTCGCCAGACGTCGAGCCCAGGACCACGACGAGGATCACGAGGAGACCGACAAATCTCATCGTCATCATTCCGTCTCGATAGAATTCAACGCGAATAGATTTATTTCCTTCTTCGATGGGATCGATAGACTTCAAGAGAATTCGTTTGATGCGATTGTTCGATTGGATTTCGAATGTTCTGCGAGGCCAACCGATGGAATTGCACTAAACGCCGTCGTTGGCTCGAAATCCGTTCGGAGGCGGCTGGTCAAGGAGTCCAAGACGGCGACAACAACGACAACTGGCCCTAATCTCTGGCCCTATCGCGGTATGAGGCCCGTGACTAATCTTATCATTGGAATTAATCTATATTCTAAATTTTCTCGATCCGATAATTGTACATTTCGACAATCTGTCCATACATCCGTCCATTTGTCCGTCCATCTGTCTGTCCATTTGTCCGTCCATTTGTCCGTCCATCTGTCCGTCCATCTGTCCGTCCATCTGTCCGTCCATTTGTCCGTCCATCTGTCCGTCCATTTGTCCGTCCATCTGTCCGTCCATTTCGTCCATCTGTCCATTCTGTCCTGTCCGTCCATTTGTCCGTGCATCTGTCCGTCATTTGTCCGTCCATCTGTCCGTCCATTTGTCCGTCTATCTGGCCGTCCATTTGTCCATCCATCTGTCCGTCCAACTATCCCTCTTTAAACCATTGAGTTTGTTTGTTTCTCCTATAAACGTCAATGTTATATTATTACGTTTGTTATTGTTTCCACTATCGTTGTTGCTATTATTAATTTTATAATTATTATGTTCTTGATTAGGTAGGTATATGACTATTAAACTGACCATACGACTATCAGATATCTAGACATTGCAAGGATTTTTATTGCAAGAGGCAGAAGAAGAATAATAGCTTGATTTCTGAAAGATTTATTATACAAAGATATACGATTGAGGTATTTATCGGTCTATTAGTTGAATACCTCCTAAAATCGCACTATCGGACTCATTGTCGTTGTTGTTGTGGTTCTTGTCGCCATCGTCGTGGCGATTTCTCTAAGTGTAATTGGACACATGTTGAGATAAGCAATCTAAGAATGCTTCGTGTCATTGAATTCCCTCCGGCTCTGGCGATACCAACACGATCCATTCGACTCCTCGCAACGAATTACAGCGAATTCAAGGTTTTTTCTCTCCATGGTTTTTTTACTTCTTCCCTTCTCTAGGTTGATGTTTGAGCAGCTGCTTGGTTGCTGTTTTTATTTTTTGTGTATTCTTTTGAGAAATTCTGATGATGAACGCCATTTTTTTCTACCATCATAGATTTGAGGTAGATAGTGATGATGAAAGGAGCAGGAGTTTGGAAGAAGATATTTTGAAAAAGATGTCATTATCACGAGTTTCATGGATACCAGGGAATCTTCCTTTCATATCTTTTTTCTCCACCTCGAACATTTATTTTTTCTCCACCTCGAACATTTATTTTTTTCTCTGCCTCGAACTCCGATCATCTTTGGAAATTCTCTGCTCCAACATAGGTGGCAACCCTAGTTTATCTCTGGTCTCTCGATGGAATTTCACTTGAGCCTCGAAGAAGAACCCAACCTCGGCTGATTCGAGCTCTCCCTCAGAATGAGGAGGATTCGTTGCTTCCGATGTGAACGTACGGAATAAAGCAGGATTTTCCGAACGAAAAGCTCGATGACATCATGGTTTAAAATAACTCAGGAAAAACATCTCCTTCCACTCTATCGAAGCCACTGCAGGAATTTGTCAGTCTGTGCACGTGTGTACGAGTTTGTTTGTGTGTTAGAGTGAGTGGCTTCTATGGGGAGATAAAAGCTAAAATCCTGACGAATGAAAAAGGAGTGTGGAGAGAGGTCTTTTAGTTAGATAGAGCAACGAATAGAGAGTCAATTGAGGAGAGAACGAAAGAGGATCAGATGAAAAAGAGATGAACGAAGGAGGGTCGAACGAAAGAGTGTCAAACGAAAGAGGGTCGAAGGAAGGAGGATCGATCGAAGAAGAGTCGAGTGAAAGAGAGAGACTTTGGTAACATAAGACGAGGAAAGAGAGGGAGAGAAAACTCAGTTTATCAAAAACAAGGAAAATGTTTCAAATGAAGGATGAATTTTCCTGAGGAAGGAAGTAAGAATAGATGGATCGAAGGAAGAATTTAGGAATAGAAGGGAGAAAAGAAGGAAAGAATTAAGAAATAACAGCTTTATCTGCAGTGTTTCATGCTGCAGTAATTTTAAACGACAGGAGAATTTCAGATGATTGAAAACGATGCTTGGTTTTGTGGAATTAGGTCGATTTTCCCAAAAAAAAAGCTTCACATATATTTTGGGATTTACTTATATATAATCATATATGAACCTATTTCTACTCCCATGCAACACTGTTCGTGTCCTCTCTTGCCAATGTCCCCTCATGACCCAGATCCCATAAAGTTACTGCAGTCGTTCTCCACTCCCACATTCTATTTGGAGTTTCTACTTAATATATTCTACTGCTGCTTCGTTGGGTTCCACTTCCTCCAACACCTATGTTTTGACTGCACTTTTCCCTCCCTCTCACTGCTATTTTTCACTGTTTCCTTCACTTCCTTTTTACTGCGATGCCATTTTCACTCCCCTCTCGGTCGCCCTTCTGCAATAAATTCATTAAACTTTCAATGAGGAAACAACTTTAAATATCGTTTTTCTCCGTTTTTGTGCTCTGTTGTTCCACTTTTTCTCCTTCCCATTGTTTTGCTACACTTTTGTTTTTTGTCCTTCCCATTTTAGAATATCCTTGCTCCCTCGTCCTTCTTCCTACTCCTTTTTAACATTTTGCACTCCTCTATTTTTTACATTTATCTTCTTCTTTCTCGTTTGTGTTCTGGTTTTTTATTTTTCTGCTCCACTTTTCGCTCCCATAGTCACTCCCTCGATAGCTCCCTTTTGCAGTAAATTCATTCAACTATTCGAAGAAAATAAAAGGAAAATACAACATTTTACATACATTCATACACACACAGACATACATATGTATGAACTCTTTAAATATCACAGTCCTTCTTCGAGTCTCGAAATAGGGTGGAAGGGGGAGCAAAGGGAATATTGCTGCTGCTGTTGCTTCCGATGTCGCTGTTGCTGACGACGCAGCGATGTTCTAGAGATTCCAAGAACAGTGTTTCATCCTTAGTCATGGGATGGAAATGAAACGAAAACAAGAACAGGAAGAGCATAGCGAATGTGGAGTTCATGGGAGAAGGAGAGGAGTTAGGAGAGAACGAGAGGAGTTACAAGAGAGAAAGAGAGAAAGAGAGGAGTTACAAGAGAGAACGAGAGGAGTTACAAGACAGAATGAGATGGGACATGTCTTGGAGTTTATGACCAGAAGGCAGAAGTCGTGAAGGCGAAACTTCGACGTTGTTGGCAGGACGAAGATTGGATTTTGTCAAGCAGCAAAAGTTTGAAAATATATTACCAATATTTTATACGAAATTATGATCCATTTATTTTTCATAAATATTGCAATAAATTCGTTGGGAGATTATTTTGCGAACAAGAAGAAAGAAATTCAAATAAGATTCTATGTTCAAAAGATACTCATACGCCGTGGTGTACTCCAGATGAGGGTGGAGCAGATTTTGCATGCCTTATCTTGCTCAATCTTCCTCTCCCTTTCTCTCTCTGTGTGTCTTTCTATTCAGCCTATTCACCATTTCCACATCTCTGCTCTGCCTCAGGCAACATTTTCCCATTTGTTTATTTAAATTTTTCGAAACGCTTTCAATGTTATTTTTTCATCATCTCGCATCGACTTTGTTTTTCTATTTTTTTTCTCCACCTCTTTCAATTTTTATATTCAACTTTTTTATTTACAACATCCTCTTTCATCTTTCATGATCTCACATTTTTTTCATTTTTCCACATTTTTTGCATTCTCTAATTTTTTCACGCATTTCAATTTTTTCATTCTCCCACAATATTTTCCATTTTCCGTTCTCTGCTCCTCAATTTTTCTATTTCACTTTTTTCATTCTCTATTTCCATTTCTCTCCCTCTGGATGCGTGCGCTTGTGGTTTTCATCATGCAAAATGCAAAATTATTCACGCTTCCTTCTTCTTCTTCTCCTGCTCCACATGTCTTTCTCCGATTGTCCCGTGTCCCACTTTCGTAGCAAAAGTAGCTCCGTTTTTCATGTCATTTGGGAGTGAAAACATGCCATCAGTTCCTTGTTTTTCCGCATTCGCTACGTTGACCCAAATTTCCTTCTCATCTGCATAAATTACTTAAGCTAATTTCTTATTCACATTTATCTAGATTTACATCCACTTACATTTACGTCTACATTTACATTTACTTCTCTATCTTCGCGTGTTGTGTGAGAAAAATATTTTAAAATGTTTTTGACATTTATATGTTTTAATATTAATACATGTTTTTATATTAATACATGTTTTTATATTAATTAAATTTAATTCTATTACCATTAATTATAATTTTTGTGTGCCAAAATTTGATGTACTTTTTGTTACTTTTGCCCACTGTACTTGAATTAAATTCAACTTTATTTTCATTACAGAAATTCCTGAATTTTTTTCAGTCCAAATTCCGGTCGTCTACCTTTTGCTCAATTTGTTCCACTGTGCGATGTGCTGCAATTAACATCAGCATATTTTTCTTCCCGCTTTTATGATTCCCGTTCTTTCCACAGTTGTTGTTGTACTCATGTTGTTGTTGTTGTATTCTTATTGTTGTTTTATTCTTGTTTATGTCTTTTTTTTTCTTTTTCATAAAATTCCCCAAGTGCTGAAATTTTACTTGTTGTTATTCTTGTTATTGTCGATGAGTGTTTTTGTTGTTTCTGTAGGTAAACGTTATGCAATGCATTATTTATCATTTGCGTTGCCAACTACTGCTCTTCTTCTTATTGTATTGTACTTTTTTGTGTTGTTTTATTTAAATTTTTTATTTTTGAAAAATGTTTTTTTTACTCGTTTTATTTTGCTTTTGCTTTCTTTTTTCACCAGTGGCCATTGTTCGAAAATTCGGTTTTATTTTGTTTATTTTACTTATTTACTCTGGACATACTGTTATTTTTGTTGTTTTTACTTCATCATCATCCGAATGAATTTTTGCTTACATTGCTCTTATGGTTATATTGTTGTTGTTATAGTTCTTGTTATAGTTGTTGTTATATTTGTTGTTATAGTTGTTGTTATAGTTGTTATTGTTTATAGTTTTTATTGCAGCGATTGCAGTTGTTCTTGGTTTTTGTTTTTGTCTCTTTCACTCGAATCGAAAATTAATTTTGATTAAAATTTCAATGCAAATATTTTGATGGTTTTTGCCCTCATTTGGCTCCAGGCAATTGTTGTATTTGCCCTCCCTTGCTGTTCTTCTTCTTCTCCCTCAAACATAACATTTGTTTCGAAATGTTAATGAATGTGAGATATTTGAGACTGGGACAGACAGACAGACGGACGAGTTGTCTTTCCGAAAAAATGCAACATCAACAAAAAGACCAAAAGCAAATGCAATAAATTTCAAATGTTGTTGTTGGCTTTGAATTTTTGCAAGGTGGTTTCTATGAAATTCTTAAATTTAATATGAAAAATTATTATTTCATTAATAAAAAAATATATATATTAAAAAAATAAATCAATTAATTAATTCAATTAATAATTAACAATCTTCAAATAAAGTTATCAATTATACATTTTTATTTTATTTGTACATAGCATAAATAAATATTTATTTAAATTCAATAATACGTTAATATTTTTTTAAATTAAAACAAAATTATTAATTAAAAATTTGTTCGCTTAAATTTCTCAATTATCAAATGAAAATCAGTTGACATTTTTATTAAAGTTTTTAGATTTTAAAATATTCAAATTAAAAATATAGAATATGATGAGATTTACATATTTTAACTATTTTTAATCTAGTATCATGTTAAAATTTTTAAAATTTCAAATTTCTGCGTTGCCAACGACCCAAATTTGTCTCGACTACTTAATCGAAATTCATTAACTAATAAATCTCCGATGGTCTTCCATTAAAATTCGACAGCCTTCCACATGACTCAAAATAGACAAAAACCAAATGGATAAAAAGAAAAAAAAATAAATATAAAATACGCAAAAAATATATAAAAAGACATAAAACACACGCAAATGCAGAAGAGAGAGAAGAAGAAGAAAATGTTGGAGCATAAAAAATAGTGGTAAAAATAACTGAGCTCTCAACGAGGCGAATTCGCTGAAATCCCATTTAATCGTATGCCAAGCAGACGATGAAACGAGCGCTCGAATCGTGTCACTGTGTCAAACCAACTTCAACTTCGACGCCAACTTCGTCGACTCCGGCTGTGGATCCATTGCCCCCAGGCCCCCTCCCTCCTCCACCACCTCCTTCTCATGCTCGCCTCATTCTTGCGATACGATCGACCGCCCAACGACTTCTGGTGAAATTTTCCCAAAGTTTCAACAGCTTTTTAATATGTTTTCAACGGGATGGTCTGTCTCTCTATACCACCCTCTCTCTCTCGCTCCCACCCCCTCTCTTTCTAACTCTCCCCCTCCGCCACTGTGTGTGAAGTTTCTATTGTTCGCTGGAGGGCCGAGGGGCGTGGCTTCAGCCCAAGGCACCGATTGTCGCTGGAGCCGCAAACAAAATTAAAACTTTGAAGAAAGTTCTCCAACGCTTTGTTGAGTTCTCGGAGGCAGAGAAAGACAGAAAATGAGCGAGGGAGAAGAAAGAGTTTCTCTCTCCTTCTCTCCACAATTGGTGGAAACAATCAAAGTAAAAGTAATTGGAATTCTCCTAAGGAGGATGAGGGTGAGGAAGAATCTGAGCTCGATCTGAGAGCCTAATTTTGATTTCGAACGAATTTCATTTCAACTTTCGAAGTTCAAAATTTCTCAAGTATTCTTCATTAATTAAAGTTGAGAAAGTCGCAATTTGAAGTAGAAATTGAAATTTTAACTAGACAAAAATCAAGTTTATTTTGGAAGTTAAATACAAAATTGTTGCTTTTAAAATTAAGAGTCTAAATTGTTTTTCTTAAAGAAATTCTTGAATTTTGGTTTCAATATCAAATTTTTAGTATTTGAAATTCGATATTAAAACCCCAAAAAACAACCTTCGAAAATCGTAACCAAATCAAAATTTGAACAAATTCAATATGGGATTTCGAATTCAATATGATTTTCAATATGGAATGGTTTTCAATATCGAACTGCTTGGCATATGAAAACGAAGCATGAGGATTTTCATAATCCCGAGATCGTGGCGAAGGCAAATGGGCGTATGCCAAAAGAGGCGTGGCATTGAGTCAGTTCATGGTGAATCGGCTTAAGAGCCCAGAAATTAATAGACGAGGATTATATACAGGTATTCATAATAACAACTCCAACAGAAACAACAATGACTATGGGATCAAACCAAAAACAATGACAACAGGCAATAACAATGAAAACGTGACACAACGTAACGTGTCGAAACGTCACGTAATGCGCTGTCAGTTGTGACAGCGACGTCCAGGTGATCGCCAAACGATTGTCGGCCAGAAATAATGGGATTAGAGACAACGACAAGTGTACGACGAATGCGGTGACGGACAAACGACGATTGACGACGAGGAACGACCGACAGACAGACGACTAAGTGACAGACGATGACGTTGCGTCATCGACGTCGTCGTCAGAGCACAGGGTGTGTCGATTATTTAATTAAAGGCCATCGGAAATTGCGATCAAGTTCTCGAATGGGAAATCAAAAATTTAATCAACTTTCGGAACAGAGACAGGGCGAGGGTGAAACAGTGTGTGTGAAAAAGTCAGAGAGAGAGAGAGAGAGAGAGACAGAGAAAAAGGGAGGAAGAGTGTGAGAGAAAGGGACAGAGTGATGATGAAATAATGAAGGAAAGATAGAGTTGAACTTTCGCCCACTAGTGGCGCCATCTACATGTTTTGTACAATGTTCATGTGACGTTGGCTGATGGCGAAAATATTTAATTAAATGATGAAGTTTTCAATTAAGTTTTTCCCAACGCTCTCCGTCCTCCTCTTCCTCCTCCACCCCTCGGACTGCTTTTAATTTAATTTTATTTTACTTTATCACGAGCTAAATATGCCAAGTCATCGGTCAAGTGGGCGTGGACGTGTGTAGGCGTGGCAAGTGGTCGCTTGTGGACGACTAGTCGAACGGACGACATCGGTCGACCATTTGCGCCAGCCGGAAACGGAAGTGGCGACGGAAGCGAATACGAAATCGGCACAACAGACGACGGACGGACGGACAAAGTCAAAGGGAGTGAGAAGAGGATTGAGGAGAAAAGTGCGTGATGGGACGATGAGCGAAGGACGAAGGTTTCCTCGATGCGAATTTCCTCCTCTGGAAATGATGCCATCAATCGGTGGGCGGTAAACGAGGGAGACCCCTCTCCCTGGCCGAGGTTCGTTGCTTCCTTTAATGCGAAAATAGATTGAAATGCTTACAAGGACGAAAATCGAGCGCAAAAGTAATCTAAATTAAGCTGGAAAGGGAATCCAATAACATCATACGGACACACATACACACTCACGGATCCACACGCACATCGAGGCAACGAGCAACCATACGCACACACACACATATGAACACGTTGAAATCCTTCTTATAGATGGATAAATGTTTTGTTGGTGTGTGAATGTGAAATGGAAATCGAACCGTGCCGATTGCTTCGAATGGAAAATAAACGGTTCAACGTGTTGGAGTCGACGAGTTTCATTCGTTTTTGTGGTTGTTATTGTCGTTGTTGTTTTTTTAGTTATTTTTGTCGTTGTTATTGTTATTCTTGTTGTGGTTTTTGTTGTTGTATTCCTTTTATGTAATCTCGCCCCACATCTGCATCAGTCGATATTTAATGTCCGATATCCGTTTTCCGTAGACGGTCTCAATCGAAGGATTTCCATCGTTCACGGTCCGTTGTCCTTTGTTCATCTTAGCTTACTATCTTTCACTCTCTCTCTGTCTTTATCATTTAAACCTTCTCCTCAGTCCGTTATACAATGATTCAATCTAGAAGGAATTGTCATTGTTGCTGCTCCTCCTTCTTCTTCGGTCTCCAATCGGCCGTTATGTATTGTCCTTTGTCGTCAGACTTTGGGTTAAGAGAAGACTTTCGTTATTGTGTGTATGGACAATGGAGTGAGAGAGATAAGGAGAAAGCAAGGAAAGGAAACTAACAACGAGTAACGGATAACGGACATTAAAAAGAGAATGTGAAAGGAAAATGTTTATTGTAAATACCTAGCGATAGAGAGAGAGAGAGAGAGAGCAAGCGAGAATAAGTAGCACATGTGGTCAGTGGGAGGAGGAGAAAGAGAAGGTGGAAATTCAACCCTTCTCTTTAACTATCCTTTCCCACCTCGCTCCTTCCCTCCCTCCTTCCTAACCTTCCGGCACCCTCTCACTCGGTTTTCAGGCCAAACGGCGAAGGTCGTTCAATGAAAGAGTCGACTGCCTGCTGTTGCCTTGACTTGCTTTAGCAACTCCTGCGGACGGCGAAAACACGTAGATTCGAAATTAATTCAAAAGCAACAAAGAAGTTTAAGGGGGGGACGTCAAGGCCGAGGAAACTTTTGCGGACTCTCATTAAAAGCGAAGGCGGACGAGCGTCCCGAGAGCATGCAATGAATTCATGAAAATATTTTCAAAAATGAAATAATAGGGAAAAAGGAAATTTTTTCTTTTCATCTCTCTCGTCGTTTTTTCTTTTCTTCCTTTCTCTCTTCTTCCCTTTCTCTCCTTCCTTCCTCTCTTCTTCCCGTTTCTTTCCTTCGTTTATTAAAGGCACGATTTTTCTTTTTCTTCTTTCACTGTGCTAAACTTTTGGTCAAGTTTTGGTTGAAAAATCTAATTTCGATGCCAAAGCTGAATTTCACCTAATTATTGTGGAAACTGGGGGAGTACAACAACAACAACAATAACAGTATACAAAGTTGCTGATCTCATTGTTCAAATGAAACAACAACAACAATAGAGAGAACAATGAAAAGAATAACAACAACATTGAGAACAACAACAATATGAATGACGACAACAACAACAACAAAAAGAATGACAACAACAACAATAAGAATGATAACAACAACAATATGAATGACAACAACAACAACAATAAGAATGACAACAACAACAATAAGAATGACAACACAATACAGTTACGACCACGATAATAACAAAAGGAAAAGTTTTCTTTGACCAACTTTAGAAAATGAAACAAAACGAAGATTCATCCAAGTTCTCCCTCTGTCTTTTTCTCTCACCCTCTATCTTTCTCTCTCTGCCTTTCATCTTCTGACATAAGAACAACAACAAGGTGACTGTGTTTTTCTTACCGACGCCACCAGGGCGTGGTTGGTTTTTGGGGCCTTAGGAAAAGAAGAACAAAAAAAAGAAACCACCCCGGAAAAGCGACCCCGCCTGACTCCACCAACTCCAGCACCGTCCCCCCCCCCCTCGACGTCCTTCGCCGCACATGGTTCTCACTCACACATAAACACACTCACACTCACACACATGCCCACATTTACGCCCACACTCACGTACACCATCTGCCCCGCCCCCTACCGGTTTCCGCCCACTGCGTCATGCGTTTCAGTCGTTCGCTCGTTTCACTTTTGCCCGTGTTGCCAACTCGATTGTTGTCGAGTGAAACAAAACAACAAAAATAATAAGAATTTCACCAAAAATAATAACAACAATTTCACAAAAAACACTGTCATCAACAACAACGATTTCACCAACAACAACAATTTCACCAACAACAAGAATTTTGATAAAATAAAAACCATGATAAAAAAAATTCACAAATGTGCGTAGTATCGAATTTCATGCAGGGAAAGTTGGCAACTCTGTTATTTTGAAAATCTCTAAGTTGTTGTTTTTTTGTGTTGTTGTTGTTGTTGTTATTGTTCCTACTGCAGCCATTAATAAAATACGCGTGGAGCTCTTCTTTTCTTCTTTTTCTTCTTCCCATCGACCCCTCCCATACTTCAGCTGATTAACGTCGTTGTGTTGTTGTAGTTGTTGTTGTTACACCTGAGAAACGAGTGAAAATCGCAAGATAAATGATGAATTCGGCATGTGTGTGTAGTTGAAATATCATGTGATTTTTTTATCGTCAAATTTTTTTTTTACTTCCGAAATTTCCGGAAGCCGAAGAACGCGTGTTGAGGAAGCATCGGCAGAAGTGTTGCCAATCTGACTCGTTATTTTCCATCGGGGAGAAATTAATGAAGGAAAATGAAGAAATTAGTGCAGGAAAATGGAATGGGAGAAGATAACGTTAAGGTTAAAAATTTTCGAGAAAAATCCTTCAGGAAAGTTTGGTTTTAAAATTCTCTCAAGGAGTCTCTTGTGTCACGAAATATAAATATAATTTTCCGAATTTTCCCCCTCAATAAATTGTTTCATTATATTTTCTCTTCTCATCGATTCTTTCGATATATTCGATTGTATTTATCACTCACTCATTGGCAAACAATAGGAAAATGCAAAAGCTAATAAACCCATAGTAGATAAAACAATCATGACAAATACTATTTTTGTTGTATTTGTCAACAATAAAGACAAACCCTATTAAAACAACAACTACTATCAATATAGAAATAATAAAAATCCTAAGTGATGACTATAAAAAAAACTTCAAGAAGTGATACCAATCGTTGTAGTTGTTGTTCTTTTTTCCAGACACAACAACAATTATATCAATAGCAACAATAGCAACAACAACTACATCAACAACAACAATAGCAACAACAACAACAAAGAACACTATACCATCCATCGTAATGAGACGCCATTTTGAAAAAGCTTTCAACTAACGATCGCGACTGCTGCAATTGCGAAAAAGCTTCAAAATGAATTTTCATCACGTTCACGAGCGACCCGTGATCGATAACTCGAAAACCACACGGAGCAACGACAACGACAAATGTGAGGAGGAAGGAAGGTAGAGAGAAGAGGGAGATGGAGGAAAGGAAGGGAGAGGGAGAAGGAAGAGCGTGAGAATGAGAGGAAGAGTGAGGATGGATGAACGATTGACAGCGGGTGACAGCTAGTTGAAGAGGGAGAGAGAAGCTAAATGAATGGGAAACGCAGATGGGGGAGTGAGAGAGAAAAGAAGAGCGAGAGGGAGATCGAGTGTAAGAAGGTGAGGAAGAGCGAGAGGAAGAGCGAGAGGAAGATCGAGTGTAAGAGCGAGAAGGAGACGGAAGAGGAGTGGAGGCGATCGCGTTCGAAGATAACAAAGCAGCGCTTTGTTTGAGTGCCAAAAAAACACCAACAACAACAAACAACAAAGAGGTACAAAAACAACAATAAATAGAGAAACTGCTAGAACGACGGACAATAATAGCAACAACAACAATAGCAACAACAACAACAGTAACAACAAAAGTTGAAACCAAAACTACTATTGCAACAGCAGCAAAAAAAAAAACAACAAAGAGACTTCAAAGTCATTTGTCATATTTTTTTTTCGAATTGTTTTCTTCACTCAATCGGTTGTTTGTATTATGTCTTGTTGTTGTTGTTCATATTATTATTGTAATGTTGTTGTTGTAGTTTTAAGTATATGTAGTTGTTATAGTCGTTTTATTGTTCTTGTTAATTTTCGTTGCAGTGACATTTGAAATCTATTAGATATTTCTATATGTATACGATTCTTGTATTATTGTTCATGTTATTGTTGTATTTATTAGTAGTATTAGTGTTGTTGTTATTGTTCTTATTGTAGTTCGACGTGTGGGCCAACGATGGCCTCCGCACATCGCGATGGCCGCCATTGTCGAAGCCATTCTCAACATGGCGGCAATTAAAATTAAAACTTTCAAGTTTTGCCGCAACGACATAAACTATTACAACAATTAAAACAACAAAAACCAACCAGTAGAATTCTTCTCACTTTTGACAAATAGACTCATACGGATGTGTGTCCAAGTGTCACGTCTTCGAAAGTCGCATTTAATTGCCTTTAATTGAAACCTTCTGTGCAACAGATGTCGTCCGTCCGTCGCGTAAAAACTTTACAATTTGTCGACGCCGAGACAGATGACGACGACGACGAAAAATGACGACGACAGGCGACTGACGAGAACGAGCGAGAGACGTTTGAGAGTCCTCAATTTGACAACGAAATATTGAATGAAAAGTTCTCTATCGATGTCTAAGCAGAGACACAGCTTATCCCAAAGGTCCAAATAATCTCTAGAAATCTCAGGTTTATATCGATATTTTCTATATTTTCTCGGTTTCTATTGATATCCGAGATTTTTATCGATAACCGAGGTTTCTATCGATTTCCAAGATTTATATCGATGTACGAGGTTTCTATCCGCGATGCCAACTACACGGATATTTCCGTGTTCTACGGAAATTTGACCACTTGGTGGACACACGGAAGTTTGCGTTAAAATTGCGCAAATCTACGGATATTTCACTTCGAAAGATTTTTAAAATATGTTTAAAAAATGTTTGATATTTTACGAAATCCAAAGTATTTATTTTCTATGAAAATTATTAAATTTTGAATTTTCTATGAAATTTTGATTTTTTTATAAAATTTTGAATTTTTTATGAAATTTTGAATTTTTTATGAAATTTTGATTTTTTTTATAAAATTTTAAATTTTCTATGAAATTTGATTTTTTTATGAAATTTTGAATTTTTTATGAAGTTTAGAATTTTGTATGAAATTTGATTTTTTTATGAAATTTGATTTTTTTATGAAATTTTGAATTTTTTATGAAGTTTAGAATTTTGTATGAAATTTTAAATTTTGTATGAAATTTTAATTTTTCTATGAAATTTTAAATTTTGTATGAAATTTTAATTTTTCTATGAAATTTTAAATTTTGTATGAATTTGTAATTTTTCTATAAAAATTATCAAACTTTGAATTTTCTATGAATATGATAAAATTTCCTATAAATTTTCATCAAATTTTTGATTTTTCTATGAAAATTATCAATTTTTGAATTTTCTAAATTATATTTTTTCAATCCTATATATAAAAATAAGTTGAATTTCGTTTTGTCAGAGATGATGCGCTCAAAAATATAGGTTTTTTTACTAAACACGGAAATACACGGATATTTTCAGTGATATCCGAGGTTTCTATCAACTTTCGAGTTTTCTGTCCGAGGTTTCTATCGAAGTTAAAGGTTTTATAATTTTCTGTCGAGATTTCTATCGATTTTTTTATCGAAATTTGAGTTTTCCATTGATATCCGAGGTTGATTTATTTTTATTTTATTTTTGTTTTTTTAGATTTTTTGAGCAGCCAGATTCTTCACACGATTCTTCTAATGATTCTTCTCAACCCACAAGCCCACTCAAAAAATTGTATCCCAGTTTTCTGAATGAATCTTGTCCGTATTTCACCGTAGTTGAACCTTTCATTTATGTTCTTATTGGGACTTAAAGTTCGGTATAAAGGTCATTTAAAGATTACTTTTGAGATCCGAAACTCTGAGTTGAGTTTCTCTCCAGCAAAAGGCAACATCAGGTTGTCTCTTACAATTACTTCGATGGAAATGAAAACAAACGAAAAAACCCTACACGTGAAGCTTATCTTATCTGTGAGACAAGACAATAACTACAAAAAAACCTACAACAAAGAGAACTTCAATGAAAAAAACAACAAGAACAACAGCAACAACATTACAATGGCATTCATTCCACTTCATTCGAATCTCATTCTCCCATTACCACAACTCGATCTCGCTCTCGCCCACCATCTGCCACACAATTTTAAGTACACATTAAGACAAAATTTTAAATTACTTCCTTCCTCCATTCTTCTTTACATCCTGTCTTTTTCCTTCCCTATCCTTCCTTCCACCCTATCGTCTTCCTTCCCTCCCTCCTTCTTTGACCGCTCTTTTCTTCTTTGAACTCTCATTTCTTCCTTTCACCCTCCGTTCTTCCTTTCTTCCTTCCTTCCATCCATTCTTCGCTCCTTCCACTCATTTTCCTTCCCACATTCTCGTCTACATTCTCGCTCATAATTTCTCGTCTTTTCTAATTCTCCAGGCTTTTGTTGTCCGCCTGGGTCCTTTAATGGCGTTTTCCTCTCTTTCTCCTCCTTCCGCCAACCCAAACCACACTGAAAATGAGATTTTGTAGTTGCGCTTGGTCTTCATTTACTTCCTGGTCAACGAAATATTCTTCTTTGTTATCGTCCTTGTCGTCTATTTCCGGTGTTCTCTTTGCTCTAATGTCTCTTTCTATCCCTCAATTTCACTATCTCTCTCTACCTTTCTCTCCGCCTTTCTATCTCTTTCCATCCTTCCTCTTCCTCTTCGGGTGTGCGTTTCCTTTGCCACAACGAGTAAACAAAATGCAAATCCGAATTACACCGAACACACACCCACACACACCCACACACACACACACACACACACACACACACACACACAATACGGTTAACAACAATAAGGCTAGAATTATGCGTGGACCAACGGGAAGTGAAAGAGATAACAAGATAGAGAGAGAGAGTGGGATAGAGACAGAACATGCTATAGAGAGACAGAGATATAGTGACAATGGATTAGTGGGACAAAGAGATAGAAGGAGAATTGAGAATGAATAGAAGTGAGAGTGAGAATGAGAACGAGCAGGAGTGAAAATGAGTACGAGTGAGAACGAGATAGCGAGATAAAGGAAAGAGTGAAAATTTTCCAAGGTGCATCAAGGAGAACCAACCGTTGCCAACCACGCCATAAACGAATTTCTGTTGCCAACTGTCACAAAAGGATTATTTATGCGGTTCTACCGAAAGGTTGGATCCATTTCGAGGTGAGGATTGTGGGGCGGCGATAATGGGCGTGTTCTTTTTTTGTGACCCACACGACCTTCCTTCTCAATGGAACCACAACTCTTTTTATTTTATTTCTTTCGAGCACAGAACCCCAGAACATCGTTCCTCATGAAATCTCACAATTGACTCCACTTTTTTGGAACTTTCTCTGGTTGTTTCCTTTCTCTCTCGGAAGTCGTTTATTTCTGTGTGAATTTTGGATGGAATTTTTTTCTGGATAGAATTTATGATTTCATGGAACTTTCACGATGGAAACTTCGTAAACTTCATCCGCAGGACGAGCTTCGACTCCAGTGGAAACTCACTGACCCAGTTGTTGGTGGATGCAATGATATACCCAGAGACTGAGTGACTGTTTGACCGACTGAATGATTGACTGTTTAACCGACTGACAGACTGACTCGCATGTCGATGACAATTAGAGCCAACCAGCCATTTGTTTCATTTCATACATATATCGAGGAAAAATTAAAAAAATAACATAACAAAAAAAGAAGGCCGCGTGTCAACGAAATGTCATTCGTTTCGCACGCAAGCGTTTTATTTTATATATTTAATTTCAGTTGTACGTCACTGTTGTTGTAGTTGTCAATGTTGTTGTTGTTGTGGGTAGAAACTTCCACCGAACACACCCAGATAATTGTTTTGCCCCACTGTACTCCGACACGCCCCCTGCCATTTGCCTTTTCAACATAATTAAAAGCCAAATACATTTTTCTCTCAACGTAATTTTTCATTTTATGTTATTAGTCTTTTTATTTTATTTTTTTTATTCTGTTTATTTTTTTTCTCAACCTCCTCTACGAGTATTTTTTCACCACGACAAGTTTTGCCCCAGAGACATAAATTAATCAATATAAAAGTTAAAAGCTAAATCGACCAGCCGAAAACCTGGCCTAAAACTCGACTCCAACCAAACCCCGACTCAAACTCAAACTTGAGAACAAGACATAAAACACTTTGGGCAAGAAAAAAAAGTCCATAAATAAAAGAAGTTTCTTTAATTCAATTGAATCGCCGTCGGTTCGCAAAAGATCACGTTTGCCTCGTTCCACATTTCAGTTGCATTTTGATTGGCTTTTTTTTCAACTCTCGACTCGACTATCGTTTTATTTGCCCATTTATTTGCACTTTGCAATTCGAATTCGCGTTAAAACGCATTCATTCCGACCGCATTCAACGCGATGCACTGAGAGAAATCATTGTCTCTTTGGGACTTGTCAAAACTTTCAGATTTCCTCAGCTTATCAGCAATAAATCGATCTAACTGATCATGCCAAATTAGTTTCCCTCCAAGAAATCCTGATACTTCTCATAGGATTTTACAGAACTCTTTCCAATAAATTCCTTCAAATTAGTCATGTGGCTACATGTGATCAATTAATGAAATTAAAGGGAAATGCAATTAACGTGAAATGTTTAATGCAACAAAATGGAAAAACCCCAACCGAACACAACCTCAGCAAACGGAGGCAGAACGAGGCGGGGGCTCCCCCTTATTGAGCTGTGATGAGATGAGAATCGGTGCACATTCATCAAGTCGTCAAGTCATCAAGTCGTCAGCATCGACAGCAATCGACGGCATTCCAAAAGAACCAGGGAACGATTGAGATGAGGTGGGGTCTGAGGCTAGAGTTGGGTTGGGTTTATGTATTCAGAGACCAGGGTCAGTACCAAGTCCAACCAAATAACGAAGGTATCGGGAGTTGTGAAGGCAGAATGATGTCTAACCCTAGTACATGTGGTATATAATCATGGTATATTCGATGTATAATCATCAAGGTGCATTTGAAGTATAATCATTGAACATTTGAAATCATAGTACATTTGATGTCTAATCATGGTACATTTGTTGTTCAATCATAGTACATTTGATGCCCACTGATAATACATTTGATATCTAATCATAGTACATTTGATCCCTAATCATAGTACATTTGATATATTATAATAGTAAATATTTGTCTATTCCTTCTCGAAAACTTCTGATCCCACTAGGTAATACTAATACCATCTGTGATTCAAGTCTTATTTTCGCATACTTTTCACTTTTTCAATACCTTCTGAGGTGGGCTCTATACTACATTCTATAAAAACTTATTCTTACTCATTATAATAAACGAAATGTAAGGAAATAACTATATGTTATTTCCTTATAATAAACTTCTATAGCTTTTTCATTATAATAACTTTTATAAATTTTTCGTTATAATAACTTCTATAGCAACTTCTTTGCTTCCTTCTATATTATTCTATAGCTCTGTATATAGTAACTTTCTTCAAACTCGAAAGTCTTCTCCACCCTTGTATAGAACTTCTTCCCACAGTACCTTCCATTTCAAATTTTCTCTCAATCGATCGTGAGTCATCTGACTTTGACCCGATCGCAAAAACTTATCGCAACAACGATCGGAGCCCCAACACGAGCTTACCTTCCAGCATCGAGCGAGAAGGGTCCAACAGGTGATTTCACAGATAAATCAATGCAAATTGCATACAAAACTGATGGATGGACCCCGCCCATCCACGCCTCCCTCCCTCGGACTGCAGCGGCTGATCGACGGCGGTAATTGCGCTGTGAGCGAGGACCACGTGACGCGGCCGAGACGGAGCACAATTGGGTCGAGAACAAAATGGCGACCGTTGACAAATGTCAGTTGAAGTTGCTTTGAATGAGTTGAGCATGCGCAATGTTGAAACGATTGTTGTTCATTTTTTCGAGTTTTATTTCATTATTTTATATTATTTTTGTTGTATTCGGTTTTTTTATCATTGTTTGTTATTTTTATTTTATTGCGGTTTTCGTTATTATTTTATTATGTTTTTTATTTTAGTTTATTATTTTTATTTTATTATTGATCACTATCTTAATTTTATTATTGATTGATATTTATATTATAAATTATTAGTGATTATTATTTCAGTATTAATAGTTATTTTATTATTGCTTATTATTTTTATTTTATTATTATTTTTATTTTATTATTATTTTTATTTTATTTATTATTGATTGTTATTTTATTATTGATTATTATTTTTTTTTATATTTCTTATTATTTTTGTTCATTACTTTTTTACATGTTTACATATTTTTGTATTATTATTTTTATTTTTTCATTTTAGTAATAATATTATTTTTCATAATATTATAATTATAATATAATAATTATTTTTTTTGGTTTTAATTTAATTTCTTTGTCATCATTATCTATCTATATCTTGTTAGTTATTTCGTTTGTCTGTGAACGATGAATAACATTAACATTTGACTTCTCTAATAATTTTAAAAGTTATTAATATTATTTTAGTTATTTGTCAGTTTTATTTACTTTTACTCAATTGTGTCATAGCGTAAATTTCTGTATTTGTTGTTTTTGCAAATGCTTCTGTGTTGCAGCGATGATCTAATCATATATTTAAACAAAAAAAGAAACCTCTCCATCGGACGCGCTGCATCACAAACGGATGGCAACGCTGCTAATTACCAGGGCAGCAGGAGGGGGGAGGAATCGTCCCACCTTCTCCCGCGATGCATTAGCATAATACAGGGTGTCGTCACTCATCTCTCATCTTCTTAGCTTTCAAACGTCTTCTTTTCGCTTCTCTTCTCAGCTTCCCCCACTTGACGAAGCACCCTGTGTTGAGGGGACAGAGAGGGAGGAAGAGAGAGGAAGAGACTTCCCATCAATAGATTCATCTCGAGTGGGTGTCGATGGCATTCGACGATGTGGCTGGCACAACGAGCCCATGTTGTCTCCACCTCGATCCCCACCAACCATCTCGACCCGATTCGAACTCGTCTCTTGGTTCTCAAGGTTCTCCAATCGCATTTTGTGTGCTATTCAAATGTTGGCAACGCTGGTCGATACATCACCAAAGACAACAACAACATTGACTACAACAAAATAACTACAGCAACATCATTAACTACAACAACAACAAGAACCATTGGAGTCGACTCAAGGCCAACTTCTTCATAAAAACTCTACGCGATCGCAGATGGAAGGATTATAATTATTAATGGATGATCCTCAGGTTGGAGAAGGGAGGTGGGAATGGTTTGAAACAATGAGAGAGGGATAGAGTGAAGAAGGAAGAGGGATAGAAAGAGCAAGGAAGAGGGAGAGGGATAGAAAGAGTATGGAAGAGTGGGAGCTAGAGGAAGATAAGAATTCGAATCAGCAAAAAAAGCGTTTGAAAAGTAAATACAACAAGAATTTCAAAAGAAACGTTTACAAAATAACAACAACTTTAACAATAAGAAATCCCAAAACAAATCCTACGATCCCTACAATAACAACAATCCCTACAATAACAATAACTCCACCAAGAGACCCCGAGATCACCCGATGGAGCCAGGTAGAAAGGTTGGTGGGCGTGGCACGACATGGTATAAAAATGTCAAAAGTTGTCGAATTTAGAGCTTGTTTCAATGTTGTTGTAATTGTTCTTGGATTCAATTTGTTCTTATTGTTTTTGGATTGTTTCTCGCGGTCTAAATTTATATATTTTTTATGTTCGTATATTTTTTTCAATGTTTTTTTTTCTTGTATTTTTTTCAATGATTTCTTATTATTTTTTTTTTTGTTTTTTTTTTCCTTGTATTTTTTCTCCTTGATTTATTTGCTTAATTTTTTTCTTATTTTTGTAAATTTAATTTTTTTCCTTTCACCATTCTTTTGATGAACCTTTTTTTTGAAACTCATTCTCGAATCTCGCCGTTCGACATTTCAATGAGGGTTTCTATATGTTATTGTTTTTATACTCGTTAGTTGTTGTTGTTGTTGTTGTCTTCCTTATTTATTGTTCATTTTGTTGCTATTATCGATATGGTCTGGTGGCGCTCATCGAATGGGTTATGCGAAAAAAAACACACCATAAATATAAAGGAAAAATTAATCAAAACCGATTGAAAAAACTAAAAAACGATCGTCAATGTTGACTTCTAACATTTCCTAAAGATCACAATAGTAACAATAACAACAACAAAAACAATATTATATTGATTCCCACATTATGCTGAGAACAATGAACAAAAACAACTACAAAAACAAGCATAACAACAAAAATTACAACAATTTTCAGAACAACTAAAATTTACAATAACAACAATTTTCAGAACAACAAAAATTACAATAACAACAATTTTGAACAACATAAAAATTACAACAACAACAACAACAATATATCGTATATGTTTATGTGAAACCCGCATCACAAGGTCATCGAAAGTCAACTTCATTGTATGCGGGCTCTTTTTTTTATTTTTGCTGAACACCCTCCCCTCAGCCTCCCGCTCCCTCCCCAATGAGGTAGTTGCATTTGTTGTTCTTGTTACTTTTGTTGTTTCTTAATAGAAAATTACGAACTTTAGATTTGAAGTTGCAATTATTTCACATGTAACATTTGAAAACTTCATACGTGACTCTTGCGAATAGAAAAGAATAATGTGGCAACACTCAGCAGAAAATATAGAATAATAATAACAAAAAAGTAGAACATCAAAAGTTAAAAAAAATAACGTGTGACGATTGAAGATTTGTACAGACTACTTTCTTAAGGATGCAATTTCATTAAAGAAACATTTCATTTTATAATTTGTTAAATAATTTACCAATTTATAAATTTTTTAATTTTATACTTTTTTCAAGTTTTTATTTTTTCTCTTTTTAAATATATTTTTTAGAGGTCGTCACGAATTAACGTCCTTTTCGCGAAATAACGCGTATTTACGGAGATATGAAGCATTTTATTTTTATTTTATTTTTCGTTGACAAATGTCAGTTGAAGTTGATTTGAATGAGTTGAGCATGCGCAATGTTGAAACGATTGTTGTTCATTTTTTCGAGTTTTAATTCATTATTTTATATTATTTTTGATGTATTCGGTTTTTTTTATCATTGTTTGTTATTTTTATTTTATTGCGGTTTTCGTTATTATTTTATTAAGTTTTTTATTTTAGTTTATTATTTTTATTTTATTATTGATCACTATTTTAATTTTATTATTGATTGATATTTATATTATAAATTATTTGTGATTATTATTTCAGTATTAAAAGTTATTCTATTATTGCTTATTAT
Organism: Coelopa frigida; assembly: GCA_017309665.1. Lineage (NCBI taxonomy): Eukaryota > Metazoa > Arthropoda > Insecta > Diptera > Coelopidae > Coelopa > Coelopa frigida. The sequence continues at coordinate 28,182,525 of CM029562.1, forward strand.
TTTTATTTTATTATTATTTTTATTTTATTTATTATTGATTGTTATTTTATTATTGATTATTATTTGTTTTTATATTTCTTATTATTTTTGTTCATTACTTTTTTACATGTTTACATATTTTTGTATTATTATTTTTATTTTTTCATTTAAGTAATAATATTATTTTTCGTAATATAATAATTATAATATAATAATTATTTTTTTTGGTTTTAATTTAATTTCTTTGTCATCATTATCTATCTATATCTTGTTAGTTATTTCGTTTGTCTATGAACGATGAATAACATTAACATTTTACTTCTCTAATAATTTTAAAAGTTATTAATATTATTTTAGTTATTTGTCAGTTTTATTTACTTTTACTCAATTTCTGTATTTGTTGTTTTTGCAAATGCTTCTGTGTTGCAGCGATGATCTAATCATATATTTAAACAAAAAAGGAAACCTCTCCATCGGACGCGCTGCATCACAAACGGATGGCAACGCTGCTAATTACCAGGGCAGCAGGAGGGGGGAGGAATCGTCCCACCTTCTCCCGCGATGCATTAGCATAATACAGGGTGTCGTCACTCATCTCTCATCTTCTTAGCTTTCGAGCGTCTTCTTTTCGCTTCTCTTCTCAGCTTCCCCCACTTGACGAAGCACCCTGTGTTGAGGGGACAGAGAGGGAGGGAAGAGAGAGGAAGAGAGCGAAAACTTCCCATCAATAGATTCATCTCGAGTGGGTGTCGATGGCATTCGACGATGTGGCTGGCACAACGAGCCCATGTTGTCTCCACCTCGATCCCCACCAACCATCTCGACCCGATTCGAACTCGTCTCTTGGTTCTCAAGGTTCTCCAATCGCATTTTGTGTGCTATTCAAATGTTGGCAACGCTGGTCGATACATCACCAAAGACAACAACAACATTGACAACAACAAAATAACTACAGCAACATCATTAACTACAACAACAACAACAAGAACCATTGGAGTCGACTCAAGGCCAACTTCTTCATAAAAACTCTACGCGATCGCAGATGGAAGGATTATAATTATTAATGGATGATCCTCAGGTTGGAGAAGGGAGGTGGGAATGGTTTGAAATAATGAGAGAGGGATAGAGTGAAGAAGGAAGAGGGATAGAAAGAGCAAGGAAGAGGGAGAGGGATAGAAAGAGTATGGAAGAGTGGGAGCTAGAGGAAGATAAGAATTCGAATCAGCAACAAAAGCGTTTGAAAAGTAAATACAACAAGAATTTCAAAAGAAACGTTTACAAAACAACTTTAACAATAAGAAATCCCAAAACAAATCCTACGATCCCTACAATAACAACAATCCCTACAATAACAAAAACTCCACCAAGAGACCCCGAGATCACCCGATGGAGCCAGGTAGAAAGGTTGGTGGGCGTGGCACGACATGGTATAAAAATGTCAAAAGTTGTCGAATTTAGAGCTTGTTTCAATGTTGTTGTAATTGTTCTTGGATTCAATTTGTTCTTATTGTTTTTGGATTGTTTCTCGCGGTCTAAATTTATATATTTTTTATGTTCGTATATTTTTTTCAATGTTTTTTTTCTTGTATTTTTTTCAATGATTTTGATGATTTTTTTGTTTTTTTTCCTTGTATTTTTTCTCCTTGATTTATTTGCTTAATTTTTTTCTTATTTTTGTAAATTTAATTTTTTTCCTTTCACCATTCTTTTGATGAACCTTTTTTTTGAAACTCATTCTCGAATCTCTCCGTTCGACATTTCAATGAGGGTTCCCGTTTCTATATGTTATTGTTTTTGTACTCGTTAGTTGTTGTGTTCGTTATTTGTTGGCGCTCATCGACAACTTTTGGTGTTCGGGTTATGAAAAATCGCAGCAGAAATAAAAAGGAAAAATTGATCAAAACCAATCTCAAAAAAATAAAACAACGATCGTCGATGTTGACTTCTAACATTTTCTAAAGTTCAGCAATGACGAAAATGACAACAACAACAATAACAAAAACAACAACACAATTTTGCAACACATCACAATAGTAACAATAACAACAACAACAAATAGCAATATTATATTGATTCCCACATTATGCTGAGAACAAGAAACAAAACCAACTACAAAAAAGTTAAACAACAAAAATTACAACAATTTTCAGAACAACAAAAATTACAATAACAACAAAAATTACAATAGCAACAATTTTCAGAACAACAAAAATTACAATAACAAGAATATTCATGCCAACAACAACAATATATCGTATATGTTTATGTGAAACCCTCATCCAAGGTCATCGAAAGTCAACTTCATTATATGCGGATTCTTTTTTTTATTTTTTCTGAACACCCTCCCCTCAGCCTCCCGCTCCCTCCCCAATGAGGTAGTTGCATTTGTTGTTCTTGTTACTTTTGTTGTTTCTTAATAGAAAATTACGAACTTTAGACTTGAAGTTGCAATTATTTCACATGTAACATTTGAAAACTTCATACGTGACTCTTGCGAATAGAAAAGAATAATGTGGCAACACTCAGCAGAAAATATAGAATAATAATAACAAAAAAGTAGAACATCAAAAGTTAAAAAAAATAACGTGTGACGATTGAAGATTTGTACAGACTACTTTCTTAAGGATGCAATTTCATTAAAGAAACATTTCATTTAATTATCTTGTGATTAATTGTAATTTTGTTAAATAATTTACCAATTTATAAATTTTTTAATTTTATACTTTTTTCAAGTTTTTATTTTTTCTCTTTTTAAATATATTTTTTCATTTACTACGATTTTCTAGGTTTTTATTTATTTACTAGAAAATACCAGCTGCTTCGCACCGGCTATTTCCCCCAAAATGACCGGTGCTTCGCAACGGATAAACCCCGTGCAAATAAAATTACTTTCGAATCAATACATTTCCTTAAAATATTATTATTATTAAATAACAATATTAAATATTAAATAACAATAACATATTAAATTACATGGATATTTTTTGCCAATAATAATAATGATATGATATTTATAAATAATAGTTAGAGTTTAGCAGCAGGTTTAAGGACAAGGGAGTAGTTGAATACGAATCTCAGAACGATTTAAGATTTCCATGAAAATTTGATTGAATTATGAAATTTTCGAAAATTTATAGGTCGTCACGAATTACCGTCCTTTTCGCGAAATAACGCGTATTTACGGAGATATAAAGCATTTTATTTTAATTTTATTTTTCGTTTGCATTTTTTACATTCTACACCAACCTATATTTTTCCTAATGGTCTCTTATTTTCTTACTGGTTGCTTTTTTTTTAAATTTCGACGAAATTTATTGGTTTACTTTGAATTATACAATGATTTATTATGATTTCAGTTTCCCTCTTTTTTTAAATTTCGACGAAATTTATTGGTTTACTTTGAATTATACAATGATTTATTATGATTTCAGTTTCCCTCTATCCTCCGGAATAGTTTCCTTCCAAGGCCTCCTTCAGGAGCTCCTGCTTCCACTGTCTCTCACTCTCTTTTCTCTATCTTTCTCTCTCCCTCAATCTCGCTCTCTCTCTCACACCCTCTCTCTCAACTCCTCCAACCCTCACCAAACCCATATCTTGACTTGACTTGTGACTCAAGGTTCAGCAAAAGTTTTCTAATGACTCATACCACAACAACAATAATAAAAACAATAACAACAACAACAACAACAACAAAAGCAATATTAACAAAAACAACAAGAAGAACCACTACAGCTAAATCAATGACATGACTAAACTTTGTTGTGAATAGATTTAGAAAAAATATATATTTACGAGACCAAAGTACATATTTAGTAAATTGACTTCCGGTTATAAGTAAAAAACAAAAAAAAAAATAAATAAATAGAACTAATAAGAGAAACAATCAGAAGGAAGTGAGAAATCACCGTAATTTCGGCAACTAACGGACGGTTGAAAGGGGCGGAGCGCTACGCCCGGCATCGGTCGACTGTGGGAGGGATGGAGAAAAACTTCGAAAGCTTCCCCAACTTTCCGTTGCTGAAAAACTTCGACCTCGTTCAAACATAGGGTGTCATGGAAAGAGAGAATGAGAGAAAGAAAAAGAAAAAGACAGAAACAAAAAACGAAACAAATGCAATTTGTGATAATTTCACAAACGAGTGAATAAACGAGCAAACAAAAACGACAGATAACTAAATCATAGTTTGTACATAGTTTGCATATAATTACTTGTTAGCTTGTATTTATACGTGTTTATTTTTATGTCCTTAATTTTGTTGTTTTTTTTTTGTTGTATTTGCTTCTCGCGATTATTTTTGCAACTCATTAAAATTCAAGGTTAGACATTTGTCAGCAACACGAAAATTGCAATTTGTCGACAGCAAAAAAGAAGGAAACAAACAAATACACAAAATGAGAAGATAAATAATAGGAAATAAAAGGAGAAATAACACAAAATTTTAGAGGAAATAATACGGAGAAATAATACAAAATAAAAGGAAAAATAACACAAAATTTTAGATGAAATAATACGAAATTAAAGGAGAATTAATACGAAATTTTAGGAAAAATAATACGAAATTATAGGAGAAATAATACGAAATGAAACGAAATCAAAGGAGAAATAACACAAAATTTTAGAGGAAATAATACGGAGAAATAATACAAAATAAAAGGAAAAATAACACAAAATTTTAGATGAAATAATACGGAATTAAAGGAGAATTAATACGAAATTTTAGGAAAAATAATACGAAATTATAGGAGAAATAATACGAAATGAAACGAAATCAAAGGAGAAATAACACAAAATTTTAGAGGAAATAATACGGAGAAATAATACAAAATAAAAGGAAAAATAACACAAAATTTTAGATGAAATAATACGAAATTAAAGGAGAATTAATACGAAATTTTAGGAAAAATAATACGAACTAAAGTAGAATTCATAATTTCATAAATGGAAATAATACGTAATATAAGTGAAATTTTTTTCGAAAAAAGGTTAAATAATATACAAGAAGAGAATTATATTAAAAGGAATGATATAAAAAATAATATAAAAAAAAGATAATATAAAAAATAATTATATACAAAATAATAATATAAAAAAAGTTAATATAAAAAAAAATATAAAAAAAATTATGGCAAATAAAATAAAATTAAATCAAAATAAAAAATAAAAATAATACGAAATAAAAAATATACATAATACAAATAAAAATATAAATAACACGAAATACAAAATATAAATAATACGAAATAAAAAGTTGAATAAAACGAAATAAAATGTTGAATAATACGAAATAAAAGTTCTCAAATGCGGATTTGCATTGACGTGAAACGAGACGAGCGGCGACTGCATCTGTCCATATGATATAGTGTCTGGGGTTATTATCTCGATCGGAGCAACATAACTAATAATCAACCCATTGTTTCCAGCTCTCTGTCTCATTGTCTCCATCTCTCTGATTGTCTCTCTCTCTCATATATTGTCTCTGTCTCTATGACTCTGATGTCATTGTCCATCCATCCATCTGTCTGTCCAGCCATCCGTCTGTCCGTCCGCCACTGAACATAATTAAAACTTTGCCACTTATTTAAATTTTTTAACATTTAATTTATTTTTTCCATCTGCGAGAGTTCAGTCTTTCTTCAGTCTTCTTTCATTTTTTAACACTCAATTTTTTGTCCCTCTAATTTATGGTCAAGTCAACTGCCGTCTGCAGATCGGACCGAACCGAACCGGTTTCATTAGGCCAAAATCCAACCACGGGTTCTCATTCGACGTTATATTTTTTTTTATTTCTGTGTGTATTTTCTCCATCCGCTTGTGGTTCCCATTCCCAGTCGAACTCTTCCACTTCTTGTTTCCCACTCGGGAAACATTCACATTATAAATCTAATTCTCATCCTATTATCCCTCCTCTCCTCTATCCTCTATCCCTTTTCTATCAATCCTCTCCTCTATCTATCATCCCTCTATCTCTGCCTCGCCACTCTATCTCTTTCTCATATTACCTCCTTTCAGCATTCAATTATCGTTTTGAATTTCCATTCCAAATACAAAAGGCTCTTTATAGCCAAAGTCTCCATAACCAAAATCTCAATAGCCAAAGTCTCATTAGTTAAAGTGCCAATAGTCTTCAAGTTTCAAAAGTCTCCACATTCAAAATCTCCACATCCAAATTCTCCCCAGTCTCCGCTTCAGGAAATCCTAATCTTCTGCCCACGTCGTTGAAGACGACTTCTAATGAAACCGAGAGAGAGAGAATATTGTTTAATTTATGGCAATTATCGAATCGATTTAAGATTCTGGCAGGCGTTGACGTGGTCGCCATTGGCGTCATTCGATACCGATACCGGTTCTCCGGGATCCAAACTCGACTGGGATCCGGTCTACCACAATCATTGTCTCAATCGTCTTCAAATTCAAATTGAAGAATTGATTTGATTGGAGAGACGACGAGAAGGCGATTGAAGACAGCACAGTTAGATTGAGGAATCTTCGAATGAAATTAATATAGACAGAGACGGAGTTTTTTTCCATCGATTCATTTTCAACGTTGCCTACGCAAAAAAATACTAACATCCTAACGTGAGTTAATTCCTCATGATCCTTACGGAACTCAGTTTCATGGAGATTGTTTTATGGGGAATCAAGAGAAGTTCTCTGAAAGGACTTTTGGCTCGTCCCATCGATACGCCCTCGAAGGGCGGAAGCGACCGAATTAACGATAGTTTATTCAGAACTCCCAGTAGTTTTTGTGAAATGAAAACGCCCCTGATTTTCATCGTTATCGGTAGTAGACTCAACCCACTCGTAACCACATCAGTCATCAGAGTTTGGGTCTGTCCGTCCATACGTCTGTCTGTCTGTTTGTCTGTCCCTCCACCCGTCTCTCTGTCTGTCCGTCCCTCCACCCTTCTGTCTGTCCCTGCGGTTCGCCACAATATTGATGCGATATACATACATACATTCGCTCCCATTTACGATTAATTAAAAAGGCCTCTCTTATCATCGAACGTTACGTTACGTAAACGTAGCATTTATTAATTTATCAATTTCCTAAACAGACACACACACAGAACACATTTGTTTACATTATTATTATTATTATTTTTGAATTGTATGTGTGTGTGTGTGTTTGTACTATGAAATTGTACATTTTTTGTTTGTCTAATTTTGAAATATGTATGGCACATGGTTTTTTTTTTTTTTGTTGAATGTTAGTGTTGTGGTTTTATCAATTTATTGCGCTCTGATTACAATTGGCAGCTGCAGGCACGAGTAGTGACGTTCCAATACCGGTATGTAGTCGATGCGAGTAGTCAAAAACAAAATTTCAACCCAAAATCGGGGCGAAAAGAAGTAATCGGATTTAAAAGTCGGTATAATCGTACTCGTACTCATTTCACATATACGTACACGTATACACGAAAACCTACACTTTTAGCGTCTCTAGAAACTAAAAGCTGACGTAATGTGTTTTTAACTAACAGTTAACAGTAAAATATTATATTCAATTAAATATTATGTATATAATTTAATTTATTTATTTTTTTTGTTTGATCCATTCAAAAGTCGAGGAAATCATCCTCGAATTTTTGTAATGCATTTTTTTATCAAAATTATAAATAAATAAAATATTTCAAGATATTGTCAATTTAGTCGGTACCGTCAAAATATTTGTAACACTTAGTCGATTCAAAAAATAATCGTTTAATGTGCCATTTACTCGAGTATACGAGTATTTTTACTCGTACTCGGACGAACACTAGGCACGAGGCACCCTGTGCCGAAGAGTGTGGCCTAGCAACAGCATATAACGGTCACATCTGCCAGAGGGTTGCCGTGAGGCATCATCCAAATAGTAGTGAAGTAGTAGTAGACTCCATTTTAAATTTAAAAATTTTAATAAAATGAAAGTGAAATTTTTTATTAGTTTGTAAATATTTCTTATTTATTGTTTTAAATTTCTGATATTACTTGTTATATGAAATTCGCTGAATGAAAACTCAATTTTGAAGTTTCTTATAATTTTTCCTAGTTTTTCTTCTAATACCGAATCTCATTGTTTATATCATTCTTTATTAAAATATTATATTAGAATTAGAAAAATTTGAAATTTATATATATAATATATATATATTAGAATTTGATATTAGAAATTCGGAACATCCTCTCGTACTTCCACAACTCCATATTTTTCAGGTGAGGCGGCAACCCTGCCATGTGCTGCTTCATCTTCTACGCAGCCATTGATGGAGTTTGAATGAGGCGGGAAACGAGCGCGACTTCGTTTCTTGTTCTACTTTAGAAACTCTCTGTCGTCTCTCTCGCTCTCTCCTGTGCCCATTCAACCGTAGGGTTTCTTATTGGAATTCGGATTAAAAAAAATTCCAATTACGGAGAAACCATGTGCGTTTTTCCAATTGATACAATTTTTTTCTTCTCGTTTACCTTGTTCTCACGCGCACAGTGGGCTGGAGGAATTTTCATTTTTTTGTATTCCAAAAATTATTTATGGCATTTTGTAAACAAATCATGATGCGGCTGAAAATTTATTTTTTTTTGGGCGTAATTATAAACAATTTGGTGTAAAATTTTGTATTTTATTGACATAAGAATTTATTTACAGGAATGGTATAAAATTGTGCTTATATTTTACAAAATGTGGACATAAAGATATTTCTATTTCTAGTTTGTGGTATTTTTTCATTCTCAAATGTTCAAAAACCCACAGTTAATATATTTTTATTGAAATTTTGAACCCATTATGGTTCGTAATATATAAAATTTTACATGCGCATGGTTAGAGAAGTTAGTTATCGAAGCAGTACAGAAGGTTCCTCATTTTTTTCTATCTGCGCAATAAGAAGCCCAATTCTGGAATCGTGAATTCCAACTGGATCCAACTGAAAAATGTGATGGAAGGCGCGACAAACGGACCAATTGAAGCCACGCGGATAAGTTTTCAACCCCAAAAAAAAAAAACGATACACTAAAAAAGAAATGTATTCAAGAATATTTCAAACACCACTTCACTTAATTATTTTATAAAACACTTTTTAATTTCATTGCTGGAGGCCCGATATTGATTTCGAGCGGTGGAAGATGAGCTTTCTACGTGTTGATACGCCCGCAATTTGTATAGGAGAGAGAAAAAGACTGACTGGTTCATAGTGTAAAAATACAGCAAGTCCTGATCTCGCTCCCACATAGGTTGCAGAACGTTTTGCGTAGGAAAACCACAAAAACTATTTCAAAATTTTCACTTTTCACAATAAAAAAAAAATAATTCCAATCCTTTGCTCCACGAGACACGATGTCGCAGTAAAGAGAGAAAGCGAGAAAGAGAGTGATAGAAGAAGAGGAGAAAACGACGAAAAAATCCATATCCAATGTTTAATCCAGTTTCCAAAGAACTCCGCCAGCAGCAGCCACAAAAGTCCAATCTAGCGCAAAAGCAGCCAACGTAGTCCACTGTGCAGCTGCAAATGACGTTGAAAACGAAACGAAAAGCGACGAACGCAGAAGACGACGTCCGTTGTTGCTGTCGCAGTTGGCGTCGCTGCCGACGAATATGATGACGATGCGGCACGACACCAACTTCGTTGCTAGTCGTGTCCACGGCAACGACTACGAAAGCAGCAGCAACAACAACGACGACGACGAGTAGCACGGCACGAACGAACGAACGCCATGCAGAAGAAACGCGCGTAAACGACGACGACCGACCGACCGACACGAATGAACGAGGAGAAACGAAGACGGAGCTTCGGTTCGAACGTGGACGATGATGATGACGACGACGGCGTGTCTGTGTGTGTTGGTGTTATACGACAAATGAGCGAGTGCGAGGGAGAGAGGGACTATGAGGATTGTGCGACAGCGCGTGTTGAATTTTAATACAATTTATGAGCGAAAGCCCCAACGAGGCGGAAAAAGTTTCGTAATAAGAAAGCTTCTGAGCCGTGTGGGGAGATGTGGAGGGGAGAACGAGGGAGCTTTTTTCGTTAGAAAAATACATTTTAAATTCAACGGGCGCTAAAAACTCGATGTTCGTACAGGACGAACGCGATTGACTCACTAAAAATGAATGGAATGTAGAATTTATGAGAAGCGGGAAAGGGATAGAAGATGTGAAATAAAGTGGGCAGATCACGTGACACCAATGGAGAAGAGAACAATTGGAAATGACTAAGAGAGAACGAGGAAATTAAACGAATTAAAACATCGTACTAGAGTAAATAAATTGAGTCAGGAGGGAGGAAAAGAAAAAGCTTCAAAAGCTCTTGACTGCTGCCGACTTGTGATTGGGTGTGTGTGTGAGTGTAAGCTCATGATTTTTCGTGGCGGAGGAGGAGGCGGGACGAAGCTCTGATTGCGTAATCGCCGAGTGAAAATGTGTCATCGTGCGAGGTTCTTTTCTTCCTCTCCTCCTACTTCCTTCCTTCCACCAACAACTACTTTCAACTGTTCTTGCGGCGAGTGAAAATTTACGTAATTTTTTACGCTCACATGAATCACAAGAAAATGTTTCTTTTACCACTCCAAGAATTATGAATTAAATTGAACTTAGGTTTCGCCGAGGATAAAAATAGAAATTGGTTTGAAAATCCATGATATGAAAAAAAAAAATATTCCTCCACCACGATGATTTGTCTTCCTCGATTTTATTGAATCGTGGAAGCAAAGTTCAGTGAATGGAAGCAGCAACGGCAGCAATAGGAAAACGAGCGTAGAAAAGAGCAGCAGGCAACACTGTACTGAAGGCGCACACACACACACGCGAGCGCGAGATTCGTTTGTCGAGTGGCGAGGTTTTCTTCCGAGTGCCCAGCAACAACACAATAAACGACGACCACGATGTGGAGACCGAGACTTGATATAAAATTCTTCCTCTTCTGAATTAGTAGTTGGCTCTCCTTTTTTTCTCTTCTCTCTATTTTTAACCTGCGAAGCGCTGGGACAACGATGTTGATGACGACGACCACCACGAGCAACCGAACCGTACGCGACCGCGAACGAGCGACGAGTGAATCGGTGGAAAGCAGAACGCGTGTAAAATGCTTTGTCCAACGAGCCCCAGCGACACGAAGTCGCTGTCGTCGTCGTCATCGGCGCTCGTCGTGTGTACGAAGGGGATTTTGTACATAGCGAGCGCGGCAGAGGCAGCAACAGCAGCGCAGCGCAGCGTAGCACATAAGCAGCGAAAGCTTCGGTCTTCTTGTCGTTCGTTCGTTTGCTTGTTGGTCGCGACTCGCGAGTCGAATCGTGCAGTAGTTTCCCCGACGCGTTGCCGAAGTAGGGGAAAAGCTTCGCTGCTCGATAGTCGTCGGCGCTGCACAGAAAAGGGGTCACATGTTGTTGTTGTGACTGCTGCTGCTGCTACTTCTACTCTTGTACATGACAGCAAAACGAAAGCTCAGCTGCGCGCTGTGGTGAAGCTTTTAGTCGCATTGTAGCTCTGCTGGCCAAACGACCAAAAACGAGTTGACTGCCTTCGGTTCCATTCGGTTTGGCTCCGATCGGTTCTTGCTGTTTCCTCTGCTGCTGCTCTGCTCCTCTTCCTCTTCGCCCCCTCTCTTATACGACGACCCGTCGCTCTTCGTGTACTGCTGACACACATTCGGTTCGTTCGTATCGTCGAGTGTAGTTTCAGCGATGTTGTTGTTGTAGTTTTTGTTGTCGAAGTAGTTGGTTGTTGTTGTTATTATTGTTGTTGTTGTTGTAGTAGTTGCTTAACAGTGGCGTTGGAAAATTTCCACACATTTTAAATTGTTGGGATTTCATTGTTGTAGTTGTTGTTCATGTTTTTGTTGTTACTGTTTTTGTTTTTGTTGTTGTTAATGTTTTTTTCTGTTAGTGTTGCTGTAATTGCTGCTAGTGGAAATCGCTATCGTCAATGTAGAAATTGTTGTTGTTGTTATTGTAGTTGGGAACAAAAATTAATTTGGAGCAACATTCGAGAGCCAAAAGAGAAAGATAAAAAATAAAATAACTTGCATCAGCAACATGTCGACATGAAAAATTAATTAAAGAGAAAATTTTTGAAAGAAATAGAAACGTAAAAAAAAAGGAAAAAAACAAAAAGAAATGGAAAACGTGGAAAAAAATGGAAAACGTAAAAAAATAGAAAATGTTGAGAAAAAAAGATAAATCTAAAATATTTGAAAAATTTATTAAATAAAGAAAACAAATGATAAAAATTAAAAACAAATGTAAACGTAGAAAATTTAAAATGAATGTAAAATCTAGAAAATCAAAAAAATATGTTAAACCTAGAAAATCGAAGGAAAAATAAAAAAACCAAAAATTATATAAAATCAAGAAAATTTTAAAAATCAAAAATTATATAAAATCAAGAAAATTTAAAAACTATATAAAACTAAAAAAAATGAAAGAATATTAAAAAATCAGGAAAACTACATAATGAAAAAAATATATAAAACCTAGAGAATTAATAAAATAGGTGCAGCTGCAATCGCTTGCACTTTGCTCCAAAGACAGCGAGCTGCACAAACACACACACACTATCTCTGTCTCACACACACACACACAGAGAGAACTCAGTTTCTGTGTCTAACGGATGGACAGACGGATGGATGGACAGACGGATGGATGGAAAGGGGAAAAACAAGTTATTTACTTCAAATGGGGTTTCGATGTTTGTATTTATTTTGTAATTGTTGTTTTTTTGTTGTTGTTTTTGTTACTATTGTTGTTATTATTATTGTTGTTGTTGTTACTATTGTTGTAATACTCGTTTTAGTTGTTCTATGGGTTTTATTATTATTGTTCTTGTTGTAATTTTGTGTTCTTGTTGTAATTCTGTGATGTTGTTGTATCTGTGTTTGTTGTTGTATCTGTGAATCTCGTTCGCCTCGTTTTATATTTTCCTCGGAAGCGCTCGAAGCATGTGAAGAAAAACTAGGTTATTGGCACACACAAACATACACACAGGCACGCACACACACACACACACACACACAAACATATTTCTTTGGAGCTCTATGTGTGTGTGTGAGTTTTCTTTGTGAATACACAAGTGTATCTATGAGTTTGTTGAGAAGTATTTCATTTGATGCAATCAGCAGTTGCAACAACAACAACAACAACAATCACATTTACATTTACAAAAACAATAATCACATTTACAACAACAACAATCCCATTTACAATAACAACAACAATGAAATTTACAACAACACAACAATTACAGTAGTTGATAATTGTATGGAGTGTAGTAGATAATGACAACAACAAAAACTACTACAACAACAACAGTGAACAGAATTCAACTAATTAGTTTTAGAACAAATTTGGAAAAAGTTTTAGGTTTTTCTCTGCAACTTTTTTCCCTTTTCAACATTTTTTTTTCTTTCAACTTTTTTTCCTTTTCCACTTTTTTTTCCTTTTCAACTTCTCCACTTTTTCTCCTTCTCAACTTCTTTCCCTTTACCACATTCTTCGATTTATTTATTTTTTCTTCTCCACTTTCTCGAAACTCACCCAGAATGAATCAAAGATACAAATGTATCTGTATCTGGTGTGGTCGGCAAGAGACGAAATGACGCAGGGAGTTTGAATTAGAAGAAAGAAAAAAAAAGACGAAGAAGAAGACGACAAAAGAATATTTCGCGCCATTTTCAACGTTGAAACAACAAAATAAAAACGACAAAAAAGACACACGAATGTATCTAGATACTGATGCCTCCTGGTGCCGAGTGCGACGAAGCAGAAAATCACGAGCAAAAGAAGAGCAAAAGATAAAAAGAAGAACAGGAATACGAAGAAGAGGAAGAGACAGCGAAAACCGCGACGAGGCATCGCAATAAAAGCTGTTTTATGTGTCAGCAGGGCACGCAACAAGAACAACAACAACAACAATAATAACCACAACAACAACAACGACGGAACCTCTTCTTCTCTCTTCCGTTTTCCTCCTCGTCATCGTGTTTCCTCCTTTCTTTCTAAAGACATTAAAAAAAGAGGAAGCGAAAGAGAACCGAATAAAAAAAACCGGTTTCAACTCGTTCTCGAGTCCGATGCGAGTTTCTGTTTACCTCCCTCTCTTTCTCACTCTTCTTCCCTCTCTTTCCCTACATCACTGCCTCCAACACATAAATAATCGAAGCAATAAAGATAAAAGGAATTAAAAGATTTGATAAATCGACGAAGAAGCTCAGGAAGATAGCAACAATAAGAAGGTGAAAAATAGAATGGAATTCGTTTTTTTTTGTAGCCATTTATCATCGTGTTCTCTAATATCTTTGTTTTCGAAATATTTTTGAATTCACTATTTTCTAATATTGCTATTTTTAATAATTTTTTTTTTAATTTGCTATTTTTTATTTCTTTGTTAAATTTTTGTATTCAGAATTTGTAAAATGTTTGTTTATCATTTTTTATTATAAATTTTATTATTGTACAATTTTTTATAATTTTTTTGATTGTACAATTTTTTATTCTGAATTGTTTCATAGTAAATTTTTATATGAAAGTTTATTGTAAAATATTGTTTTATTGTAAAATGTTTTATTATGAATTGTTTTTATATTAATATGCATTTTTTATTAAACATTTTTGTGTTATATTTTATGACTGTATAATTTGTGTTTTATAAATTTGTTTAGGTTAAAAGTTTTTTATTAATCATTTTTTATTATATAACTTTTGTATTGCAAATAGTTTTATTGAACAATTTTTTTATTATAATTTTTTTTATTGTTTATATTTTATATTATTGATTTTTTATTCTAAATTGTTTTTTATTATTAATTTTTTGATTGTAAATTTGTTTTCTTAATAATTTTTTGTTATGTTTTCTTTTGTCTTTTATTGATTCCTTTTTTGTAGTTTTTGTTGAAATTTTTTTGGTTTGTCTTCGGCTCGGTTCCGTTTCTCGGCTTCGCGAACCTCCCACGGTCCCTTCCTCGCTCCCTCAATCCCACCATCAATCCGTCCGTCCGTTCATCTATCGACAATGACGACATTTCATCAACCGCAGGCCGTCGTCTATTTTGGGGCATTATTTTTAGACCCAGACGAGGCGTTATTTTTATTTTTTTTTGTTATTTTTTTTCCTCGACTTCTTTCGAATACTGTGTGTGCGATTGTTCAATTGGTCCGTGAGAGAGAGAGAGAGAGGGAGAAAGAGAGAGATAGAGAATGTATTCAAAGGGTGTTCAATTGCAGCCTGAGGGCGGAAAATTCTCCCAATGAAACACCCTGTGGCTTACATAAAGAAAACCTTCGAATGAAAAACTATCGACGGCGATGACGACGATGTTTATGATGATCATCATGACGTTGATGATGAAGTCAATGATAATGAAGATAACGCTAATAATGAGGATGATTTCATAAGAAGCAACTCGTCAGCCGCAACTACAACAAAATCATCGCATTATGAGCTTGTGTAACTAGTATTGAAAATTACAAAAAAAAAACTAATTTAAAAAATAATTAACTAACAAAATAATTAACTAACAAAATAATTAACTAAAAAAAATAGGTAACTAAAAAAAACCCCCACCAACAAACTACATACAAACTATATACAAATACAAAAAAATAACAAGTTGAGAAATAAATTTTAAAAATGGAATAAAAATCATTTCAACTCGACGATTGCATTTGACAAGCTTTCGTTATTTGTTTTTGTTGCCGTTTTCTATCTGTATCTGAATGTGTTTGAGTATTTGCAGCTGCTTCGAGTGCAAAAAAAAGTATCTAATGGATCGCGCAGCATTTGTAAATGTATGTGTGTGTGTGCATGTGCTTGTTTATGCATCTGTGAGAGTTTTTTTGTGTTATGTTTTTTTTTTGCATTCAATTAAAAATAGCAAAAAATTACAAATAATGACTTCTCACAATCTTAAACACATACAAGAACGCATATTGATTAATGTTTAAGTATCTGTGTGTGCCTAGTGTACATGTGTGTGTATCTATTGAAACAACTTCGAATGCACGATAGTTGAACATTTCAAGGTTTTCCACTTTGAGTTCTTATTCATTCTCTTTTGTTTTTGTTTTTATTTTTTTTTTCATCTTCCTTACTTAAAATTTATTTCCTTTTGTTTTGCTCTTTTTCCATTTTTTTGATCTTTTTTCCTTTTTTTTTGCTCTTTTTCCATTTTTTTGCTCTTTTTCCTTTTTTTTTGCTATTTGTTATATTTTTCTCTCTTTGTTAAAATTTTTCTCTCTTTGCTTTTTTGCCTCTAAAGTTTTTTATTTATTTTTTTGTTAGTTTTTTTCTACATGTTATTAGTTTTGTTATTTGTTTTTGTTGTTGCTTTTGTCGCTGTTGTTGTTTTTGCCATTGTTGTTGTCTTTGTCATTGTTTTTGTCGTCGTTGTTGCTATAGTTGTTGTTCCTTCTTTGTCATTGTTGTTGTTTCTTTGTCATCGTTGTTGTTGTTGCTTCTTTGTCATTATTTTTCCTATTTTTATTTATTGTTGTTTTAAGTTTGCAAATAAAGTACTCTTTTATTTAGAAGAGAAACTTTGTTGTCAACCAATCCGCTGATTCCCCACATTGAAGGCATTTGCCCCACTGTGCACTGTGCCGCCTGACCCGCCTCAGACATGACACATTTGCAACCTAATAACTCGCCAACAGTTAGCGTGACTTGACAGCTGTCTGTCTTGTTGTGTTTTTGTTGTTAGTGTTGTTTTTTGTCATTACTATTCGTATTTTTTGTTGTTTACTATTGGTGTTTTTGTTGTTGTTTTCTATTGGTGTTTTTTGTTGTTTACCATTATATAAGCAAGTAATAATTATATATTGTTGTTGTTGTTAATTATCTATGATTAACATTCGTTGTCAATCTTTCGAAGGCCTTGAGGGAGGGAGATAGAAAGAGATAGAGATAGAAAGGAAGAGATAGAGATAGAATGGGATAGAATATAGAGAAATAGCGAGATAGAGAAGGAGTGAGATATGGAGAATTGGAAAGGAAGAAAATGTGGAAAATGCAGGTTCATCACCTGACCTCCTTGTATAGTATCTCGTATCTTACAGATACATTGTGATATCCCATTTGAAAATTTTCTCAAACATTCTCTCTATTCCTTTCTTTGGCAATCGTTCTCTCTATCTCTGTATTTTTCTTGATGTTCAGCGCATGCTCCATGTAGGAGAACAAGAGGGGGCGTGGTGGGAGGGAGGTGAGGCCTCCCATCTACCATCGATCGATATTTTCTCGCTGCCCTTTTGACCCATTTACCAAAGGGAACCTCTCGAGGAGAGAGCGAGACAGAAAGAAACGAAGTTCCCACAAAAGGTGGCATTGGAAATTATCAAAAAGGAGGTCCTGAAGATTTAGAAAAAAGAAGTCCTCGAAATTCTCAAAAAAGATGTCGCTGAGGGTTCCAAAAAAGAGATCCTTGAGGTACCCAAACAAGAAATCCCTGAGGTTCCAAAAAAATTATGTTCTCGAGATTCCACCGAAACCTTTTCCTGTGCAAAATTCGTTTAAAAATCTCAAATCAAATAAATTTTTTTTTACTTACAAATGATTTCTATAAAAATAAATATCGCAAATTGTCCAGAGGAGTGAAAAAAAATATGGAAAACTTTCTCGATTCGTAGTTGTTGTTGTTGTTGTTGTTTTCATGTCCACCATCACTTTTCCTTCTCTCTCTCTCTCTGTCTTCCTTTCTCACTCACTCACACAAGCACTCGATCTGAGAGCGAATTGAGTTTTTTTTGTAGTTTCTATCAATGTTTTTTGATGAAATCTTTTTTTTTCGAAGAAATTTTGTTTTTTCGTAGAAATTTAGTTTTTTTT
Organism: Coelopa frigida; assembly: GCA_017309665.1. Lineage (NCBI taxonomy): Eukaryota > Metazoa > Arthropoda > Insecta > Diptera > Coelopidae > Coelopa > Coelopa frigida. The sequence goes on from CM029562.1 coordinate 28,200,287, forward strand.
GTAGAAATTTTGTTTTTGCGTAGAAATTTTGTTTTTGAAGAAATTTTCTAATTTTACGAATTTATTGTCAATTTTTCTTATTTTTTTTTGTCAATTTTTCGATTTTTGGAGAATTTTTTCGAATTTCAATTTGAATTTTCACTTCCTTCTGGAGGAGTCGTCGTCGGAGCCGAAGCCGAAGCTCGCTGTGTGTTCGGCGCTCGGCCGACGACGTCCAACGACGACGAGTCAACTTCGACGAATGCGTGGAAAGTTTCGCTCGTGGCTGCTGCGCTGCTTCTGCCTCTGCTGCTGCTGTTGATTTCGCTGTCGCTGTCACTGCGTCACGGCGACGCTGCTTCGTTCGTTCTCTGGGTCATGCTTCGTGCTGTGGTTGTTGTTGCTATTGTTGTTTTTGGGTGTCGTTATTGTTGTCACTAATATTGTTGTTGTGTATTTTAGTCACTATTGTCGTTGTTTTTGGTTTTTTTAGTCACTATTGTTGTTGTTTTTGTTGGTTCTGCGCGAGCGTGTTCACTTGCTGAGTTCATCGGTATGTTGTTGTTGTTGTTGCCATCGATGTTGTTGTTGCTGTTGTTGCCATCGATGTCGTTCTCATTTTTGTTGCCACTGATGACATTCTTCTTTTTTTTTTTTCTTTTTTTCATTGTTGTAGTTTTTGTCACTGATGTCATTGTAATTGTCGTTATTGTTGTTGTCATTATTGTTGTTGTCATTATTGTTGTTCTCATTGTTGTAATCGTTGTCGTTGTTATTATTCTCATTGTTGTTGTTGGCATTGTCGTTTTTCTCTCCAGTCCATGGTCGGGTCGGTGGTTGGAGCTTTCTTTCCTCTGTTCTCTATTCCTTTCCATTCGCTTCCTTTCTCTTCCTCCCATTTCTCTCCCTTCCCTTCCTCACTTCCCTTTCTCTCCTTTCTTTCGCTCCTTTACATCTGTTGTCTTCCTTTCCTTTTCCTTTCTTCCTTTTCACCCACCAACCTCCCTCACCCCAGCTTCCCCACCGCTCCACCTTCATCAAACCCTCCCCAAAAGACAGGGGCGAGAGAATTTTGGGCGATGATGTGTTTGGGCCAGTGGCGGTTGACGTATTTAAATCGATATACGATAAATTGCTATGAAAATCTATTTATAAAAAATTATTGAAAACAGCAAAAAAAAAATTTTTTTAAAAAGTTTACAAAAGTTTGAAAATTTCAAATTCTCTGTAACATCGAAAAAAGGAAAACAATTACCCAAAATTAATTAAAAAAAAAACTTAGGGAGAAAAAGAGTTGACAGAGTTTTTCTCTATTTTTCCTATTGCGTATTTTTGACAAGAAATAGCAGGAAAAATTATTAAAATTTTTTTACAGAATTAAATTTTGTATACAAAAAAAATTTATTAAAAAAAAATTGAAGAAAAGAAATAATAAATTTCCTGTGGAAAACTTTCTCATCCGTCACTGGTGAAGAAAAGAAGAAATTTACTGCAAACTACAGCAACAATACCAGCAACAATAAAAATAACAACAACAACTCCAGTAACAACAAAAAAAAAAACAACGCACTGCGAAATGATTTTGTTGCTGCGCATTTGGAAGCAAGAGCAAAGCTTCCCCAAGTCGATCAAGGTTCACGAACGCGAAAAACTTACAGAGGATTTCCCAATGACGAAGAAAATGTGGAGGAAGGGGAGGAAAGAAGATGATAAAGAGGGGAAGGAGATGGAGAAGAGGGGAAGGAGATGGAGAAGCGCGGAAGGAGATGGAGAAGAGGGGAAGGAGAATCCAAGATCGGAGAGGGGGGGGGAGATGAAAACGACGCAAAAGCAAAGAGATCGGAACGAAAATTCAACAAGGGGAGGAGAGGATAATGAAAAACATGAATGGAAAATGCGAAGAAACCGAAGGAATGACGTCGTTTCAGTGAAGAAAGCGTGAGAAGGGGGACGAGGAAGAAGAAGAGGACAATGAAGAAGACAATGTTCTTCATAGGAACGAATTTCTATAGAAATCACAATAGAATACGGAAACATGGATAAATCACGATTAACTTCCTGTCATTCTTTCGCTTAATTTCACTTGATTCGATTTTTCTGCTTCACTCGATCGATTTTTGGAGGCTTCGTTGCGCCATCTGGCGGGGGAGAATGAAGAAGAATGAATAAAGAAGAATGAATGAAGAATGGGAAGAAGAATGGTGAAGGAGAAAAAGCATCCGGAGAAACCTCAGAGTTGAGAAAGTCAAAGGAACCTTGAAGGAACCTCGGCCTCCTGGATGACTTCTTGATTTTTCGCTCGATCTCTCTGTCTTCGATTCTATCTCTATCTATCTCTCTCTCTCCATCTATCTCTCTCTCTCCATCTCTATCTCTCTCCATCTCTATCTCTCTCTCCATCTCTATCTCTCTCTCCATCTCTATCTCTCTCCGTCTCTATCTTTCTCCATCTCTCTCCTTCTCATTCATTCCGTTGTCTTTCTTCTATTATCCTCCTGCAACATTTTTTGTCTTCCACTCGACTTTTTTTTTTTTTATTATTTTTATCTATCTTTCCTTACTTGTTTTCTTTCCTAATTTCTTTTTTTTCCCTACTTATTTTCGTTCCTTTTTCCTTTATTGCCTTCTTCCCTTCTTCCTTTCTCTCCTCCTTCCTTTCCTTCCTCCACTCTTTCCTTGTTCCTATCTTTTCTACTTCCTTTCTTTCCTTCTTGGTTGAAACATTTGGCAAAATTGCGTAATGTGTTCAGTGGCCTCTTATCTTAGCTTTGTCAGAGAGGGATTGTAATTGTTGTTTTTATTGTTGTTGTTGTTGTTTTTGTTATGTTGGGCAACCCTTATCGGTGGGTTTATTGTTGTTGCTGTTATTACTTCCATGTAGTACTTCAGCAATGGAATTTTCAGCATTTTCATTATTTTCATTCTTCATTTCTCTTCCGATTTTACCTTCTTTTTTTATTTTCCTTCTTTTTTGATTCTCTTCCTTTTTGAATCCCTTCTTTTTTTGATTCCCTTCCTTTTTGAATCCCTTCTTTTTTTGATTTCCTTCTCTTCTGATTCCCTACTTTTCCGATTTTCCTCTCTCTCTCTCTGTAAAAACATTTCTCTGTGTAGTATTCTCTCTCTCTCCCTCTCCAATGCCTCTGCGTTATCAGCTCATTCCAGTTCTTCCAACCTCACTCTATCCAACATTCCAGCACTTCCTCTTCGCCTCCTGCCTTCCTCCACCCTCTCTCCTTCCTCCCTTCCACACATCCTTCTTATCGTCCTTCGTTCGCCCTTATTTTCAACCCTCAACCTCAACTGAGTCCTTCCGAATCTGGGTCCCCGGCGAAGCGCATGTGCAGGAATTTCGCCCTCCACTTCACATTATTTCCTTCCCTCTTTTATCCCCTCCCCTTCACTCTTTCCCCCACCTCCCTTCCTCTCCTTTCGTCTATGCTTCGATTCGATGTTGCTATCTGCGAAATAGTTGAGGTGGGAAAAAAATGCCTTCATCATGAGCAACGTCATCGTCGTCATCGACGTGGTGTAGGGCGATTTTTCTTCTAGGGGTTGTTTCTGACGCCATCATCATCGTCCACATTCTCGTACTTCTATTCAACATACCCTCACTTTTTTATAGCTTCATCCTACATTGCTTCTTTCTCCATCGCTTCTTCCTTCATCATCCCTTCCACCATCGCTTCTTCCTTCATCATCCCTTCCACCATCGCTTCTTCCTTCATCATCCCTTCCACCATCGCTTCTTCCTTCATCATCCCTTCCACCATCGTTTCCTCCTTCATTACTTCTTCATCCATCGCTTCTTTCTCCATCCCTCCTTCCTCCATCCCTCCTTCCTCCATCTCCTTTTCCACATCCTCCTGACTCGACTTGTGGAAAACTGCTGAATTTTTCATGAAATTTCTCGTTTGTTTTTCGTTTCTCTTTTTCTTCCTTTCTCACTAACCGTCCCTTAACCTTTTCTTCTCTCTCCGTCCTCGTCTTCTCTGAAGCGTTTGTCATTTTAATGCATTTCCAATGAGGCCCAGGCTCCATTCATAATGGATCCGATGAATCTCGGTTTCGGCTTCGGTTCCATCGAATTAGCCGACGCCTCATCACGCTGTCAAAACGTCAAGGACTCAGGTTAGACTTTTGCGGAATTCTAGAGTCCAAGAATTCTAGAGTGAAGAATCGGTAGGCAAGAAACTATGCGACTTTTTCAACATTGGCAAGAGAACTACGAGGTTTTCTCTAAGTAGCCTAGAAATTTCAGAGATGGAAATGATGATGTCTTTGAGAAAAAGAAGGATGTGGGTTAAATGTAGCATTCGAGAAAGTGGAACCGTGAAGCATGATAAGAAAGTTGTCGCTACATTGGAAGGACTATGGAATGATAACGAATACTTTCTTGTGAATACCTCGATTGGAACTGTGAAATACTTTCAATGATCAGTTCACCCTGTTTCCTCCTTCGATCCCGATTGAGAGTTCTCTGCGATCCCCATTGATCTTTCTCTCAGCTTTCTCTTGATCTTTCTCTCCTATTCTCATTGATCTTTCTATCCTATTCTCATTGATCTTTCTCTCCTATTCTCATTGATCTTTCTATCCTATCCCCATTAATTTTTCTCTCCAATTCTCGTTGATCTTTCTCTCCGATTCCTAATGATCTATAGACAAAACCACTTCATTCTCTAGCGGAATCTCTCGTTCTTCCAACAGCTGCTACCAGCTAGACTAAGAAGAAAAAAAAAACCAATATCAACGGAGTCATCTGAGGATCCCTTGGCTACTAATTGAATGGAACCGATAAATCAAACCACACGTCGATCGTCGCGCGATTTGGGGTCGATGCCCTCGTTAGCGACCATCGATCGAAACCTTGATGGGCAATTGAAATCAGATCCGAAATCACTATGACAACGACGACGATGATGACAAAGGCGAGGATGAGAAATGGAAGGAGAAAGAGGTGGAGGAAGAGGTGGAGGAATAGGATGAGGAGAGGTGGAGGAAGAGGATGAGGTTGAGGATGGGTGAAGATGGGGTGAGGGACAAAACAAGGGCCTATGACGACGTCACCGGAGCCGCATCACAAACAAACAATTTAAGCAAAACAATCGCAAACCAAGACGCAAACTAGGAAAGGAGCAAAAATAAACAGACGATGAGAGTTGATAAACAGAGAGAAGAGCTAAAGAGAGAAAGGGAAAGAGGAGAATGAAGAGAGGCAAAAGGAAGAGATGGAGAGAAACGAAGGCGAGGTTGGAAGAAAACTCTCAGTTGCGAAGAATTTCCCAGAGAAAATGCGCGAGTCGACGGCGACTGAGACGTTGACTGAGACGTCGACTGCATGGAATCCCTTTTGTTCTCGTGATCGCGATCGTCTTCGGCTGCGAAGCCTTCGTCTTCGGCTGCGAAGCCTTCGTCTTCGGCAGCGATGCCTTCGTCTTCGGCTGGGGTGCCTTCGTCTCGCCTCGGTCTCGTTGGTCGGTGCCGAGTCGATTCGATACGATTCGATACGTCCCTCGGCCCTTGGCGACGACTTCGACGTCGTTGGGTGACGTCGGCTGCACCCGGTGCCGAAATAATCGCGGGTCGTTGACCCGAGCCCTTCGTTTGAGTGCGTGCCGATGGCCTCCTCGGCTCCGAGTGCGTGTCGACCGCTCGGCGAGGGGACCGAGGCGGAGGTGGGGGACGTTGAGCCGACGCAGCCGTCGAAGTGCAGGCAAGTGCAACCGACGGCCCGCCGAGAAAAACAAACACAGATCCGTTTATTTTCTTAATTCATTTCTTGCTTTTTTTAATGGTCTTTTTTCATTGTGTTTTCTTCGGGTGTCAGTGCGTTTTCTTCTTTCTTGGGGTTTTCATAGCGTTTTCTTTTGTTTTCATTGCGTTTTCTTTGGTTTTCCTTGGAGTTTCTTTTGTTTGTGGTCGGTTTCTTTTTTTCGGTTTAATTTATTTTTTCTGTTTCTTTTTTTCGGTTTAATTTATTTTTTCCGTTTAATTTTTTTGTGGTTTAATTTATTTTTTCTGTTTCATTTTTTTTGGGTTTAATTTTTTTTGGTATCATTTTATTGAGTTTAATTTCTTTTGGTTTAAATTATTTTTTTTTTATTTGCTTTAATATTTTTATGGTTTATTTTTTTTTGTTTTTTTTCTCGTTTAAATTTCTTTTGGTTTTAATTTTTATGTTGTGTTTTTTTCCTTTTGGGTTTTTATCGCATCGTGCTTAATCGTCGTTGGTCGTTTTTTCCACTTCGTGCTGCGGCGGCGGCGACGTCGGTGTTGGCGTTGGCGGAGACGACGTCGGCTGTTGCTACGTGCTGGCATTTGCATATGCGTCGCACAGTGGGCCCCATCGCCCTCGTGGCCGATCGGAATTTTCCGTTGTTTCACGTTTTTATCAAGAGATTCCTCCCATGGTTACGTGATCTTCTCGCCTTCCTCATTTCATTTGCTCATTCTCGATCGTGTTTCGGCCGAGTTTATTCTATCGCTATTTCTATTATATTTTTTTCATTTGTATCCATTTTGAAATAAATTTATTGTATTTTTTTTATTCATTAATTTTTTTTTTTAAATCTTATCTAATTATTATTATTTTAAAATTTATTTTATAATTAAATTTAATTTAATATTTATTAATTAGGTTTAATTTTTTTTTGTATTCATTTTATCGAATTTTTTTTTTATTTTTCTTTTTATATGTTTATTGATTTTTATATTTGCCTTATAATATTTTCCTTTATATGTTTCGTTTTATACTTTTCTTTTTACATTTTTCTTTTTATAATTTTCTCCTAATTTCCCACCTGAATCTGTTTTTCTGAACTATTCAATAATTTCAATTGATCGGTGATTCGTTTTTGTTTTCATTATATTCTTATATAATTTTATCTTGTCGTATTCTCTTATCTTATCTGGTTTTTTCTTCATAAATTCATAGTGGTCGCCCCACTGTGATTCGTCACAGTCGAGTGACTGACTTATTACAACAAAATCAACAACAACAACGAGAACAATAACAATTGCTCCTCAGGTAGAGTCCGTGCGTCTGGCAGCGAATGTTTTTTTTTTTTGTCATCACGAGCCGAAATTAAACGAACGAACGCATCCGAGCCGCGACGACGCACGTTTTGCGGTGACGAATGCATTCTCTCTTCTTCTCCTTTTTTTCACCTTCTCCTTTTTTCACCTTCTCCGTTCTGTCTTCATTCCCTCGTCCCATGACCGACCACGATTGACCACGAACGATGTCCACGGTCCGGTCAACAGGCCTGGACTTCACTCACGACTTCGCTCTTCACGATTAACGCGTGGCTGGTAACGGAAAATCCTGGCCCTCCTCCTCCGACCTTCCCTTCCTCCACCTTCTTTTCCTTCGATCGACTTCACCATCACCTCCTCTATCCACCTTCGAAACCGTCTCCTCTTTTCCCTTCATCGCCTTCTCCTCTTTCTCCTTTATCACCACCTCCTCCTCCTCCTCCTCCTTTATCACCTTCTTCTGCTGCCTTGGCTTAAATTAATGACAATGAGAACCGTTAAACGATCAAAATTTCCTACCGTTTTCTTATTGTTGCTTATTTTTTTCCTGATTTCAAGTCACTTCGAGTTTTTATTTTTATTGTTGATAGTTGTAGTTGTTTTTGTACCACCGATGTTGTTGTATTACTGTTGTTGTTGCAGTTTTCGAAACTGCAGGTAATTTCGAATTCTTTTTTTTGTCGTCGTGGTTCACGTGGTCGACACCTGAGGGCGATCGTCGAACGAATGGTGGTCGAGACGAACGATGAATGAGGGGGAGAAAAAAAAGGGTTATGGATGTGGGGAAAGGTAAAACGAAAGAGGATGAAATGGATAAAGACTGATGATAGACGGGAGAATGAATGAGAGGGAGGGTGACTTGGGGAAGAAAGTGGCGAAATCAGGTGATGAAGGTGGAGAAAACCATCGATGAACGAGGCGTTTGTTGACTCTTTTCGGGAATCCTACAATCCTAAAATCGATGATGAATTCTTTGGAATGATGCAATGAGCATAAATGAATTTTCCAATTCAATTTTCAAATGTAGTTCATCATGCAATAGTGATTATTTATGTATCGCTTACATCAATGCATGGGTGAGAGAACAGAAAAAAAGAAAAAAACAAAGATCAAAACAAAACACAAAACCCTGGCAGCACTGAAATCATCACGGAAGTCGAACGTTATGTGGTCGAACATACAAAAACAGCAACAACAACACCACTGAAATCAACTCAAAGCAACAACAACAACACCATAACTCACACCAACACTAATAACAATCACTTCCATCAATTATTCATTTATTCATCTCATCCCCTCATCCACCTTTCCGACAATTCCATTTGCATTACGTCGTACATTCGTTCGTCTGTCTGTCCGTCCGTTCGTATGCTGCTCGTTCGTCCAATTCTCTCGACTCGCACACGAGTTTCTCATTTATCTCTGCATCTCTCTCGCTCTCGCACATTCAGCGTTTATAGCAGCTGTTCATTCGTTCGTTCGTTCGCTCGCTCGCTCGCTCGCATGCTTAATGAACGAACGCATACGTCGACGTCGGCGTCGCAGTTGTCGTCGTTTTAGTGGTTGTTGTTGTCATTGGCATCATCGTCGTAGTGCAGGCTGTACATCAAAGAGCGAACGAACGAACAAACGAGCGACGTGGACGACGATGCTAACAACAATGGCAACGTACCGAACGAAGAAATGACCGAGCGAACAAACGAGTTAGCGAACGAACAAACAAACGAGTGAGCGAACGAACAAACAAACGTGTGTACGAACGAGCGAACAAACGAGTGAGCGAAGGAACGAACAAACGAGTGAGCGAAGGAACGAATGTACGAGTGAGCGGCCGAATGAATGATGACGCCGTCGTCGACCTGCTCGCCGAGGAATGACGAAGACCGTGTGATGGTGGTTGTTGTTGGTGCTGGTGCTGGTGGTGGTGGAGGGAGCGTCGAGAACAACCACGATGAAGCCGACGACTCCGACGACGACGACGCGGTCGCAGAGTATACATCGAATTGATGTATGTCGGTGTCGGTATGAATGCGTATGTGTGTGCGTCAACGATGAACGAACGATGAACGTCGAGCGCTTCAGTTGTCGACGAGTGCTCGTTGTGTCAGGTCCGACGACGGACGTCTGTCAGTCAGTCAAATCTATTTGTCGGATTTTCTATCTCTTTCTCTCGCGTACACACCCTCTGTGCGTGTTAGTTGTTTGTTTTTATTGTATTTGCCCAGACATCACGAGTTCAATTGAAGGCGTTCGTTCGCGAGTTCGTAACGGGAGTAATCGGTATTGACACAGTTTCTGGTGTTGTTGTCGTTGGGGTTGTCATTGCGTTGTAGTTGTCGTTGTTGTTGTTGTTTGATAACTGTCGTCGACGATGAACGATTCTGACGCCGCCGGCCAGTGGCAATCGAGCGAATTCCTGGTCCTCAAGAAGCTCCTCGCCTCATGGAACCTCGACTGCCTCCTGGAGCACTTCGTTGGTGAGTCATCCATCCATTCATCTATCCATCGATCGTAACCAATTACTCACTAATTATACCCGGTTACTCCTTCCAGATGAGGGCATCAGCGTCGAGGTCCTGCAGATGCTGCGTCCCCATCACATCCCGGGTCTGCTGCGCAATCACAAGCTCGGCCTGCAGATTCGCTTCGAGCATCACCTCGAACGGTGGCGACGTCGCATCGACAAGCCGCTTGTCGACCCGAGCCACGCCCTCACCTCCGCCCACTTGCATCGTTGCCCCTGCAGCCAAAACGTGGACATGAAGCCCTGGTTGCTGCAGCCGTCGACGCCAACGCCGACGCCACCGGCCGTGACGCGCAACGTGTCGACGCAGTTTCCATTCCGCGACCTCCAGCAGCAGCAGCAGCAGCAGCCGCCACGCCCCTCGCTCACGTCACCGTCCCAAGGTCACTCGGCGGCGTCCGAGACACGCCCACCGCCACGCCTCACACCCGCCCCCATCCCGTCGACTGCGACAGCGGCGCCAACGTCGGCAGCATCGACTGCGAATGCCTCGGCCTCAGCTTCGGCGAACACACGAACAACGACGACGACGACGTCGCCCCCTGACGCGACTACGGCCACGCCCATTGTCACATCCACACCGGCCACGCCCACCCTGGGTCCCGGTCGCCCCATCAAACACTCGATCTTCAGCAGCGACGACTATCGGCCGCCAAATGTCAACCTCAACCTGATCCTGCAGGCCTCACAACCCAAGGGACCCCAGCTCATCGACTACTATCGCGAGCACCAGACGCTGACGAGCGCCCACCGCCTGCTGCTGATCAACCTGATCGCGACCTTCTTCGACGACAACGACTACCATCTGTCGTTGCAGACGAGCTACAACCTCGAACGCGAAATCCTCGAGCTCTTTCCCTCGGAACGTCTGGAGTTCTATCGGACGGAGAAACGCGGCAAGATCTACGTGAAGTTCTGCAATATGAAACGGTACAAGGCCGTTCGTGAAAAACCCCTCACGAAGCGATTGCGACGCGACGACACACGGGGTGGCGGCGGCGGCGGCGGTGACGCCTCTGGTCTCGAACTGAAACCGTCGGCGCACGTCGATGTGATGCCCAACATGGAGGACGACGACTTCACGATGGCCTTCGACAGTTGGGAGCAGCAGCCGCCCATGGAGGTCTACATCAAGACTGAGAACCTGAATGAGGATGGCTACGCGTAGCGCATGTGTCCGAGTATAAAGAGGCGACGATGCGGAGGAAGAGGGAGAGAGAGAGAGAAACTGTGTATGACTAGTGGTGGTGGCCTAGGAAGAGTTTCGAGGGAAGTCTAGGAAGAGGTCTTGATGGCATTGACTAGGTTTCAAAGGGGTCGGAAAAGGTCTCTAGAGAGATCAGCGGGAGATTCGAGATTTATAGGGATCTCAAAAGGAAAGACGAGAGGTTCCAATGGTATCTCGAAGGCTGTCTATGGGGTCTCAGAGGGTTCCTGAGGGGTCTGAGAGCTACAATTGGAGTCTTTGAGGTACATTTTTTACTTCTCAGTGGACATGTAAAAGTTTCAAGGACATCATAGGATTCTTTCCAATTCACAAAAGACTAAAAGTTCTTCCAAGAAAATCTAAAGAATCCACAAGAGGTTCTTGCAGAGGTTCCTTCATGTGACCTTGAACGTGATTCATCGAGTGTCTCTCTCTAAGTTTCTTCATCAGGTCGATGAGAGCAGAATATTCTTTCTTCAATCGATGATATTATTTTCTATCATGTCGATCAACGACTTCTTCTACTGAATTTGGCCCACTGTGCGTCATCGTTTAATCAACAATGGTATATGGAGAAAAATCCATCTCATCTTCGTCTACATCTCTCTTCACTCTTTGCTGAAAACATCATCGGAAATGTTGAAGTTGACGATGATAATGATGATGATGATGACGACGACAAGAGTTATTTATTTTCTGTCTTCGGTTCGTCCCTGAGGTGTCAAGAATGCAACAACAACAACAACAACAACAACAACAATGATAATACAAATAAAAATAATGATGGAACAATGATATTGAAGCAACAAAAAATTATAGAACAACAAAAAATAATAGAACAACAACAATGTATAGAATAACAACAATGTATAGAACAACAACAACAATAGAATCTTAAACAAACACGACAAAATAACCGTCATAAAATACAAAAGTCGCGAAAGATTGCGTCATCTCGGAGTTGGGATGAGCTCGTGTAGATTTTTTGTAATGAAGCTTTTAGGAAATAAAACCACAAGATGTGAATATAGTAAAAAAATGTCATGAAATAGCAAAAAATATCATCAAATAAAAAAATATCATGAAATAAGAAAAAATACGAAGAAATAAAAAAAAATACAATGCAGTAAAATAGTAACCTGAAAGAAAAAATTTGCCATAAAGTAAAAAAATACAATGAAATAAAATGAAATAATTAAAAAAATAAAAATACGAGTATTTTGATTTAGAAGAAAACTCGATTTGAGAGAAATTTCGATTTGGTAGGAATCTTGTTAAATAGAGGAAAACACCTTGTACTTTTATAGCAATAAATACAAAAGATGTCTTTTGAATCAATCATTTTGTATATTCAAATCTTTCCATAAGTCAATCAAAACCTTGAGTTCTCCAAAACCTGGGTTTCTCTAAACTTTTCAAAACCTTGTGTTCTCCGAAACTCGGGGTCCTATATAATCATTAGTTCTTCAACTATGGAATTTTCCAATTAATTTCTCCATTTCTCCAAATCAGTCTCTAGAAGGAACCTTAAATTCCAAGAGATCAATAGCCTGGGATTACCTTTATCTTTTGGCTTTGGGCAGCTCAAGTCCTTGCATTTCATTTCCATTTTGATCCTTCTTTTCAATCCTTTCCTTACCAGACCTTCCTTCCATTTTCTTATACTTTTTTCATTTGACTTTTTGTCGTTTCACTTTGCTTTCTATTCCTTTCAATTCTTTTCCTTTCTATCTTTTTAACCCTTTGTCTATCTTTTCTTCCCTTCTTCCCTCAGCTTCCTGGCCGGACCTCTATTTCCTTCCCTTTCCACAATTTCCCTCTCTTTTTGTCTGTCTCCCTCTCTTTCCCTCTCCATTTCGTTCTTTCCATTTGTAGGATAATTTATGTTTTTGTCTCCAGATATCGACCACGTTTGAAAAACTCATCATTTGGGGATTTTTCGACTGGGGATGGAAGAAAATGGCGTCGTTAGGTGGAGTGTTTGTTGCTATTGTTATTGTTGTTGGTGTGGTCTTAAGGAATCTGCATATTTTTCATATATTTTACAAATTCAATAAATTGTGTTTTGTCGTTTTTACTCTCGTTGTTGTTTCTGATGAAATAACGACCCAATTTACGAAAGATATGGAAAAACAAATATGTGCAGGAAAAAAGGAAAATAATAAAAATAAAAACAATAATAAAAATAACAACAATAATAAAAATAACAACAATAATAAAAATAACAACAATAACAATAACTGTTGCCAATAACAATGCTTGACGACAAACAAAAGCTGTTGCAAATTGCTGGCTATTAAAACAAGAACAACAACAAAAACAACAATGATAATAACTGAAAATAATAACGCAAGAGACATCAATAAAATAATAATGGATGACTGATGGCGTGAAAAAAGAAAGAGATGGGGGAAGAAAAGAAAGAGATGGGGGAAGAAGGAAAAATAAGGAAGGAAGAAATGGTACAAGAAGAGAAATGGAAGTAGGGAAGACGACAAGCGAAATAGAGATTGCAAAAAAGACATGAAAAAATTGTTTTTCGCCAAATCTCATTCCAAATTGAATCCATATCTACGAGATTCATTTCGAAGTCCACAACTCAGATACATTTAGTTTTTGTGTAATTAATAAATGGTTTTGTTGTTGTTTCTAATAGTGATTATTTACTTCTATGTTGTTGATATCATTGCTTTTTTTGTTGTTGTTGTTCATTCCTAATGCCGGCCAATTGCTCAAATGAATGCCCAACAACACCATCAGAAACAAGAAACTAGTTAAAAAAGAAAAAACTAGTTCAAAAAGAAAATGAATAAAACAATGGAAGAAAAGCAAGAATTAAACAGAAAAAAGTAAAACGAAAAATAAACAAAAAAGGTAAAAATAAAAAAAAACACAAAATAAATAATGAAAACACAAAACGATCCGACGGATCCGAGTGAGTGGTGTATCTCAAAAATGAGGATTATTAAAATTAATGCCTTGTGGTCGCTTTGATCATCGTCGTCATTTGGCAAACGTAATTGAAACAATAACGACACAACAACAAAAACAACAACTTCATAAGTAACAACAAAATGCGGACACATGGCTTTTGACAACAACAACAACAAAAATATATTTATTAGCCGCATCATCGGCCACAAGGAGACGAGCATTAGATACAGATACACCTCACACACACACACACACACATATGAGATGGAACTATAGACCAAGCAGATACAAGATACAGATACATTAATATCCGAAGATACTCGAGTAGTTGGAGATTAATTCGCAGACGCAGATACATACGTTTAAAGTGATGCATTGCGATACATTAATCGTGAGAGATACGTTTGAGATGAAAATGAAAAATTGTAATTTGCAATTTTATTCGAAAATTATTTAACAAAAAAGGTTGAGATACATTTGGCAATTGAGATAAAGATGGACGAAAATAAAGAAGAAATAGATAAGAAGGAGACCAGGTTGAATGTTCTGGGAAAAAAGTGGAACAAAAATTAATTTCAAAAAATTATGAAATTTCAAAAGGAAAAAAATTTAAAAAAAAAAACAAAATGATCCGATGGATGTGACGAAGAGAGAGAGGGAAGACAATAAGAAAAATGGAATGTGTTCGATTGAAGAAAATCAAAGTTTTAACAAGAAGTCAAGCTGTTGGCCAAACTTCACTTCAGATGGCAACGCTTCAATTTCGAGTTGATCAGTGAAAAATTAAAAAATCTAAACCTTTTTGCATAGATCAGGGAAACAACAACAAAACAGTACAATACATAAAAAAACGAAAATGAAAGGAAAACGCAATGAAGCAAATAAAACAACAATAACAAAAAACAACCACATCAACCACTAAAAAAGATTTAGAAAAATTTACAATCTAAACGAGGAATAAAAAACAACACGATAAAATAAAGCAAGAAATCACAACAACAAGAACAACAAAAAAAAAACGATGGGGGAAAAACGAATGACCTAATTTTGCAACAACAATAACAACAACAACAAGAATTCAACCATGCAACCACCAAACGCCAACAACAACAAGAATATAAGAAAAACAATAACATGAATAATAATAACATGAATAACAACAACAAGAACAACAAAAACTACAACAACAACAATTGCTTCGATCACTCAACGATGAAAATGCGTTCAACTGTTTTTTGTTTGTTGTTTTTGTAAAGATTATTGTTGTTGTTTTTTGCTTTGCTAACTCTCTATCGGTAACTGCGAAGTTGTTTTTTTTTTTCATTTTACAACAATAACAACAACAGCAACATGTGATTTTTCCAAAGAAATGCGTAGTTTCTTCTTCTTCGTCGTCGTCGTTTTCTTCGTTTTCCTTTTGTTGTAGTTGTTGATATTGTTAGTTTGTTGTTGTTGTTGTTTTTATTCTTGTTTTCATTACTGTGGTTTTTATTATTATTGGTGGTGTTGTTGTTGTTGTTGTAATGCTGATTAGATTTTCATGCCAGTTGTTACTGTTGTTGTTGTTGTTGTTATTCATGTGATTGTTGTTATTGCAAGGCAATCAAAGCAAAACAACAACAAGAACAAAAAACATCTCATGCACTAAATTCTTTGACGCGAAGTCACGCGTGATCGCACCGTGGAGCAAAATGAAGAAATCAACCATGAATGAAATCATCTTTTAAACGAGGCAAAGATTGCAAACGAGGGAGAATGATAGAGAAAGAGAGGGAGAGAGTGGGATGGAGAGATGGAAAGAGAGAGAGAGAGAGAGATAAAATGAAAGTAACCGGAAAAGCTTCGCCGCAGGAAATGCGAAAGGAAACGATTTTTAATTGCTGCATGTCTTCCCTCTCGCTCTTCTCCCTCTTCTCCCTCCTCCTCTTTCTTTTCCTCCTCCCATTGCTTCACCGGAAACGGAAGTCGGTGAGTGAACTGCTCTGGTTAGCTTTGTACAAAGGCAGGAAACCGATGATGAATCGAAATAGAAAATTATGGATCGATTATTGAAAGCGAACAAGGAGAAGGAGAAAAAGTTGAGAGAAGGAAAAGTGGAAAATGAGGAGGAAAAAAGTGAAAAAATTAGAAGGAGAAAAAGTAGTGGGTGAGGTGGAGGGAGAGGAGGCGATGAATAAGAATAGGATTGTAACAAAAAGTGAAGTTGGAGAGGAAGAAGAATAAAAAGGTCAAAAGGACCACGAAGAAGGTGGAAGAAAATAATAATACATATGATAAAATCAGGAAACAGTCAGAACACGAAATGGGAGGGAAGTAAAAGTAGTATTTAAAAAATAATAGCATGAAGGCGAGGAGGAGGAAAAAATACTGATGAAGATAATAGTAGAGAAAGGAATGAAGAGAAAAATAAATATAAATATAGAAGAATGAAGAGAAGAATCAATAGAAGAAAAGAAATAGAAGAATGAAGATATGAATTAATTGAAATTAATTAAATTCAAAACAAATAAAAGAATTAATAAGACAATAAATAGAAGAATAAAGAAACGATTAAATAGAAGAATGAAGAAACGATTAAATAGAAGAATGAAGAGACGAATAAATGGAAGAATGAAGAGAAGAATAAATGGAAGAATGAAGAGACGAATAAATAGAAGAAGGAATAGAAGACTAAATAAAAGAACAAATATAAAAATACTGAAGAATAAATAGAAGCATGAAGAGAAGAATTAATAGGAGAATAAATATAAGAATAAATAGGAGAATAAAAACCAGAATAAATAGAAGAATGAAGAGGATAATAAAGAGAATAATGAAGAGAATTATAATGGAAGGAATGAAGAGGAGAAAAAGGCGAATATGAAAAGGAATAATGAAGACAATGATAAACAAATTATAAGATAAAATATGTTAAAGAGGAAGGAGGATAAAAAAGTAGAGAAAAATTAGGCTAAATCAGTAGGAGCAAAGAGAGGATAAAAACACTGATAAAAATTAGAATTAAAAAGTTTCTAAAGACTAATAGAATAAAAAGGAGAATATAGAAAAGGATGTGGAGTTGAAAAAGTGAAGAATGAGGTCAAAGAGGAGAAGTTTAACTGGGGAAGAAGGAGGAGCACGAGTTTCAACCTCGTCGATCGATGGCTGTTGCCAAGTCAAGTTGGGTTTTTTTGTTTTTTTGTGTGTTTTTTGTCATGAAAATGCTTTTTAATTGACCTAATTTTTAAAACAGCTCCAAACAACAAAAGCAACCACTATTACTAAAACAACAACAATGGGCAGCACGACAACTATTACAACAGCAACAACAACGATAAAAAGTTCCCCCCTTACCCCACTCTAGTTATCGATTAGATGCGCACGCACATGTTCAGAAGACAAAAGAGAGAGACAGAGATAGAGGAAGAGAGACAGATAGAGAGAGAGAGAGATAAATAGAGTGAGAGAGATAGATAGAGGGATAGAGGTGTAGACAGAGGGAAAAATAATGAAGTAAGCGGAAATAGAAAGAGAAAGAGCGATTATTTTTTTCTATTTCTAGGATTCTTCGAATGGACAGTTATTTTAATCGATTCAGAGAACGAAGGATGACAAGCGGTCGGAAGGACAGATGGATGGATGGATGAGAAGAAGGACAGCTAGTTAGGGGAGAAGGAAAGAAAAAAGGTGGAAAAGGACATAAATGTGACAATATGTCAGTCGGTGACATGCTGAAGTGACTCGAGATGCATTGCGATGCAATTGGATTTCATGCAGATGCGATTGGATCCACTGCAGATGCTTTTAAATCCACTGCAGATACTTTTTTATGTCAATGCAGATACATTTTGTCACACTGCAGATACTTTTAAAATCATTGCAGATACAATTGGACCCAAACGTCACGATTCCGATGACTAAAATTCCTCTGACTCACATTCATTTCATCTCTTCAGCGACTTTTCGTAGTTTGAAATACATTTCGGCTGGGATATATTGGTCTCAGATACATTCATGTACAATATCTGTCAGATACAAATCGATTCAATCAGTTTTCCCAAGATTCGTTTCGAAGTTTAGCAACGATTTTTGGTTGTATCGTTGAACGAAAAGAAGACGAATTATCGATCACGTGACACGCTTTTGCCTGAAAGTATCTATGAGTACGCGGCTGCGACTGAAGTATCCACGCGTTACAAGCAACTACAACTACACAATTTTGTAGTTTGCTGCACGAAACTGAGTCACAGTTGTCGATAAGAGTTGGGGCCAAAGGGGGGCAGAAGGGGGGATTCCAAACACACACACACACACACACATACACACATACATATGGTTAGATATACATTTGAGGCAGCGACGACGACGACGACGAAAGAAACAACAAGCTACAGATACATTTTGCCCACATATGGATACAATGTGTATCTAGAACGACGCCGAGGCAAAAGATTAGAAATTATGAGAACTGAGAAAACGAAGAAGTAGAAGTAGAACAAGAAAACGACATATAAAAAGGAAAAAAGAAAAAAAAATATGAAAAAGTTGGAATGAAAAAAAATCTCCGTTCAAAGTTCACGAAGCTCGAGCTCAATGTGTATCTCGTGGATGCGAAACGAGGCCGAGGGGCGGGAGGCGTGGTGAATGGATGACGTCGGAATGAAAGGGTTTCCCTCGAGATTTCCCCATGGAATTCGACCAAACGAAGATTTTCTCTGACATATCCACAGATGCATTTTCGTATCTAAGCATCTGATGGATTGCCATCGTATCCATCTCAATTTTCGAGAAAAAATGCCGACAGCGCCTCGTGAAATCGTCTTTTTTCGCTTTCGCAAACATTTTTCAAACGATTCTCGTCGTCGTCGTATCTTTGTTTGTTCTGTAGCTTGCTCGTGTATCTGCAACTTTGCCCATGTCCGTGTGTATCTCATGGAATTTTTTCCCTCCGTATTTTTTTCTATTTTTTTTCCTCTTCTTTTTGTTGTTGTTTCTATCTTGTCGTTTTGTCGTTTGCAGCTCTGCAGCCGAAGCTTTCGAAAAGCTTCAAACTCGCTTCAATTGTCGCTGTCGATTCGTTGTCGCCTCTGTCTCTGCCGCGGTCGACGTCGCTGTCGCAGTCGCTGTAATAAATAGGTCGCTGCTGTGGCAACGGCTTCGCTTCGTGGCTTCGTTTTGTTGGCACAGAAGGCAACAACAAAAAATATGTACATACTAGATACAACAACATAATATAGAGATATAACAACAACAACAACAACAGCACCATTCTCAATAGAATCTCTCTATAGAAAAATCTCTATAGAAAAAAAGCAACAACAATCTCTATAGAATAAAGAACAACAAAAAATTTCTTAGAGAAAAAGTAACAGCAACAACAATCTATACAAAAAAACAACAATAAGAATAAAATCTATAGAAAAAAGCAACAACAAGAAAAATCTCTATAGAAAAACGCAACAATAAAAACAAATTCAATAGAAAAAGCAATAAAAACAAATTCAATAGAAAAAGCAACAAAAACAAATTCAATAGAAAAAGCAACAAAAACAACAACAACAACACAGTAAATGACTAGAACGAATCGAGAAGTGAAAACCGACGTCGAACGAACGAACGTCGAACCAGAAGCTTTTTCAAAAAGCTCTCCAAACGAAGCTTTCAAAGAATCCAACATCAAGAAACACACAAACACATACATACACACACGCACAAACTATCGCTGGTAAATAGTGAGCTTTTTTTTCTCGGGCTCCCCTTCGAATCCAAAACCCCCCTCCCCCCACTCTACATCCAAACCCCGCCCCACCACCAAGAGAAGTGAGAAAAAAGCTCTCGCGAATGATGTCAGCATTTGAATGTTTTTTCCTCTAATCGTTTTTTTTCTAATATTTTTTTCTATTGGTTTTTTGTGTGGTTGTTTGAGAATACTTTTTTTTTCATTCCTCTCTATCTCTCTCTCTCTCTCCCTTTCTATCACTATTTCTGTCTCTCTCGGCCAACGCATGACGTGTTCCATGCGAATTCCTCATCATATTCCTCATTCTGAATTCCACCTACTTCTTTCTTTTCCACATTCTCCCTTCTCTCCAACTCCTTCCTTTGCTCCATCTCCTTCTCTATCTACTTCTTTACCTTCTTCTTCCATTTCATCCATATCTATCCCTTTTCTTCTTTTTCTTCACCTCCTCGACTTCGGTTCCGGAAAAAATACTAATGAGAATTCCTAGAGTTAGGTTGAAAATGTTCAGGAAAAACTCATCGAGAAGAAGGAAAGAAGCTGAATGGGAGCCGGAGAAAGGGATAGAAACAGAGAGAGAGAGAGAGAGGTAAAGAGAGAGACAGAAAAATAAATGAGAATGAGTTGAATAAAGAAGGAGAAGCGAAGTCGGTGGGGGGTCAGCGAAAATCAAAAGAAGAGTCAGAGAGAATGAAATAGAAGAGTCAAAAAAAGAAAAATAGGATTAGAGAGAATGAAAAAGAAGAATCAAAGAGTAGGAAAAATATGAATTCGAGAAAAGAGGACATTTTTCCTACTTGATCTTCATAAATTTTTTCAATTTGATTTTTATTAATTTTTTCTATTAACTTTTTATAATTTTTTTCTATTGGATATTTGTTAATTTTTTCTATTTGATTTTTTTTTCATATTTTCTATTTGATTTTAAGTAATATTTCCTATTTGATTTTTACATATAAATTTTTCCTACTTGATTTTATAATTTTTTTCTATTTGATTTTTATTAATTTTTTCTGTTTGATTTTTATAATTTTTTTTTCCATTTGAGTTTTATTCATTTTTTCTATTAGCTTTTCATAATTTTTTTCTATTAGATATTTATTAATTTTTTCTATTTGATTTTTATTCATTTTTTCTGTTAGCTTTTTATAATTTTTTTCTATTGGATATTTGTTAATTTTTTCTATTTGATTTTTTTTTCATAATTTCTATTTGATTTTAATTAATTTTTCCTATTTGATTTTAAGATATAAATTTTTCCTACTTGATTTTATAATTTTTTACTATTTGATTTTTATCTATTTCCTACATGACTTATATTCATATTCTCTATTATATTTTTTTATGTATTTTTTTTTATATGTTTTTTTTTTATAATTTTTTCTATTTGATTTTCAATTTAATTTTTAAAATAATTTAAATGTTAATTCTTGTTAATTCTTTCTGCTACTGTTCTCAATCATCGACATCGAGTGCATCCATCTCCCCCCCATTCTCCATCAAACACTCAACCTCTCTCTCTCTCCTCTCTTTACCTCTCTATCTCTTGCTTCTCTCTCACCCCCTCACTATCTCTTGTTCTCCTTCTCCGCATCTCTCTACCATGGTTTATTGAGTCAGCGCTAGAAAAAGCTTTCGATTCCCCAACGCCCAGTTTGAAATCTGACTGTGTGAGTGTGTGATTGTCTCACTGGCTATGTGTGTGTGTGTTTCTAACATGTGTCGGTATGTGTGAGTGTCTAACATGTGTCTTTATGTGTGTGTTTGATTCGTTTGTGTTTCTCCTTCTACTGTGTGTTTCTCATTCTTCTGGGTGTGTTTTTTTCTTCTGTGTTTGTTTGCGCTTTAGCTCGCTTCCCCAGTTTTGGAGCCACGCGAAGCTTTCAAACGCTTCCCCAACCCAGACGAATCTGATTCATTCTCTCTATCTCTCTGTCTGTCTCTTTCTTTGGATTTGTCGCTTTGTCGCATTCGTTCGGTCCGTCGGTTTCTAACGAAAGCTTCTTCTCCTTCACGCTGTTGTTTCGTTCGTTCCCCGATAGATGAATTTATTTCCCCTTTGTTGTTGCTTCTCCTATTTTTTTTCCTCCCCTCCCCCCCCCCTGTTTGTTTCACTCACGACTCCATTTGTTGTTGTTGTTTCTCCCTCGTTCGTATCTCGATCTATGTACAATGTTTGCCTGTATTTCGAACCGCGTGTATCTGCATCTGTAGCTGTCGCTTTGTGTTCGTTTCCCCACTCGATATTCTCTCTTTCCCCCCCTCTCTCTCTCTCTCTCTCTTCCTCTCTACCACGCTATCTCCCTCCCTCACCCCTTCTCTATCCCTCTCTCTCACTCTCTCCCCCTCCCTTCTTCGTCCCATACAAACCTCGTGTATCTCGGTTTCTGTGTGAGTTTCGATCCATTCGCTTCTGTATCTATGCGTTTCAATCTATTTACTTGTTTTTGTTGTTGCTGTCACTGTTTGCTTTTCCTTTTCTGCAACTACAATTTTCTCTCTCTTTTCCCCACACTCTCCTCCTCTTTCTCTCCTCTCTCCTTCTCTCTCTCCATCTTTGCCACAGCTCTCGTTGGTTTCGTTGGAGGGAAAGTGGGTCAATTGCACGTGTCTCCCGCTCACCCGATGCCCCCCCCCCCCGATCTGTTTTCCCCTCAGTTTTTTTTCTCCCTCTCTCCTTCGCCTTCCTCCTCTATCTCCTTTCACCACATTTTCGCTTTCTCATTTTATTTTTTTTCGGATTTTTTCGCTCAGATGTTTTCTTGTTTTTTCTTGCTTTTCCTCAGGTTTTCTTCTTGTCTTTTCTCTGTCATTTTCTTGTTATATTTTTCTTGTTTTATCCGTTTTTTCTTCTTGTTTTTTCTTAATATGTTTTTTTGTTTTTTGTTAATATGTTTCTTGTTTTTTTTCTCTTTTTTTGTTTGCTTTTTTATCTATTTTTTTCTTGTTTTTACCTTTGATATTTTCTTGTTTTTCTTCTCATTTTTTTGATTTTTTTTTTCTTTTTTTTTTATTTTTCTTGTTTTCTCGTTCTTTTCTTGAGTTTTTTCTTCGATTTTTAATTTTTTGTTATTTTCTTCTCAGGTTTTTTCTCCTCCTCCTTTTCTTCTCGTTTTCTTCTTCTTCTGTTTTCTTGATTTTTCTCTGAGTTTTTCCCAGAATTTCGATTGGCTTTTCATTCAATTACTGTTGGTGTTTTTTTCCTTTGATCTTCTTCCCTTCATTCGCTGGTTTTCCTTTTGAAAAATTCAACTTTTTTTCTTTACCAAAGCTTATCATCAGTTCATCCGTCTCCCTCATTTATCCTCACTCTTTCTCCTATCTTGTCCTCCTCCTCCTTTCTTGTCGTCCTCCTCTCTGGTCCTCCTTTCCTATTCCCCAACGACGTCGGCGTATGATTTTAATTTTTCCTCATTCGATTTTGCCCCTCCACCCTCAGCTGCTTCTCCTTCATCTCCTCCTTGGGGTTTTCTGAACACGTGGGCCTATTCTTCGTTCGTTAGCGTTATGTTCTTCCTCTTCCTCTTCTTCTACTTCTTTTTCTTATTCTTATTCTTTTTTCTCGATTTCTTCTTTTTTTAAGTTCTTCCTTCCTTTCTTTTTTCCCTTTCTCCATCCATTCATCGCGAGCCCTGGGCATTCGGTCTTTTGTTAATTCGAAGCCCACGGATGGGCTTCAGTTCCACGGTTCCTATCGAAAGAAGTCGGAAAGCAAGAGGAACCTAATGGGGTGAGGAAGGGAGTATATAGAGGGGGTGACAGGGGGGATGGATGGGAGGATGTCGATGATTCTGAGGTGGTGTCGAAGACTTCGCCCCAGGGACGAACAGGTTGATGACTTCGAGGCCTCCTCACATCCGAAGATGATGATGAGGAGGAGACGATGAGAGATTGCGGTTCAGTTGCGAAATATTTGATGGAGGATGAGTGGAACTAACTTGGGTTGTGAAAGATGAATTGAATTGATAGATGGATTGAATGATAAGGGATGTAATCGAATATGAAAAAGAAAATTTGGGAAGGGTAAATAAAAACAAACGTGAGAAAATGGGGCCGAGAGTGAGGGAGAAAATATTTAGTAGGAATTTCAACAGAGGTTTTTCTTAACTATTCTTTATTTAGTAAAATAAATAAACTAACAAATGTTAAATAAATAGTTCATTCAAAAATACTTCTAAAAAAATTATTCAAAATTTTTAAATAGTAACGCAAAATATAATATTATAAAAAACACATGAATGACTTCATTGAAAACAAAAAAAATGATAATTCTTTCAACTAAAATAATTAAATTCTGTAACTAAAAAAACTGTGGAGTTCTCATAAAAAATTTGTGAAAAATTTATGGTTATTATAAATAATGACCCCAAATAGAAACACATGAAAAACGACTTAATTTAAACAAATTTAAATAATCGATAATTCATTAAACTGAATTATAGGAAAAATATAGGAAATAGGAAAAAATAGACGAATGTAATAAATGATTTAGTAATGTAATAAATTATGTATTAATTAAATTATGAGAAAGATTGGACAAAAAAAGTCCCCATAAAGAAAGCGATAAAAATCCCTCTTTATTCGCTTTTCCCATCTCGCTCTTTTAATGTCTTCCTTCAAAAATAATACACGAGGTTGAAGAAGAAAGAGAAAGAACGTGAGGAGGAGGCGAGAGAAAAATTGGCATTTTAATTTTTCATCGAGAGAAAGAGATTTCCGCACAAAAAGAAACGATTTGGAATGAAAAATCGCACAACGATCCAAATGAAATGAGTCGAGCCCACACGCCTCCCACAAACTGCCACGCCCCACATTGGCGCCGAGAGAAGTTGGACGGCGGACCCAAGGACGATGGGGTCAGGGGGCGTGGCAGGTTGCGCCAACTCAACTCAACTGAATTGAACTCGAACACGACTCGAGGCGAAGCGAGGCTCGGCTCGGCTCGGCTCCGAAATACGCGCGAAGTTATTTTCGTTCATCAAATGTGAGTCGTCGAGGGCTGAAGGGAGTGGAGCAGGTGGAAGAGGGGGAGAAGGAGCTGGAGAAGCAGTCTGTAAATAGGTCAATCGATAACCGGGCGCAGCCACCCTTCGCACCTTTGGCAGAGCGAGCGAGACAACATGAGTGACGACGTCGCTGCACAAAAAGCTCTCGAAACTTGCGGCCTTTTGGTAAAGTGGATGAAGACGTGGTGGAGCGAGCTCGAGGAAATGTTGAGGACGATTGCGACGAGGGGCTGATGTTGGTTCAAAGGGGCGTGGGGGGGGGGGGGTGGTATGTGGAGTTCGAGCTGTCGGTTATGTCTTCGGTAAATGACTCTCGGGCATGTTTTTTATTTGTCACTCCCGCGTGGGGGGAAGTTATTTTTTGTTTTTGTTATTTGTTGTTGCTGTTACATGGGGTGGTTTTTCGTCGATTTCCTCATCCTCATTCCAACCTCTCTTCATCCTCCTTTCTTCACCTTTCGTCCCCTCTTCACCCTCCTCATCTTCTTCACCCTCTTCTTCTTCTCCTTCTCCAACCTCCCCAATTTCTTCCTCCTCTTCATCATCGAGGGTTTTTTTTTACAAAACCCCCCCCCTCGGGTTGTTTGTTCATGTCTCTTTCGGGTTCGGCGGCCACTTTTTCGACTGTCATTTTCTTCTTGTTGTTGTTTCAACCGATTTTGTCCTTTTCTTGTTGTTGTTTGTTGTATTTGTTGTTTATTCTACTTGTGTTGTTTCTACCGCTGTTGTAGTTCTTTCTAACATTGTTTCTAACATTTGTTTCTATTATTGTTGAACTTCTTATTGTTATTGGACCCTTCTTCTACGCCTCCAACCACGCCTCCTACAACCCCACCTCCTACGCCCTCCCATCCCAAAGCGCTTGACCACCATTTGCATGGCCAAATGATGAATATTTGTGATTCCTTCGGCATCGTCCCTTTTACTTCGTTCCCTCTGCCTCTTCTTCATGACCTGCGGCGGTTTTTGCTCTTTGTATTTTACGCTGCGGCGGAGCAGGAGCAGATGAACAGGGAGAAAAAATGCGAGAAAGAGAGAGATAGCAATGACTCCCCAAAGCCTCGCAAATCATTCGGTTCCTGGTTTTCTCATTTTCGCCTTCATCTTCGTTATCTTCATCTGGCATTTGAAGTGATTTGTTTCGTCTTCGAGGGATTTCTCGATGCGAAGGAAGATAAATGTAGTGTGTTGAAGAGATTGAAGAGAGAGAGGGGAGTGGAATATTGAGAAAGGGAGAGAGGGGAGTGGAATATTGAGAAAGAGAGATAGAGATAGAGAGAGAGAGGTAGAGAAAGTGTGAGCAGGAAGTTTTCTCGAGATGGTGGTGACTTTTTGTGTTTTTTCTGTAGCATACTTTCAGGCATGACGATTATACCGTACTTTCGTTGTTGCCGGCTTCGATTCATAGATGTCGCAAGCGATTTAATTGATACAACAACCTCGAGTGGTTTAGAGACATGATAAACAGAGGGTGTTTCGAATGCGGAAAATGTGAAAATCAAAATATCGATACAGAGTGCATAAGAGGAGAAAACCATTGAAAATAAGATTTTTTAATAAAATTTATTTTAATCATAGATTTCACTTAAAAATAAAATATTATGAAATTATAAAAAAAATTGTTTTAATTAAGAATTATTAAATAATAGTATTTCCAATAAAATATACGAGACAAATTAAAAAAATTTATATTTAATAAAAAACTTTACACTTGAATTTCAAATCCGCGGTAAACAAATTAAAATATTTCATTAATAGGTGTGACTTGTTTTTTTTTTATTTATTTATGAATTTTTAGTTTTCCATTCGAAACTTTCGTGACTATAAATAAAACAGAAGCAACAACAACAGTCTTAACGACCACTCGCCAGTGTTGTTAGTTGTGAAGAAAGACGCCGGTTGCTTGAGACGCCCACCACAACAACAAGTTTTTGCCAACCATGGAACACATACAATGAACGTCAACAACAAAAACAACAACGTCAACAACAATAATCCAGATCGCAGCTGTTTTCTAATTTCATTAGATATTTAATTTTTTTTCGATTTTTTTATTGTTGTTGTAGTCGATATTTTTTAAATTTTTATTATTTTTGTTGTTGTTGTAATTATGACACCGCGACGCATGCGCAACGTCGGTGGCCTCCAAAAAAGTCCCCACATTGAATCATGGTCCACAACTCTGGCTGCTGCTAAAGACAGATGATCATCTCTTATCTACAATCTGAGATGTGGGATTTATCTTTTATCTCACTTCCCGTCGCATCGCATCGCAACGCGTTTCTTTTATCTGAAGCCACTGGTTTTGAATAATAGAATGTTTATTATCTATCAGATAGCAAGAATTGTTTTGCCATTCTTATCACAAAGTTAACAACAGTGTATGTATGTATTGCAAAAACAAGCAAAGTAATGAAAAATAAAGAATTTATAATAAAAGATATAAATAAAAAAATAATAATTTTAAAAAATCCAAACTTTAAAATAGAAAATGTGAAAGGAAACACATCAAATTTACAAATATTAAAAAAAAAAGAATACAAAATAAAACTAAGAAAAATTGAAAAATAAAAAGAATTTAAATTAAAAAAATTTAAAACAAAACTTAAAAGTATAAAATGAAAAATAAAGAATTATAAAAATAAAAAAATTAAAAATAGAATATGACAAATTAAAAATCCCACAGAAACACAAAATGAAATTAAAAGTAATTATAAATTATTGTAGGGCCACGCTGATGGAGCAGGAAAGTGAATAAATATTTACAAGCGAGCTTTGATTCCTGCTCAAAATACTCTTTTACACTCCTTTCTCTTTCACTCTGTCTCTCTTTCTTTCTTTCTTTCTGTTTATTCTCTACCTAGTTTGCTGACAAAGTAATCTGTCCGTTCCTTTCTCTCTCTCTCTCTCTCTCTCTCTGTCCATCTCTCACTTGAGTCCCCTCGGGCTGAAGGTGCCCAGGAATGTGTTGCACTTGGCGCAATAGTGGTTTCCGGTGCGGCAGCTGTTCATGCAGTAAGGAACGCAGCAGGCGCAGCAGCACCATCTGTCGAAGAGGAAGGAAATTAACATCATTGTCTCACTCTCTCTCTCGCTTTATTCCCTCTTTTTCTCACTCTCTCTTTCTCTCTCTCCCCTTTACTCACCCCACAAGACAAAGGATCATCGCGCTGAGGTGGGTCCGAGCGTTTGGCGTGAAACTCATGCGAGTCGTCCGGCAGCTGCCGCAGGCGGGGCAGGTGACGGCGCAAGGGTTGGGCCCCAGTTTCGCGGGGATCCGGTTGGCGGCGTCGATGGCGGGCGCCCCTGGAAGGAGAGGGAGGAACAAAAATAACGATCAAGCATTTGGTAGATTTGGTAGGAGGAAAAAAATCGATCTAGATTTTTGGTAGATTTGGTAGGAGGACAAAAAAAAAAGATATGAAAATGTTTGGTAGATTTAGTAAAAGAAAACAAAAAATGTTCAAGATTTTTGGCAGATTTGGAAGGAGGAAAAAAAAGGTAAAGCTCTTTGGTAAATTTGGTAGGAGGAAAAAAGAACAATCCACATTTTTGGTAGATTTGGCTGGAGTAAAAAAGTGCGATCAATATTTTGGTACATTTGGTAGGAGGAAAAAAAGGATCATGGTTTTTATATATTTGGTAGGAGGAAAAAAAGATGAAGCTTTTTGGTAGAAGAAATGAAAAAAAGATCAAAATTTTTGGTAAATTTCGTAGGAGAAAAAAAAAACGATCCAGATTTTTGGTAGGAGGAAAAAAAAAATCTATTTGAAAAATAAAGAGATGACAATTTTTTTGTAGATTTCGTACGAGGAAAAATTAAGAATCAAGATTTTTGGTACATTTGGTAGGAGGAAAATAAGAATCATGATTTTTGGTAGATTTGGTTAGAAAAAAAAATAAAGATTAAACTTGTTTGGTAGCTTTGGTAGGAGGAACAAAAATCAAGGTTTTTAGTACGTTTGGTAGGAAGAAAAAAATAACGATTAAAATTTTTGGTAGATTTAGTGGGAAGAAGAAAAAGAACAATCAAGGTTTTTGGTAGATTTCGATTTAGATTTACTTGGAGAAAAAACTCGAGACAGATTTTTCGTAGAAATAATAGAAGAAGTTTTAAATTTTTAGATTGTTTTGGTAGAAGAAGTTTTCAATTCGTTGGTTTTGTTGATGATTGTAGAGTTTCTCCACTCCTTGAACGAGTTCATATCGAGCTTCATCGAAACCTAGGCTTTCGAAGACCCCTCCACGCTCTCCCCGACGCGTTCCCCCCGGTGTTCGGTTGAGTCACCAGACGACGATTGGTGAAGAAACATTTGGACTCGGTTGAAAGATTTTCTCAACTTCATCGATGTGGTTGTGGTTTCAGTGTGGCTGATTTCTGTTGTTGTCGTTGTTGTTGTCATTATTGTCGTTGTTGTTGTCATTAATTTCGTTGTTGTGATTTTGTTGTTGATATTTTTGTTGTTTTCTGTTTTTTGCTACCAGACAAGTTTCACTCTCGACGCCATTCATGTTTTTCTTTTAACTGTTTTATTACCACCAAAAAGCACTTCAATTGCACTTTATTCACGTTCTCTTGCAAAACTATATAGTATAATAACTAGAAACCAAAACAACAACTACCACTAGCAACCACAACAAAAAACAACAACTGGTATTAACCAAAAAAAACTAAACCCGAAATTACACAACGTCAGCAAAAAAATTGAACAATAACAATAGCAACGATCAGATTGAAACCGAAACCGAACTAACCTGAAGGCAACGGTTGCTCGACGATCACCGCTCCGTAGTTTGTTGGAGCCTGCGGTGGCGATTGCGGCGACCTTGGGACGAACGGTTCGTGGGGCGTGGCCGCCGGTGCGCTGGGCATCGCCCAACCAGCGCCGCTTGAGGTCGATGGACCGGAGTTGGATCCAGATCCAGGTCCAGATCCTGCCGCCATCGCCATGTCGTAGGATGGCGGCGCCTCGGCCGGTCGACCCTCGATCTCTCCGGCCCCCTGGGTGGGCAGCCCGATGGCAGCCGAGGCGGACAGGCGTTGATCGGGCTGCATCCCACTGCGATTGGGGTCGAGGGGCGGGTAGAGCATCGCGTGTTTCTGATCCATGGTTCTGACGCTTTTTCTCTCTCTTCTAATGCTTTGTTGTAATAGTTGTTGTTTCTATTGTTGCTTCTGTTGTTCTTGCTGTTGTTGTTTCCTCTGTTATTCTTTTTGTTTCCTCTATTGCTGCTGTTGCTTCTGCCCTCGGAGGTCACGCGAATGCGCACGTAACTGGGTCGTAATTACAGCTCTATATCACTGTCTCTTTCGTTTGTTTGTTCGTTTGTTCGATCGTTTCGTTCGCTTGATCCGCTCTCTCTCTCTCTCTCTCTCTTTGTCTCTATCTTCGTCTCTCCGTCAGATGTTCACGATCTGCTCAGCTTCACGTTCGCGTTTCGACTGAAGACTCGGAGTTCGGTTTGTCTGTGGTTTTTTTCTGTGATGTGGGCTTTGGACCTTGTTGTTGTTGGTTAAATTGTTATTGTTGGTGATATTGTTGTTATTGGTTGTGATGTTGTTCTGGCTGTAGCTGTTGTTATTTTTGTTGTATTGTTTTTGTTTTTTTTGCCGCCTCAGCTCGGTTTTCACAGACAACGAAGTCCCAAGAAAAACAAAGAAAATCACAAAACGACTGCGAAAACAAACGAGCGTCTGTTTAGCCAATCGTCACTATTTCTCTCCCGCTCACTCACTCTTTCGTATTCTATCTCTCTCTCAATCACTCACAATTTCTTTAACTAACTCTATTAACTAATTAAGTTACTCGCTCTCTGAGATATAGATGGCGATCAATGGCGAGAGTGATAGATGGGGAGTTTGAAATAGTTGAGAGATAGAGAGAGAACGAATTTTGGAAGATTCAATTTAATGAAGACAGGAGAGAGATCTTTAGTAAACCAAAGTAACCCATTCTCGGCTTCTCTCAGTCTCCGGCTCGTGTTTCGAAGTCTTCGTTCAAAGTTCGTCGTCGACTCAAGTTGAGTTTAGTTGAGTCGAGTTTAGTCGAGCTGACGACGTGGTGTCGATTTCTAAAAATATTTAGAATACAAACTAAAAACAACAAGCAAATAACAACTTACTAAAACAAAACATGAACCTAACTTCAATTTGCATATCTATAAATATAGAACAAGAACAGTAATATATTCAACAGATTAAATCTGAAAGGCATACAGAGGAAGGAAAGATGGAGAGAGGTGGCGCGACAACCTTTATTAGTACCTGGTTTCGGAATATACTACAGTGGTAGATCTGCTTCATGCTTAATTTCCAAATACTACGTTTTTTTTAAATTTTTTGTTGTGCATTTCTATTGCCTTTCAAAAGTCTCAACGGACAGAATCTTGTTGGTTCTCTGGCGTTTATTTAGCACCATTTTTTTAAAATATTGATTTAAATTTCTTCTTTAATGATCACATCGAAAAATCAAACTTTTGAGGTCAAACCGAACGCATGCGAAAATAATTGTTTATTCGAAAAATTTTCCCGAATATCAATGTGGGAGTACTTGAACATGAATCTTTTCACAATTTAGATCTCAGTTAAAAATGTCCGGATTACAATCCTGAGCGATTCGAATGTTTCTGCTCGTGAGCTGATCATTTTTACAGTGATGAAGAATCAGATATTTGTATTCCGAGCGATATTTTACGAAGAAACTTTAGTTTTGAATTTTAATATCCTTAATAATGTAAATAATGAGGTAAACAAGGTAAAGAATCAGGTTTTTATTATTTTGTATTTGCTTATCATATAATTTTTGAAAATTACTTCGGTATTTTTGTTCTCTACTCCAATTTCGGCCATAATTTAAAAGGATTTCTGTTTCTCTTGGTCGCCTATTGCCGATGGTAGGTGCCCAGGTATTGATCGCACATACCGCAGAAGTGCTGCGTGTCCAGACAACTGTCGATGCAATACGGCAGACAGATGCAGCAGTATAGCCTATAGATAACAATAATAATCACATTAGTTGCACCAAGAGGGAGAGGGGAGGGGGCTGTATAAAGAGAGAGATAGAGGGAAAAAACTCACTGAAAGAGACAGAGGAGGGCGGCGATGATGTGTGTCCGGTTGTTGGGCCGGAAGCGGATACGAGTGCGAGTGTGGTTGTGGCAGAAGGGACAAGTGACGTCCACTGGATGGGGTCCGTAGGCCACTGTAGCGGGCTCTGCAGGGAGCGAGGGAGAGATAGAGAAAACGATAGAGAAAGAGATAGGGAAATAGATTAAAAAAGTGACATAGAAAAATAGAGTTGTTAAATGGACTGTCTTCCGAGAAAGAGACCAAGAGAATATCGATGACTTACGTGTGACAACGACCACGGTGGGTCCCTGTGAAGGCGAGGTGGTCGTGTGGCTGATCGGGGTGGGCGTGGTCATCGTCTGCTCGTAGCTGGGCGGAGCCGGGGGCAGCAGTTTCTGTTGCTGCTCGTGCGTCACGACCGCCTCCAGCGGGGCCGAGGGGTAGATTCTGGCGGTGGTGGTGGAGCTGTCCATGGTAAGACTTGAAGCGGGACTGATGGGAATTTGAACTAATTTGATAGGATTGAATCGATGTTTTATTTTAAGTCTCTCTGGTGATTCCACTATATCGCTTCCTTCGAGGATCGTCTCTAGACGAGGTTCAGAGGTTCCGCTTTCGATCTTCGTTACTGCGATTTATTTGGTTTCTTTACCGGCGAACACGATGCACTTCGTCGTCGACGACTCACGGTGAACTCATTCGCATACTTTTGCTATTTACCTTTCGGGAACATACTGTGTACATAAAAGTCCACCTAGTCGATGGGTTATCGGCAAGAGTTTCGACAGGTTCTCTTTTCTGGGTCTCTTATCAGTTGCATGAGTATTGGAAAAGCTCTGGGGCACCCATGGCAAAAGCTTCCTACCTGGTCTGTTTATTACACGATGGAAGAGCTTAATTGTTATTGTTTGCATTTTAATTTCAACTCTTTCTTTGCTTTGCTTACTGAGTCATGTTTTTGCGAATTTGCCGGTTCAAGAAATCTTTCGTCGGGGGTTTCTTAAAACTACTCCATATAAAACTGTTTAATAGAAGGGTCATGGAACATTGTATAATTTTTTAATGCATGATTTATATTCAATACATGATTCCTCCTCAGATGGCGTCGCCACTTCCGGTCCTTACGAGGCATCCGTTGAGCGCTCCAAGGCTCACGTGATTGCTTCTGATAAGAGCCTGCAATCTTCGCTGGTCCCACCCTTCAGTTTGAACCCGATTCAGGCCCCGAACTCATGATAAGAAACTAAAGTCACAATCGCAAACTGAGGAAGTTATATCTTTTCCCCGTTTTTCCTTTTTTGTATTTCCCACAAGAAAGATGAGTAATAAGTATTTATATATTTACATTAAAAAAGCCGTCCTTCTTATCGCCGTCGCACAGTGACGCAAATGCACACCACTAACAAGCGTTTGCTAATTGATACCATAATGCACTTGGTACATCAGTTAATCAAACAATGTTATGAAATAGTTAGTTCCCATGAATAGAGAAGTCTTCGGCGGATATATATTATAAATTAATCATACGACATAGGTTACTATAGTATATGTATTTCCTTCCGTATAATTTTCAAAATAAATACAGTTTGGCAAAAATATACAACATATGTATGCGAGAAGTTATATCTATAAAAAATAATAGTAATTTTACTTCAAAAATTTATAGTTTTAGGACAAAATAACATAGAAGAAGATCGATCCACGATGAAGATTTCTGATACATCTGTTTATGCTTGTTGCTTGTGGCAAGATTTTGCATAATATATTGCATAATTATTATTATTATTATATTTTCCTAGCTTCCTGACGAGGCGGGAACTACAGACCCTTGCCGTAGGAGCCGAGGAACTTGTTGCAGTTGCCGCAATAGTGGTTCGTGGTCATGCAGCTTCTGGCGCAGTAGGGCAGACAGACGCAACACCACAATCTGTGAGAGAGAGAGAGGGTGAGATGGGAGAAAAGAGAGATGGGGATATGGGAAAAGACGTAGGGAGATAGGAAGAAAGAGGAATGGAGTAGGAATTAATAGGAATGTAGATAGGAAAAAGGATAGGCGGAAGGTGTTAGAGAAAAAAGAGGAATGAAAAAGGTGAAAAATTAATATTAATTAATAATCATACAAAATGTTTTCACAGTAGAAGTGAAGATAAATTATATTTGCAAACTACGAACAACGTAAACGACGCAGACATGAGAATACGCCGATAAGATAACGTCGGATAGATAAACATACAAACACAAGGACAGACATACAAATTTATGGTGTGTGTTTTGAATGTCATTCGATACGGACGATGGTCTGTCCTGTCTCTGTTAGTTTTGTCTCTGTCTGTCCCGTCTCTGTCTGTTCTGTTCTGTTGCGTTCTGGTTCTGTCTTGGCCATATCCTGTCCTTTTTCATGTTCGCCATCGCTAACGAACTCCATATAACAAAACTCACCCCAGAATGCAGAGCAGCGCCGCCATCAGGTGGGTCTGCGAGGTGGGCTCGTGCTCGACGCGCGTCAACTTCTGAATGTGGCAGGCGGGGCAGGTGACGAAGGACGGCTCCGGGCCGATCGCCTGCTCTGGAAGTGGGGAAGACGAAGGAACTAGAATAAAGTAAAATATGAAAATAAAATAAAGTAAAAAAGATAAAATAAAATAAAGGATAATAGTAAAATAGAATAAAAAAAAACAAGAAAAACAAAATAAAGAACAAAAAAAAAAAAAACAAAATAAAATTAAACAAAGCAAAATAACACACTTCATAGATTAATAGGTTTGCGTGGACAATGGTAGTGACCACAACATGTGAATGCATGTATGTAACTATGTATGTGTTTATATGTAACTATTGTATGTATGTATGTATGCATATGTATAGATGTTTAGATCCATGAGATAAGGGGGCATGGTCCCAAGGTCCGCGAGGCGTTCATTTCGAACACGAATAATCAAATTAGAACGATTTGAGCCGGTCGTTTCAGGTCCCGTGGGGGGCGGTTCGTGCTCGTTCAAGGTCAGTGGTGGGGGTTGAGCGACGGTAGGAAGGGGATCTCCACAGGTTACATTGTTACCAAGGGAACTTCCGTGATTCTTCAATAAGTATTTTCGAAATCGAAAAGTGAAAACTAACACCATTTGCGATTTTCTATTCTAATTTTAGGTTCATCAAATGGAAACAATGAGGTCGTCAAGTTCATTCTCATTGTTGTTATTGTATTAGTTGTTGTTCTGGTTTTAGTTATTGTTATTGTATTGGTTGGTGTTATTCCATTAGTTCCCTTAGTTCTTGTTGTTTTTTTTCTGTATTAGTTGCTTTATTATATGTTTTAGTTCTATCTCTATAATTCTCTCCTCATACGTTATTTCACCTCAAGAATTAACATCAAGAATTAATTATATATTAATTTTATTCTTGTTGTTAATGTTGTTGTTGTTGTTAGTGGGTTTTTTCATCCCATTATTGAATATTGCATATTACGGTGGTTTCTCAGTAATTTTTTCCAGTTTATTTGTAATTATTTTAATGGAATTCCAACAAGTTGCACCATTCAGAAGAAATTTATAAACATATGCATGTCTATAGAAGCTTTCTGTTTACACTCGAGAGATGTCGACATGACAGCAATTAGAAGAGAGTGAGAAGGAGGGAGAGGGTGAGAGAGAGGGTGAGATGGGGAGTGAGATGGGGAGATTAAGAGTGAGATTGAAATGGATAATGATAATGGAAACTGAGAGGTAGACGAAAGTGATGTGTGAAAACCAGAAATTAAATCAAATGTGGATAAATAAGAATGAATCTGGGAATTTCCGAAGTCGACACATGGGTAAAGAGAGGTAAGAGGGGAACCCCAGGGTGCCTCATGCCATCCCTTCCACCTGGAAACTTACGGTGAATGATGACCATCGGCTGCTGCACCATCGGCGGCGATCCGGCCGAAGCTGCGTAGTACGTTGTCGAGCCCACTGTGGCGACCGGTGGATTGTGACGATGGGCCGGCTGTGGTTGAAACTGTTGTGGATGATGATACTGGGGTTGGGGCTGGTACTGCGATTGTTGTTGTGGTTGTTGTTGCTGCTGCTGCTGCGGCTGAGCGAAATTCTGTCCCTGGTTCGATGGCAGCACTTGGACTGGAGGGTAACCGGAGCCGGTGGCCTGATCGTAGGACGGAGGGGCGACCGACGTCGACGGGTCGCCGGCCGCCTGCGATGATGACGGCATCATCTGCGGTGGCATCTGTGGGTAGTTCGGATTGTACGCGGACTTCTCCATGTTGTTGTTCTTGTTGATGTTTGGTTTCTGTTGATATTCTGCACACTTCGCAAATATTCCAAACGATTTCAAGTTAATTTCACTTTGTTTACACTTTCGGTTCGCGTGGATTTCGCTTGAATCGCGTTGTGATTCGTTCGCTCTTCGTGTCGAGGCGGTCGTCGGCAACTGAGATGTCGCGAGAGCCGTTCGGGAGTTGAGAGTCATCGTCGCTGTCGTTCGCCTCTTATGGGACGAAAGCTCCCCGATGTCGCTGATGCTGATTCGTCCAACTTGTTGCGAACAACCGAAGCTTTCGCTCAGTCGATCAGGGTGGCCAGGTTCAGGTTGGTCACCGCCAGTTCGGAGAAAGCTTCGGAAAGTACTTTTTTGTTGAAGTTGCACCTCGACGTGCCTTTTCCAAGAAAAACCTCCCTCCATCCACATCAATGCCAACCGGTTCGATGAGGTTTAATCATATTCCGTTGGCCTTGAATGATTCCACTTAAATGCGCCATAAGTGCATAACTTCGATAACTTGAGCGGGGAATCCCGAGGTGATCTTCAGTGAAATTAACGACTCTCTCATTAAAAAAACCCTTCAACTAGTAGCTCTAGTCTTCCGGAAATTAACGACTCAACAAAGGAAACGACAAGAATTTGAAGAAATAGAATTTATTTAGTTTGGTTTGGTGTGTAGAGAGAGAAAACAAATGCTGTGTCTGGGATTTGTGGCAATAACAATGAAACGTATAACATAAACAACATTGAGAACAACAACATACGACATAAACATAAAATGGCATTACAAATATATACATCAATATATGAATTGTATATGTGTCTATGTGTTTTGCTTCCAGCAATCGCTTCAGTCATCTCAACATCCACGCATTAATCCTTCCATTGCAGCCGACGCTCGTTCAATTTACTACGCACTCATACATACACATACTGGGGGGGTGTTGGGTGTGGGTGTTATTGCGCTTTAATTGTTGTAGGTGCCGAGGTAGGCTCCACAATGACCGCAGTGATGATTCGCGTTCTTGCACGAGTCGATGCAGTACGGGATGCAGCAGCAACAACTACGATGAGAGAGAGGAAGACAGAGAGAGAGAGAGGTGGTGATTGTGGGATATGAGGAAGAATGGGGTGTGGCACATACGTGGTCAAGCAGAGGATGGTGGCGAAGAGATGGGTCTTCGTCGAGCTCTCGTAGTTGATCCGCGTCATCTGGGACTCGTGGCACGAGGGGCAGGTTATCATGCTGGGATTCGGTCCGAACGCCATCGCCTGGGAACCTGGGCAGCGAACGTGTGAAAGAAGCAGATGAAAGGATTAAATTCCAAGTCCTGTCACGGCTTGATTTGTGCCATTGTACAGCGTGAATGTTGTTTATTTCGATGCACTTATTGTGTCCGACATCCTTGCGAACAAGGATACATATGTATGTGTATGCTTGAATGTATTTACCTTGCACCACATAGACCTGTTGAGGTTGCTGCTGATGCTGCGGCTGCTGGTGTATGTAGCCCATCCCTGGTTGGCCACCGACGTTCGGAGGCACCGTCGCTCCTGGAAGCTGCGATGGCTCTGGATATAAATGTCCTTGTTCCTTCATGCTGTTGTTGTAGTAGTATTTCTTCCCGATGTTTCACTATTGTTGCTTGTAAAATTGTTGCTTATGCAGTTGTTGGTTGTTCAGTAGTTGGTTGTTCAATTGTTACTGCTCTATTACTCCTATATGTTATTCTATTTAAATGACGAAAATGTTCACGAAGTCCCTCAGACCACATTCGTCGACGCTTCCTTTCGAACTAACTTCGCGCCCATCGTCGTCTTCCTGATCCGAAAGAATTTCCATCGCAAAAGCTGCATCCACTTCGATGTTGCGGCAACACGATGTTGAAGTTTTCGCTCCCCTGGTGTGGATTGGGCAACATGTTGCTGGACACATGTTGACGGTCTCATGTTACGGGCTAATGCGAGATTTTTGC
This sequence comes from Coelopa frigida, assembly GCA_017309665.1. Taxonomy (NCBI): domain Eukaryota; kingdom Metazoa; phylum Arthropoda; class Insecta; order Diptera; family Coelopidae; genus Coelopa; species Coelopa frigida. The sequence goes on from CM029562.1 coordinate 28,237,999, forward strand.
TAGTAATTTTATAATAACACATGTAAACGTGATGTGCTTTTCGTGCGAAAAAAAGTGCTTTCGAAAAACTACAATCAATGGAGAGAGAATCGTAAAATTAATAACTTAGAATGGTTGACTTCGAATGAAATGCTTGACTAATGAAATTCTTGATTAGGAATGAAATTCCTGAAATACTGCAATGCCCTCGTTCACGGCGACGCCTTTCCGATATACTGATCGCAGTGGCTGCAGTAGTGATCGAGGCTCTTGCACGACTGTATCATGTAGGGCAGTGGAGCCAGGCAGAAGCAGCTACAATCGAGAGTTTCGATTAGAAAACCCTCTACAAAATCTTCCCCCACCCCCCCGCTTTTACTCACCCCATGAAGCAGAAGAGAGCGGCGACGAGGTGCGTCCGAAAGGTCGAATGGGGTTCGATGCGCGTCACCATTCGAACTCTACAGTGTGGACACGTCAGACGGTGCGGTTCGTGGCCCACGGCCGGTGGAACTGGGAAGGTACAACATTTCATGGTTTGGTGATCATATGTCCTCACAATCGTCTGGTTGAACTCACCTTGATTCTGGACGACGATCACATTCGGCGTTTCGGGTCGCGACTGCGTCTTCGTTGGCGGGGACAGCGTTTGCGGTTTCGACTGCAAGGTGGGGTAAAGCGATGGAGCAGTGGCCAAGTGAGACGTGGACATCTTGTCCAGGTTCACGCTAATGGTCTCCATCGATGCTAAAAATATGATGAAGATAAATCACTCTCTTTATGGTTCTCTTTTTTCCACTTCTTCCGATTCCAATGTGATTTTCAAGGTTTCGCTTTTATTATAATTTACAAAGCTTCAGTGCTATTACAATTTCCAGGACCTCAGTTCTAATAGAATTTCCAAGATATCATTTGCAATAAAATTTCCATTTCTCGATTCCGATTTTGCTATAGTGTCCAAGTTCTTGATTATAGTATAACTTCCAAAGTATCGTTTACTGCTCTTCTTATAATGGAATAACAATTTTTCTTTTCGGTCTCAGGTCTCAGCTTCACTTGTTTTATCGCAACTATTATAAACCAGAACTCTTCTCAGAACCCAGAACCGAACTCTGGGTTGTATTTATAGACCATGAATTCTCTGGTTCGTGTTGGGGCATAGTTCATACATTGTGGAAGATGCATTGCTTCGATCAAAATAATTGTCTGTCACCCCTAATTAGGCTGAAGACTCCATTAGCACACTGACATAAAGACCTAATGGACTATTTCGGAAATCGATACAAGAGGCGGGGCCTTCGGAAACCTTCGAATCATTCTTTCAAAAGGAACGTTCACTCGACACGTCATCAGTTCGATGCCTTCGTCACAATTTTCAACTCATTTCCTGGTGATGCACTGGAAGGCTCCACATTCCGGACAATAGTGGGCTATGTGGTGGGTACACCTGGTACAATAGACCAGACAGGAGATGGGCCATAAGCTGCAAAGAGAATAACAATATCAAAACAACCAAGAGCAGCGGGGTCCACAAACCATGTGATGCACATCAACAACATCAGGAGGTGGGTTTTCATCGTGACCAAGTATTCGACATCGGTATTAATCTCGCACTCACATTCTCTGCAGACCATGGGTCGAGATCCGCGGGGGAGTGTCATTTGCGACATTCTACTGCTTCTATTTTTGACAACTAATTAATTTAAATTAAATTTGTGGCAACGGAAATCGCCTCGATAACTGAGAATTTTGTGGAAACTACATATGGAAATTCTTTAGTTTAAGGTAAAAACAAGTCGTTCGATATTTAACGCATAAAAAAACATCAATATCCTTCCGATAGTACAGGAGTGGGCAACTGTTATAGGACGTCTATTGCCGCACCTAGTTTAACGGCGACACGGCAAAATGCTAATGGCTCATTAGTTGTCATTCTGTATGAATATTATGAATACTTAAAACATTCTATCTCGCTCATACACACACACACACAAATATACCCAAAGGCGCGTCGTCTTCGAAGGTAGCGTATTACGTTTTTCCCCGAGTTCTCCCACTGTGAGAGACTCCTGAAGAAAGAGTTTGTGTCAACAGACAGACTTTTGGGTAGGGGTGATAGGCATCAAGATATATAGGTATATAGAGCGAGACACGCTCTAACCCTGTCAAGTTCACGGCTGTCAAAATTTGGCGCCATGGCGGTGACTGTTGCTTGCGTCTCTTTCGTATGATGGTATCAACCGGGTATTTTGTAAACAACATTCGCTTTAATATCAAGTACAACAGTTGTGTTTACTTCTTTCTTGGACCTATATATGTATATATTTTTTTATTTAGTTCGCAAACGCCTCCTTTCGAAAGGACTTCGTAGGCTTCGTCGTTTCCCTGATATGAACGGGGGAATTCCTGTTTCGAAAGCTCCGTTCGGTGCAATGTTGTTGAAACACGTTATTGCAACACGTTGACGGACTCATATTGCAGACATCAGGCAGCAATTGCATTCGTAATTTAAGTAAGTAAAAAGGAGGGAATTTTGACAGGCAAGGGGTTTGTTTATATAAATAATGAGTTAATAAGATTTTGTTTATATTTAATTATATTGTGTTTGTGTATCGTGCGTTCGATTGCGATTTATTACACTTGAAGCTTGAAAGCTTTTGGAAAAATATAAATAAAGAAGTCAACTTTCAAGGATAGATGTCAGTGCATAGAACTATATAGGTCAATATCATACTATTTAGTTTTTTCACATATTCCACAATTTCGATAGTTTGTTTTAAATAAAGATATTTTGTGCAAATTAAATCATCCGGGTCAAGTTTTAGCATATTTACTAAAGGTTAATGAAGTTCGGATTACTTTTCCAAACTCTTTCACAGTTGGTATTAGAGAAGATAGTTCATAGTTAAACACACAAAAGTTAAAAGTTAGTTAAAACTGAATGTTATTACATTTATTCATAGCATTTTAGGCACATAGTAAAAGGGGTTAACATAGTAGAACGGTGTACAAAAGTAAATAATTTTAAAATATATGGCATAATTGGAGTATAGTGTGCGAAGAGAAGCCACGTCGAATCCTCGTCGACTCTGGAACATGTCGATATCTGTACGCGCGTATAGGTAAAGCAGTTCCATTTCGTCCTGTGGCGATCCTAGCGCTCGTAGACGCCCAAGAAGGTGTTGCACGAAGGGCAATAGTGCTCGGCGTTGCGGGCGCAGCCGGTGCAATAGAGGCAGCAGGCGCAGGGCCAGCAGCTGCATGCAAGAAATGAAGGAATGATAATTAAGAAATATGGGTGGGGTCGTGTTGTCACCTACCCGAAGATAAACAGAAGGAGGGCGATGATGTGCGTCTTGGTCGACGCCTTGGGCTCGATTCTGGTCTGAACCTGTTGCTTGCAGCTGTGGCAAACGACAATGCTGGACTCAGGACCGACGGGTGCCGACATCGTGAACTATGTATTTCTCGGAGGAGCGGTACTCTGAACTGGAATGGAGAACAGACTGTGGTTAAGTGAATTTAAAAGAGTATTCGTCGATAGGAACTGTTTGCACACCAATCGTGATAATGTGTTGTTGAAAACGATGAAAGTTAAGATAACGATATAATCAACTTTAATATTAAGTTTTTCTTGGGTGAATCATTCGAGAGCAGTAATCAAACAGAAGTAATATAATTATACATTGGTTTAAGAGTTATACAACTAAATGTCCATATTGCAAGAGAATGTTCCATTGTGGTATACATAGAAAATATCCTTTTTCCATTTGGACCTCTTTTTCAATGGTTTTAAAACGCAAGGATCAAAAGAATTCCCCCAAGCGGTAGGGTTTAAAAAGACTTAAAAATCAATTGTGCAGTCATGGAAAAAAAGAGGTGGAGAAAAAGTTCATTCAGAAGGATAAAATCAGCAAAATGTCAGGAATCGCATGTCAACAGATATCAACTTTGACGTGGACAGAGCAATTGACATGGACATGAATATGGACATGAATAGGGACATGAATAAGGACACAGACACGTGTTCTTAATAATGGTCTTTTAGCGCTCGCAAATATAAATTAAAAGCCAAGTAAAATGCTGATGTGGGCAGAGATAACGTTGTTGAAATATTCCCGCTATTTTTTTTTTATTACAATTTTTTCTTCAATGAATTTTTAATAGCAATCGATTGACCAATAAAGAATTATCATAGAAGCAGAGTAATTAATTAACTTGTGAGCTGTCATTGAATATACATTTAAGTAGTAAGAAGAAACTACAGTATCGTACGGAGAGGAAGGTATGAAGAGAGCGAGAGAGAGAGAGCATATCAGAGAGAAAGAAAGTTCGTCGTCCTCGATGGTCAGTTTAGTTCCTCTATTTTGGCGCCTAATTTGACGGCGACATGCAAACTCAATCTTGTTTATCACCCGTTGTTGTCATTCTCTTGCTTCTTAATGTCCATTTCGCACACAGACGACACACATTCGCCCAGTGGCCTTGTACGAGTTATGCTCCTCGCAGGCATGTCGTCATCGTCATTATTGAATACCGAAGAGTTCTCTCGATTCGCTCCACTGACCCCAGTCGACTCTATGGGTAGGAATTCGCTTGCTTGCGACCAACACACAGTCGGATAGACTGCAAGACGTTCGGACAGATAGTCGTGTGGCTGCTGTCGATAGTAGTGCGATGAGGGTGTTCACACGGACACGCGCTCTCCTCGCCACGCTCTTGGACGACGTCACACGTTGGCGCCTTGCCATCGGTTGTGTTCTGTAGTTATGATTCTATGAGAAATTCTTGGGATTCCTACTTCCGCAATTGCGTTTTTCGATGACAGGCGTGTCCTGTCACCATAGAATGAGTCATGCCATGCAATGTTGCATCAACCCTATCCTTCAATGAGATTTTTAAAAAACAAGCATATTGTACTGAGTTTCCGACGGTTTTATTACCACCCCATAAGTAGACAAAAATAGACGAAATCTTATCATCAGGCAAGGAAACGAATTGCGAATTAAGCAAACACAGATGTATCTCCGCCGATGTATAACAGCAGTAACTTTAATTCACCCACTTGGCAAACAATGACATCATCTTCTCAACTCCTTCACTCTTTCACCAACTTCCTTTTACTCTCTGTACCACTGTAGATTTTTCACTTTTCTCTATTTTTTTCATCTCTTCTCTTCCCGATTATAATTAAATACTATCCAGTAAAATTTGCACTATTTTAAATATATATGAATAGCTAAAAATAAATGTACCGTGAATTTTAATATGTTCGCAAACTTCTTCTGTCGGATTTTACGTGTCGTCGGATGCCAACCGAAACAACAACAACAACAATTAGAGGAAACGACCAACCGAATTGACAGATTTTAAAAGAATAAAATTATCGCGATCTTGTTTGACAAAGCGAACGCTCGCCGCTTGAATGATGTCCATGCACTGGGAATACGGAGACAATGTTCGTTTTCGACGGCGCAAAGCTTTTCGACATGTTGCCAGATGTTGGCCAACATGTGTCCGCAGGTGCAGCAACAGTTGTTTTGTTGACCGCCTGTTGATTCTCCCCGCCATCCCCGAGGAAGGTCATGGACGAGTGTTTGTGATTCACGTGCTATGCGTAAATTGTTTTGTATGGGGCTAATATAAATATTTCAAATTTGATTAATAAAATTGATGACATAGTAGAGTGTAGACAGAGTAAGAGTGTTTAATAAATAAATTTTATGTTTGATAAAAAAAAACTGTACAAATTTGAGACATATATAGATATCTATTTAAACATATATTTATTAATCGCTTAAATATTTTATAATAAATACATTTTTCGAAAATTTCATAATCTTTTTCTCGTTATATTTTTTTATCGTTTTATCGTTGCTGTGACACAAATTTTGGTAGCAACTGTTAAAATTCGTTTAATACATATTAATAACTAGAATAACCAGACATAATTTGCATAATAAACAAACAATTTTCTCTTCAAAGGTCGGCATCAGCGCATCAAACTCGAAATTCATGGGGTTCCGATGTGAGTATAACATCGAAAGTGAATCGATCGTGGATCGTTTGTTGGAACTTGGAGGGGCAATACTGCTATTTGTAGTTGTGGATTTGCGTAGTCGACTTTTAGGCTGAATAGGTTCCGATGTAGGCATTGCAATTTGGACAATAGTGATTGGCATTTTGGCACGAGTCCATGCAGTACGGCAGACACACACATGGCCAGCATCTAAGGGAAAGAATATAAAAGAATATATAAGTATTTTATCAGAAGTTCATGGATTATCATAGGATTATTAGGAAGAATTCTACTATACACGAGGACATGAATCAATGGACATATTGCTAACATAAAACCATATCGATTGACAGCAGAAAACAATTGTCGATAAGACCGTGAAACTATGGGCTCATAAAGATTTCATCGAGAATACTGCATGATACGGTACACCGTGGCTTCTGTTTTTAACGCTGTCGTATAATCTCGGTATTTTTGCTATCTTTCTTCTGCTCTAACTCTCTCTCAATATGTACTGCAGTCCACTCCACAACTTCCTCTGTCATTATCGTCAGCGGTGAGAGATATAATTGGGTAAATATGATAGTCTCTTCGGAGAACTAAGTGAGAGGCGCTGCAGCAACGAACATACGTGTTCAACTATAGGTATTTACATGTGGAACCTGTTGCACTCACTACATACATATGTATATACAGCAACAGTTCAATACATAGGCGGTAATATAGAATCGACACATCTGTTATATATGAGCGAGTTTATGAGTTTTCAACACGAAGTTATTTGTTTTTCCCCCTCCACGAAGTACGCTGAGTAATCAGCGATAAGAGTTGATTGGAAACCACCGATAAGGTGAGTATGACGATAGTGAAAACTAAAGGTGGGTTTTTCGAAGCTCTCGTCACATAGAACTCGATCGGAGCTTTGTTGTAGACCTCTGATCGATGCCATATAGAGCTAATGATAATCACAATTATTTAAATAATTTACGAGTAGGATTCGAAATCAATCCGAGATCAAAGTGAAAACTGTTTCCTCATATGAAAGTGGGTTCAATAATTTAATAATTGCTGTTCAGTAATTGCGAGGCCTCTTTCGGCTGGGGATTGAATAGTCTGGGCCAAGTTTAGAAGGCCGATAGCAGAAACGGCAAGTGTTTACGTAAAGACCGCGATTAGAAGTCGTTATCATGGCGGAGTATTTGGGTTGCTGGTATCAGATCCCATACATTCACTCGGTATATAAATTATTCACCGCAGTCAAGCACTGAGTTCGGATCCAATGATCGTAATTTAAGTGTATTTTTTTTTTGCGACGGAGAAACCTACATGAAGAGGCACAGTACCAGGGCCCAGCAATGGGTGCGCGAGCTGGGCTGATGCTTCACCGTGGTCAGGACTTCGGCGTGGCACGAGGGGCAAGTGATGCGGCACGGTCCATTGGCGATGGGCACGCCCATGGGGCGGGTCGTCGTTTGAATGATCACCGTCGACTGTTGCGGCGGTGGCTGCGGCATCGGCGGGTAGAGCGGCGGCTGGTGGTGGCCGTGCTGCGGTGGCGGTGGCTGGTAGTACGAGGCCGGTGTGAAGCCCGCCGGTTGCTCGCTGTACGGCGGCGGTTGGTTCGGTGCCTTGCTCGGATCCATTATATACTATACTACTATTATTCTGATAGCCCTACGTGGACTCGATATATAAAAAACGATACTCGAACGCGCGGGACTCGTGCGGATCGCGTGTTCTGATCACTTGGAGCAGCGCGATGAAACTGAGGGCAGGGCGCAGACTGTGGGCCCTGATGAAGTAACAGTCGAGTCGCTAACAATGATATTCTTATCTTATCAGCAGCGTTAAGTGCGTGTGAACCGAGCGGCAGAGAGGAAGAGCGAGAGTGTGGGAGGGAGTTAACTAATCTCACAAAGGGGGGGTTTTCTTTAGTCTCGGGCTCCATCAGATAAACGATAATGAAGATAAGCTTCTGGAGGTCTATCTTGATGCCAACTATCGAACAAGCCCTGAAAACTCTCGCGTCTGATATTTTGCGCTAGGATTGTAGTTTTGTCGTATAATATAAACACATAGAAATGAATTACGGTTCTCGTCGGTGAATCACCGAATTCTATTTAGTTGCTCTTCCTTAATTTCAATGACTTAACAATCGGCGAAGCGACGATAACCATTGACGTTTCGAGGGTTTGCTTGGACAGCCGATGGATATAAAGTGGTTTATTTACTATGGTGAAATAGCGAATTGAACGGGAGAAATACTGAATGTGGGATTTGAACGGATAATGGACTAGATTGGAGGACCCATGGACTATGTAGGTGGAGTCAGAAGGATGGAATCCCCCACGAACGAAACTCACATGAAGCAGAAGAAGAGGGCGGCCGTGCATAGGGAGCCCTGGGTCGCCTCGTATCTGAGCACGGTGCGAACGGGCGACCGGCAGGCGGGACAGACGATGTCCGCCGGTCGAGGACCGACAGGTGGCGCCTGACGAGCGGGTGCGATGTGGATGGCGAGCGGATGGCGGCGCGTGTGCGAGGGAACGAACGATGAATCGTCATCAACCGGGGAATTTGTCGACATATGGTAACCGGAATTGATCGATCGATCGATGGTTTTTTTGCTGATTGGTTTTTGTTGCTGGAAATCACTTGAATACTCACAGGACGATGCAGAGAAAGAGCGCTATCAGATGCGTCCGGATGCCGGGCTCAACGTAGACCCAGGTGTAAATGCGCTCCTGACATGAGGGACAGACGTAGCGTGTTGGGTCCGGACCGAGGGGAGGAACAGATTCGTTGATGGGCGGAATTTTGGCGGTTTTTCAATACAAAAACACATCAAATTTCAAAGCTCGAAAATTAATTGAAAAGGAAGAAAATTTTCAACTGATGATTTTATGATATTTTGAAATGTTTATTCTCGTATATGTCAGATTGATATATGTATGTATGTCTTGTCAGATGTATATTTTCTTTCTCTGTCTGATAAGAAATCGACAGAAGTCCACTCAGGAGACGATGATCGTGACTCATGCATTATTATCACTTCAAGTTGTTGTTATTATTATTTTACTGCTGGTATTTATTTATTTATTCTATTATATTATGATTCTTGTTTGATTATTTCTTTCCGTTTGAGTATTTTAGGGGTAGGTGTATGAGTATATATTTATATGGGTTTGGTATTTGGGAGATTGAAATACCATTATGTAATTGATACGATTGGGTCAAGTTTAGCAATTGGATGACAACATTTAGAGGTTTAGATTATAGGTCGATATCAATATTATCGCAAACATGTGTGAGAATGTGATAAATAATAGAACTCTTCTGATACGTCACGATATTAAGGTATCACAATTGGATTTGATTGAGAAGAGGAAATAAGAGAGGAAGTATTCAGACAGGAATGAAGAAAAATTTTTAATAAAAAACAGATCGCTCATCACGAGAAAACTACAAACCGACTTTATCTTCCAAAAGCAAAGACTTACATATGTACATGAAAGTAAAGTTTTAGCCTTTAATTGTGCACTCTTCACATTGTTTAAACTTTTCGATAGACATTTTCAAATCGTAATTCGGTGGCAACGCTCATTGAAAGCTCGTTCCTTGCTCAGTTGCTGGCTGAAAAGCTTCTTCATGCGATCGTATCGAGTGAAAGCTTCTTTCGTTGTGTTTGTTTACATTCCGAACTTCACTCAATCGTTCGCCAATGAATGGAACTCCAGCAACAACAAAATAATAATAACTGCTACAACAACAACAAAAACAACAACAACAAGACAGCAAGTACTAATGCCTGCAACAACAACAAAAGCATGAAAATTTTGTCTCTTTTTTGGTGATTTGAACAATTTCATTATTATTTTCATAAAAATATAAGTTGACTTTGTTGCCGCTGGTGTTATTATTGTTGTAGTAGTTGTTGTTGTAGTAGTAGTTGTTGCTGTAGCATTTGTTGTTACGATAGTTATTGTTGTACGAGTTATTGTCGTAATGGTTTTGGATGATGTTGTTATTTTCGTTGTTGTTGTTGTTGTCACAATGCTGGTAACAAAAATTGCGATGCTTGTCGATGGCTCGATCAATAGCCATCAGTCGACGGTAACGATCGCAGTTGACGAATCACATCCCATCCCATCCCATCGCATCGCATCGGAAACAGAAGGTGGACAAATAACAATAATAAAAATAATAATAATAACAACATCATCATCGTAATCATCATCATTATCACGAGCAACCACAACAACAACGACTCCTGCAGGATGCTCGAGGAGAAGGACATGATCGAGATCAATCTGAATTCGCCAACGCCTCTGGAGGGGAAGGAGACGAACTACTTCGGCAACATTCGTTTCGCTCGTGCCAATCGCGGTTTCCCCTACGGGCTGCAGGAGGACGAAACCGATCGTGATGAAGGTGGTGGCAGTGGTGGTGATGGGGGCGTGGTTCGGCGGACAAAGGCAACGACACAGCGTCGCTTCGACTACGCTTCGTTCGTGGACGTCGACGTGGTGGATCGACCGTCGAAGAGAATCAGCTGCCTGCGCCAAATGTATTGTCCCGAGTGCCATCAGCGGCTGGACGACGAGAGCGTGCGATTCGAGCGATTGCTTCACTGGTGAGTTGAGATGGACGACCATCGACGAATCCTTCAGTAACTACAAAACCCTCTCTTTCTCTCCCACTCAGTTGTCTCCCGCTCTTCCCCCTCTCGTGCGGCCGGAGGCCGATGGCCGAAGGACGCAAGGTCTATTGCAACAAGTGCGGCAGCAACCTGGGCTTATGGAAGCGATCATGATGAGGTTTTTAATGTTGTTATGGAGCTATTATAGTTATGTTGCTATTGTAGTAATGTTGGTATTGTTGTTGTAATCTTAAGGTTTTTTATTTTTTAATAAATGTTAGTTTTGTATTTTTGAAAAAAAAAACCAAGTCATCGATATCTTGTGTCAGTGTGAGGTTTTGCAATCGTCGTTTCGGAACAATTAATTAATCTTCGTCATTGTCCACTTGTCGGCTTCTCCCTTCCATCAGATCGTCCACTGGGCAGCACGATTTGAAAGTGAAAGCAAATGAAATAATTACAGCAGCACCGGCAGCGACGACAGAGACAGCATCAATAACAATCAACAACAACAATAGTGGTATATGTATATCGATGGTTTTATTAGCAGCAACAAAGGCATCAGTAGCGATTATGTTGTAACGATTCAATTCCTGGGCCACGCTCGCCGTTGCCCAGGGTCCGTTCCAAAATTTATTTGATTAAGGAAACGCTAGTGTTGGGTTTGATTTCGTAGTTCGCTTTTATTTTTTCCACTGTATCACTACCTAATCAATACTATGCTATTGTCCTCCGGTGCGCTCGCTTGCCTTCCCTGTGCTCTCCGCTGCCGCTGTGGTCGTCCCGCGTTGTCTCGTTCTCTCGCCTTCGCTGTGCTCTCCGTCGCCGTTGTGGTTGTCACGCGTTGCGTTCGCTCACTCGCCTTTGCCGCTGTTGTTGTTGTCCCACGTTGTGTTCGTTCTCCGCTGTCGTTGTTGCTGGGTTCCGTGCGATTCCACCGCCGCTGTTGTTGTCCACGTCGCGATGATCGGTTGAAGACTCTGCTATTGTTGTTGGGTGAGAGTGCACCGTCGAGAGCACGATTGCTATTGTTGGTACGCCGAGAGAAGGGAGAGACATTCGCTGTGATTGCGGGAACCGTCGCAAGCCGAAGGGATATGACGTCGCTTGAGGAAAACTGCGCTAGTGACGACGGCGCGAATATTAGCGACGACTTCGACACCAACAATTTTTGCTGTCCCGAAGTCGGGTGGCCGCTGGTTGTGCGTGACGTCCCCGTCGAAGCGGTGACCGCCGCAGAGTGTCACGATGCGATGTCTTTCTATCGGACGGACTAAGCGAGATTTAGTCGGCGTCCCTGGATTGCGCTTACATTGTGCGTGAAATCCTAGCGTCGAATTCCCCTTTCGAATTCGGCGCCCGGATTTCGGCCAGCGAAAACCGCTTTCCCGTGCGCACAGAGTTAGAATATTTGATTTACCTCGGTCGATCTGGTGTCCACGGCGGTCAGCAAAAGAAGAGACCGCGTTAGACCGCGCGTGGGTGTAGCTGCCCTCGGCTTTCGGCTTTCCTCGTGAATTCTCGATCTTCGAACCCGAAATCGAAGATCGAAAGTTCGTCAAATGCACCCAGTGGTGCGTTTGATTTCTCGCGTAATTACTAACTAATCTATGTATACTACAAACTAATTATTAACAATTCATTATAACTTAAATCTAGCAATACCATAAGGGGAAGGGACATTATGTGTGCCCCAAATTTGGGTCAACAAATTTGGGCGTCACACCTCCCCCCTACTTCCGGGGGCCCTCCGGCGACGTCGCGACCCAGGGGCTCCCGCGGTGACCGTCAGCCGGCCTACTTCCACCAGCTGGAACCGGAACTGGCGATTGTGAACCCACCTCCGAAACCGCAGGATCTGTCCGACGTACATGTCTTTCAGCTCCCCGGCGACCACGCGCCGGATGGCGGCGATGCTGCGTAGGGGGAGATCCGCGAAGTTCGCCTCGACTACCCTGACGCTGGAGTTACGGCTGCTGGGTCCTTTGGTTGTGGTGTCGGGGCCGACGATGCGTTTTCCGCTGGTTACCGAATCGGCCTCGATTTTGGCGATGACAGTGGTGGTCGATATCTTGTGGGGGTTGGGTCGTGTCCGTCGGCTTTCGTCATTAGAGCTCGATGACGAGGTGTGTCGTTCCTCGGTGGCGTCGCCTTGTAAGGACCGACGGGTGCTGGCTTCGTTAGCGTCATTTGGCCGTGCTCTTCGACTTCGGAACTGGGCGGCGAGGTGGGTGATTCCTCGGCAGCGTCGTTTTATCGCTGTCGCCGAGTATTGTTTTTGGTTCGGATTGTTGACTGGTGTCCCTTCTTTCATATGATGACTGGCTTGCTTGTGCTGAAATGGGAAAGATATTAATATGGGCTTTTCAATTGATGTTTCCATCTTATGGGGCAGGTTCACGTGTGTAGTTCGACTACAGCGAACTTTTCCCTCCAGTGTCGTCGAGAAGTTCGGGGTGCGACGCGGGGATCGTTTGGTGACACGAATCTGTCGTCCATCTATTGTGGGATTTGATTTTGTGTTCCTCGAAGATTGATTCGAACCACGATGGGGTAACTCGGAAGCACGCTTCCGAATTTCTTCGAGATCTTTTGCCAGGCTTATTAACTCCTTGAGAGTGGCAAAATCTCGACGGCGGACATACCATTTATAGTCGGGGTGGCAGTTTGTGTAGATCCTCTCCAGCTTCTGACCTGCATCGTAGGGGAGATAACGCATCATCCCCTGCATGGCGAGCACAAAATCCGTAAACGGCTCCATCGACCGTTGAACTCGTTGACGGACCTCGTCATCTAGGCGCTCCAGAAATCGTGCAGGGAGGAAGAAGTGGGTGAAGTCCTCCTTGAATCTGGTCCACGTTTCCCAGTGGTTGTTGTTGTTGCGGAACCAAGTGAGTGCGCGACCTCGTAGCAATACAGGCATAGTTCGAGGAAGGAGGTCCGGGTCGAGGCCGTATACGTCGGACAACTCTTCGAGCCTATCAATGAAAGCGAGAGGGTCCTTGCCCCCGTCGTACCGAACCGACCACTTGCGCACTAGGTCGATGGCGCCGGCATACGTGGCTGTGTGGCGAGATGGCGAGGAGTTGGCCGAGAAAATGGTGAACGTGTCTTGTGTCGGTTCGGGGTACGACGTGTTCCCGAGGACCTTATATTTTAGGACGTCCCCGGACGCGGTAGGTGGGCGAGCACTCCCTTTCGAAGGGCCTGGTGACGGAGCACGACGGTGTAGCTCCTGCAACTCGAGGAGTCGGCGCGTGACGTCGGCGTCCGCTCCTTGATCCGCGATGAACGTGGTCAACTGTTTCCGCAGTTCTTCCACCGTTCCCGTCGCTTCGAGTTCGAACTCGATGGCGTATTTAATCAGGTCCTCCCGGCGGAGGGAGTAGACCCACGATACATTCAACATTGTTTTATAGCGCGGCACTCGCGTCACAGCTGTTTGTCCGCGGCACCGGAATCTGGCGACTCGCGCAACTAGAGTTTATCCGCGGCAGCGAAATTCGGTACACTCGCGACACTATTGTGTTAAACCGCGGCACCGAATTTCGCGTTACTCAAATTGGCGCAAATCCGTTTGTTAGCACTTTGATTGTTTACCTTGAATTTACACGGATTGATTTTCACACGCGACGCTTTAGTTATCTTTATTTTATACTTTTCTTTTCTTCTCACTCGCGCGGAGTTTCTGATCTTTCTAGTTTTTATCATTCGCGGCGTTTTCCAACACTAGCGTCCCTGCTCGGGCGCCATGTAACGATTCAATTCCTGGGCCACGCTCGCCGTTGCCCAGGGTCCGTTCCAAAATTTATTTGATTAAGGAAACGCTAGTGTTGGGTTTGATTTCGTAGTTCGCTTTTATTTTTTCCACTGTATCACTACCTAATCAATACTATGCTATTGTCCTCCGGTGCGCTCGCTTGCCTTCCCTGTGCTCTCCGCTGCCGCTGTGGTCGTCCCGCGTTGTCTCGTTCTCTCGCCTTCGCTGTGCTCTCCGTCGCCGTTGTGGTTGTCACGCGTTGCGTTCGCTCACTCGCCTTTGCCGCTGTTGTTGTTGTCCCACGTTGTGTTCGTTCTCCGCTGTCGTTGTTGCTGGGTTCCGTGCGATTCCACCGCCGCTGTTGTTGTCCACGTCGCGATGATCGGTTGAAGACTCTGCTATTGTTGTTGGGTGAGAGTGCACCGTCGAGAGCACGATTGCTATTGTTGGTACGCCGAGAGAAGGGAGAGACATTCGCTGTGATTGCGGGAACCGTCGCAAGCCGAAGGGATATGACGTCGCTTGAGGAAAACTGCGCTAGTGACGACGGCGCGAATATTAGCGACGACTTCGACACCAACAATTTTTGCTGTCCCGAAGTCGGGTGGCCGCTGGTTGTGCGTGACGTCCCCGTCGAAGCGGTGACCGCCGCAGAGTGTCACGATGCGATGTCTTTCTATCGGACGGACTAAGCGAGATTTAGTCGGCGTCCCTGGATTGCGCTTACATTGTGCGTGAAATCCTAGCGTCGAATTCCCCTTTCGAATTCGGCGCCCGGATTTCGGCCAGCGAAAACCGCTTTCCCGTGCGCACAGAGTTAGAATATTTGATTTACCTCGGTCGATCTGGTGTCCACGGCGGTCAGCAAAAGAAGAGACCGCGTTAGACCGCGCGTGGGTGTAGCTGCCCTCGGCTTTCGGCTTTCCTCGTGAATTCTCGATCTTCGAACCCGAAATCGAAGATCGAAAGTTCGTCAAATGCACCCAGTGGTGCGTTTGATTTCTCGCGTAATTACTAACTAATCTATGTATACTACAAACTAATTATTAACAATTCATTATAACTTAAATCTAGCAATACCATAAGGGGAAGGGACATTATGTGTGCCCCAAATTTGGGTCAACAAATTTGGGCGTCACAATGTATAGAAAAAAAAATGAAAAAACAAAACAAAAACATCATCGTCAAAAAGTGTTTCCCACAGTAATTGTAAGTGTGTCAAGTGGGCCGCGAGATCGCGTTTTTGGCCTCATTCGAGAGTTGCCGAAATTTGGCACAAAGCAACGATTATCGTTGCCCACCTATAGCTATATACATATGTATTTATATACCTTGATTTGGCCATCGATTGTCAATCGCTAACGGGTGGGAAGCCGTCACGAAGCTCGAGTGTAGTTCGGAAAGAAAGATCGGCAGATATTGAGGCTGTAGGCAGAGGTCGAGACATGGGATTCGATGGAGAGGAGGGATCCGAGTGTCTGGAGGCTGGACCTTGAAATGAGGTACAGAAGAGTTTCTGAAAATTAAGTTGATAATATCAACAATAGTGGTTACGATACAAATTGTCGCGACTTCCGTTTCCGGAGAATAAAAGATTCTCCACTTCTCTCTCGCTCACACACCCACTACATCGATCAATCAGCACTTCACTCTCTCTCCCTCTCTGGGTATTGAAAAGTTAAGAGAATTTCTTGTTGCGCCGAGCACAATTTCTTCTCTTTCTCTCTCTTCCAATAATCCCACCTTTCTCTGTAAATTTCTCTCTCATCCATCATGCAAATAACTCTCTCCCCGATTGCTCGACGATTTTGTTTCGGAAATCTTCTGTCCTCAGTCTCCGAAAACTAGCGTCGAAGATCATCCGAAAGCGATCGCCTGTGTACACTCGAAGCAGAAGAAGCGAAATTAACGACCGGCCTCCTTCCCTTTGGACGACTGCCTCACGACACCGACACCGACGTGATGCCCGCCGCCCTCGCCGTTGATCATCGCCAGCAACAGCCGATGGTCGAGATCAACCTGAACGCGCCCACCACGCCCGAGGAGCGCCAGCAGAATATGGCGCCCAACGTGCCTCTGCGCCGGGTCGTCAAGGCGTTGCCCTACATCGACGGCCACGAGGGTGTCGGCGTCGTCGACGTCGTCGAGGCGCGTCAGCAACATCTGACCGCCTGGGCGCCAGGCCCCGCCCACAACGATGGCGACGCCAAGGCGCAAATGCGTTTCTTCTCCGTCGGCCCCGCCAGCTACCAAATTCGCTGCCCCCTCTGCAACCAGCGGGCGGACACGGAGACGGTTCAAATGGCCGGCGCCCTGGGGTCCCTCAGTTGCCTGCTCTCGCTGTTCTCGTGGTGAGTACCGTGGGTGATAGATTTTCCATTAATTGCCTCCATTCTTCTTTCATGTCCTCGATTCTCCCCTAATTTCCTCGTTTCTCCTTTAATCTCCTCTCTCTCTTTCTATAGCTGCATCCCGATCTTCTCGCTGTCGTTCGTCTACTTCTGTCTCCAGAGCCGGTTGAAGAGCAAGCGCATGTTCTGCAATAAGTGTGGAGGATATTTGGGTTTTTACCGTCGGCCGACATAAGGCATGGTCCACAGCAAGAGCATCATCATAGGCCAGAGGACCGAAGAGGACGAGAAGAGGTCTAAACCTCACCAAAGATCACCAAAGATTTAGCATTAGACACTCCAATTGGAGTTTTCTACGATCCCTCAATATTAAAACCTCTCTCCATTTATTGTTATTTTCTCAAACATTTTCCCTTGTTTTGTTTTATTTTCTTTCTATCGACTCATTAAAAAAATTTAAAGTCAGCAACAAGTGTTTATATTTTTTATATACTATATTTTGATATACATATGCGATATATCTATGATTTTTGTTGTCTTTGATTATCATCATAAGATTTATCTTTGATTTTTTTGTTTTCTTTCATTTTCTCCGAATATTGAAAATTATTCATTTCGAGTGTTTTCTGTGACACATTTCTATTTTTAAAACTTAAATGCGTTTTCTTACGAAAAATCGTTGTTGTTGTATGGTCTTCACTTCGAGAGAAATATTTTATTGAATGAAATAAAAAATATTAAAGGAAATTAAGAAAAATTATATTTTTGTATATAATATGCACAATGTCTTTTATTTTCTTTTGTTTATATTTTTAGATTATAAATATAATTTTTTCTTTATTATAATTTGTATTTTATATATCCAAAGTTCAATATTGGCTCTTACTGCATCCAAAACACACTTGACCTTGGCAACCCAAGTCGACCAGCTAAAAGTATTCATATATCTATCGGTGCATACCGCTCTCTCCCTCTCTATCTCTCTCTTATGTTTTCAATCTCTCTCACAAGTGTGAAAACAGATAATTTCTAAAATAATTCAGAGACAAATCGGCCTCTGTCAAAATCTACGAGTGACGAAAATTCAGTGATAGATGAAGAGGGGAATCAGGGTGAGAGGAGTATCAGAAAAATTAAAGGAGACAATTTTAAGGAAAGGAAAACGAAAGGAAGAAAGGAAGGGAGGAATAAATAATTCAACCTACATCAATGGTTCAACAAACTATGCCATGTTCGGTGCATGTGAACCAGGTGAGAAAACAATGTTAGGAATGAGGTAAAAGAATGGTGGGGCGATAGGTAACGGAAGGGGCAGCGACAAGTGGCTGCAATGAAAAACAAGACTGATGCCAAAAATGAAAATAAATTCATTAAGTGAGCCAGAGCTTTCGGAAAATATTTGAATAGAGAGAAACACGAAAAACAACGAAGAAATATGTGACATCAAATGGATCTTCAATCAAGGAGAGCGTGAGAGAGAGGATTATGAGGAAAATAATGAGGGAGTAGAGAAAAGAACGAGAGAGTAGATTAGGAAGAAAATAATGAGAGAATTGGATGATAAGGAAAACAATGTGGGTGTAGAGAATATAACGAGAGAGTAGAAGGAAAACAACAAGAGTGGAGATTAGAAGGAAAATATCGAGAGAGTGGATTAGAAAGAAAATAACGCGAGACTACATTAGGATGAAAATAATAAGAGAGCGAACTTCTTCTTGCTTCTGTGCGGGCAACTTGTGCATCGATGGATGCCACAGCGGGTCTTTAGTAGAACTTCTCGATCGTTGAGAGTGAAGTCGGGAAGAATTATTTTGGTTGTCCAATACATCGCCGAATAGACAACGAAGACGAAAACAACGACGAAAAAGTCAACAACGAAAAAGACAACAGCGACAAAGACAACAACGACAAAGACAACAACGACAAAGACAACAACGGCGAAGACAAGGACGAAGTTGACGAGTCCGAAACGAAGGAATCCCTACGATCGATCCAAGCCATGGCCACGATAACAACCGCTGAGGTGACCCCCAGCGTTGCCACCACCGTCGTCATCGACGACGACTCGGACGATGAAAACGTGGTGATGCCACACAACGTGGGCCACCTGCTCGAGGAGCCGACGGAGGTCGTGTGTCCTGCCTGCGGCCAACGGGGCATGACGCGGGTCGCACGGGAGGCGGTCACGTGTCTGCAGCGCTTCATTGCCGTGGTGAATTTCTGTCTCTGCTGGTGAGTTGGAGTCAATGAGGTGGGGTCTCGCTTCATTTGTTGACACTTTCCCTTCCCTTTTGTCTCAACGCCTTCAGCACCCCGATTCGCTGGAGCGGTCGACACGACGTCAATCACTACTGCAGTCGCTGCGGCTGCTACATCGGCCGAAACATCACGCTCAGCTGGTACAAGCGTAAGCTCTTCCGCATCCAGCGCTCCGAGGTCGAGGTGGACAGCAGGTGGCAACGCTTCGTAGCCGTGCAGAAGGAGGAGCTGGATAGAGATTATCTTAATAAAAAATGATTTATCAATTAATGTTTTCTATTGTTAGATTTTCTATTGTTTTTTTAACAAAAAAATAAGTTGTTTCTTTCTAATGTCGAAAAATGTGTTTAAACTTGTTTTAAAAATAAGTTTAAATAGTGTTTAAAAATTAGTTCAAATAGTGTTCAAAAATGAGTTCAAATTGTGTTTTAAAATAATTTAAATTGTGTTTATAATTAAAAATTAAAATTGGTTAAAATCGATCGAAACAAATTGATTGAATTTTTGAAAAATAGTTCAAAATCTAAATAAATAAAAATAAGTTCAAATTGTTACTGATTAATTATTTTTTTTTAAATTCGTTCTAATTGTGTTTAAAAATCAATTAAAAGTGTGTTTAAAAATCCATTAAAAGTTTATAATTGCGTTAAAATAGCTCCGCAAATTGATTGAATCGTTGAAAAATATTTGAAAATCTAAATGAAATAATGGTGTTTAAATTGTTTCAAAATTGATTAATTTTTTTGTAAATACGTAAAATTCAGACAATCAAAACAATCCCCGAAGTTCGCGAATTGATTGAATCGTTGAAAAATATTTGAAAATCTCTTGAAATACAAATGGATTTTCGCCTCGTTCGAAAAACATTTTCGATTGTTTTTCGCCCAAAACCCCGGACGCCGCCCGCGACGCGATGACATCATAGTGAAAAGACTTCGGCGGTGCCTCGGATTCGTTTAAATTTAACTCCGCCGCCGCCACCCGCTGATCATCTGTGACTCTTCTCTCTCACTTTCGTTCTCTCTCTGTCTCTGTTGGGATCGCTCTGGTTCTCGCTCCGGGCGTCGTCTTCGTTGCTCAACCGTGGCCCACAGCCCGAGCTCATCATCGTCGTCGTCGTTGCCTGGAGCGCCGAGCAGTACCGCTGGACAAGTGCGTCCGTCATGTCGTCGTCTTTGTTGTCGTCGTCGTCGTTGCCGTCGTCCCACGAGCCGCAGATCGTCCAGATCCGGCTGGTGCCCGCCCAAACCGCCGACGAGCAACGGCGCCACATCGTCGCGAACATCGTGATCGAGGGCGCCGACACGACGGTGCCCTACATCGACGATCCGACCGCCGGCGTCGTTGCCGCGACTCGCCTGGAGGCGTCCTCGAAGTCGGAGGCGATGAAGTCCCAACTTCGATACTACTCGGTCGGACCGGGCACCTTCCGGATCCGGTGTCCACTGTGTCGACAGCACGGCGATGCGGCCGTGATGCGAGGGCCCAAGATGAAGGACGCCAGCTGCTGCCTATCGACGTTGTCCTGGTGAGTCAAACAAACACACAGGGCGATAGTGTTAGTGTGATCCTTGGTGTTCGTGTGATTACTGGTGTTATTGTGATCTCTGATGTTATTGTGATCTCTGGTATTAATATGATACCTGGTCCTTTTTCCTTTCAGCTTCTTCCCGTTCTTCTGGCTCTGCTGCCTGTGCACCTGGTGCGGCTGCAACAGCGAGTGGACGACAAAAGGACTCTACTGCAATCGATGCGGCGGGAAGTTGGGCAAACAGCGCAAGGTCAAGTGAAGTTGAGTGAGAGAGAAGTCCTGAGAGCGAGAGATCCTGACAGAGTTTTAGCAATAATATTCAAATAAAGCAAAAATATTCCTGGAAAAAAACCAAAAGTTTATCGTTTTATTTTGAAAATTCTCACGAACAAAATCTCTTTCTCTCTCGGTCTCTATTTTTGTTTTGTATTATGCATCGCTCCTTCTCGTTCTGGGGGGGGGTTCTCTCACTCTCTCTCTTTCTTTGGCGATCCATCCTTCCCTCTCTCTTTCGTTGGGGTTTACTCTCTCTCTCTCTTTCTCTTGTCCACTATCGTGAAAGCTTCACGGGCCTCGATCCATCGATCCGACGATCGGTGGCGCAGTACGAATTGTTTATCGTGGCCGCGTGGTCTCCGCTTCGCATTTTCACATCGACCCTCAAAAGGAGGAGAAGAGAAGGAGAAGGAAAAGAGGAGAAAGAAGAAGAAGAGAAGCGGCAACAATAACAAACTCAAACTCCATCACTCTCGCGATGCCCGGGGAGACGAAAGAGAGCGGCAACGAGAAGACGCCCGATGAGCTGCGGGCGGAGGCGTTGGCGGCGTCGCGTCTGCGCAAGGAGCGCGATATCTACAGCAACTTTGCCACGCCCCTGATGGGGCAGTACCTGAACCTGCCGCACGACCCCATCGAGCTCACGTGTCCCGCCTGCGGGGTGCGCGAGCTCTCGCACGTCGAGAACAACATGAAGTGGTGGGCCATCGAGTTCAACCGCATCTTCGGCTGTCTCTTCGTGTAAGGAATCTCCTTTCGCTTTTGTACTTTTTAATTTTAATTTATTATATTTTTTTTTTTTAATTTATTAAATTTATCTATTCTAATTTTAATTTTATTTTTTATATTAATTAATATTTAGTATTTATTTTTTTTTAATTTTAATTTTTCTTTTATTAATTAATTCTTAAAATGTTAATTTTTATATTAATTATGTATTTAATTTTTATTTTATTTGATTTTAAAAATAATATTTTAATTTGAAATTATATTTTTGTATGCAATTTTATTTTATATAATTTTATAATTTTATATTTGTTTTTATATTAACTTCTATTTTCATTTGGAGAATAATTTTTATTTTCATTTTTATTTTTAATTATTATTATTTTCATGTTTAATTTAAATATTCATATTATTTAGAAGTACATTTTAATTCTAGACTTAATTTAATCTTCTCTTTTCCCCCCAGCACCCTGTGTTGCTGCTGCTGCTTCGACTACAAAATACCCTGCAAACAGACCGACCGCAACCACTACTGCAAGAATTGCGGCTGCTACTTCGGACGCACGATGAAACGTAAACAAATTCGCCCCTCGAAAAAATAAACTCAAAACTGAATAAAAAACAAGTAAAATAAAATGCGAAAATTTCCATAATCAAATGTTGTTTCTCTGGTTGTTCGGTGGTTTTTCCTCGCTGTGGGCGGCGTTTTTGAGCACCAAGGCGCACCACGCCTTCATGTGTTCATTTTCGTCCAACAGTTAATTACTCGCATACGTATTGAACTTGTACTCGAGCACAATTTTGTGATCGGTCGGAGGTCGAAATGTGCGACGATGGGTAGAGATTATTGAGTATATTGGGGATTCATTAATGTGTAGAAGACATTCGTATATTCTTGTGAAATTAAACTTCCTTATTATGATCTTTTGTATGTAGTTTAATGGAAAATGCAAGGTTTCCAATGCAATACATTGCTATAAATGATTTACCGAAGAATCTGTGGATGAATCCACCACAACAAACCCCTCTCCAAGACCGATCATCATTGCGATCGAAAATAGAAAATATATCCATTAGAAACAGCGAACTTTTCCTCTCATCGAAGAACAAAAAATAAATAAACAATTTTGTGCTCTTTTATTTTGAAACAGAGATGATTTTATCATTCACACTCTCGCTCTACGATCGGAATCTTTCTCTCTTGTTCAGCTCTCCGTGTGCTATTGTTTTCGAAAAGTTTTCACTGTCAGTTCGCCGCCGTCTGCTTCCCCGATCGCAACGTGAAACGGAATCTCCTTCTTTTTAATTTTCCCTTAGCTTGATTTTCCTTAGCTTGATTTTCCTTAGCTTGGTTTTTCCTAGTTTCGTTTTTTTTCTTTACTTCTTTTCCACCCCATCTAATTACATTTGGTTTGTATCGATCTTTTGTTTATACACCTAGATATCGATTTATTGAAAATCTTCTGGTTTTTTCCGCAGATCATCGCCATGGTCTTGGAAACTGCGGAGCCCGCCAGAGTCGTCTACTTTGCCGTCGGACCCAATCCCCACGAGATCACGTGTCCCTTCTGCCAGGCGAGCGGGAAGACGGTGATGAAACGGCGCTTTTTCAAGTGCTGCGATCGCCAGCATTATTGCGCCAAGTGCGGCGAATACCTGGGCACCTATCGGCGGCCCCAACTGTAGGCGATCCAGGGATACGAAGTCTCCTAAATATTGTTCTTCCTATACATAATGTTTTTCTTCCTATCCATATAGTTTTTCTTCCTACCCATATTGTTTTTCTTCCTATCCATCATGTTTTTCTTCCTACACATGTTATTGTTCTGTTTTGTATGAATAAAGTTTTGTATTTTTATTGAAACTTTTCGATTAACTTCATTACCAAACAATGGCGAGCTATTGATGGGCTTTGGTAGGATCTGATCTTCGGCGGGTATCGACCTAGTTATGGCTATTGTTTACGCCAAACATCGAATCACCGCCGTCAGGTTTAGATTCATGTTTGTCTACATGTTGACAAACATTGTTCAATGTTTTAGGGCTTTGTGTAGGTGCATATAGGAATCGTCGGAAAAGTCTCCACTTTATTGTGTGGAAGGGTCACGAACTCATCCGAAGTTTTCCGACGAGCAGTCACTTTTTAGATCACATAGGTGATACACGTCACTTTTTAGATCACATAGGTGATTATTGTAT
The DNA here is from genome assembly GCA_017309665.1 of Coelopa frigida. Lineage (NCBI taxonomy): Eukaryota > Metazoa > Arthropoda > Insecta > Diptera > Coelopidae > Coelopa > Coelopa frigida. Next base: position 28,261,738 of record CM029562.1, read on the forward strand.
TGCGTAAATAAAGAATATTTACTGCCCCAAACTATTTCAGTGTTTTTAATTTGTGACGATTTTGCTGCGGAACGAGTTTCACTGCGCGAAGCATCCACCCCCCAGCCCCGCTACTAAGCCCAGAGCACCAGCGCCAACTTTAATTATTAAGTGGCCAGCGCGCTCTACAGCTATCGAGATCCAAAATGCAATAGAGCAAACATGGTTCCCCTCGTCATTGTGCTGAACAAATAGTAGAACCTGTTTTACTGTATCATCTACCTATCATACATTCAAGTCATGGAAAGTTATTAAAAAGCTCATACCAGAGACATACGAACGAATGAAAAAAAGAGACATATGGATAGACAGGAATAGTGTCATGTAGTTAGGGCATTCCATAGACAGGCGGACAGATAGAAGGATAGATAGACAGATAGACATACAGACAGATAGACAGACTAATTGTATCGGTAGCATTGAATGCCATTCCACGCGAGGAGGAGGAGCTTTAATTCAATTTAGAAGACGCGGTATTCGAGCGAATAATTAATAATCGGTCCAGATGTCTCTGGGTCTCTGTGTCATTTGGTTTGTATGGATGTCTGTCTAGCTGTCTGTTTGTCTGTCTATCTGTTGGTCGATTGTTATGTCTGTCTGTTCCGCTCTGAAGCACTTGAGAAATACTTTATTCATTACGCATTTTCCATGTTTTTTGTTTGGGTTTTGCGCAAAAACAAAAGTTTCAAAATTGAATGAATGAATGGATGTTTCAAATTCAAAGCACAAGGAACATAGAACCATAATAACAATAAAAGCAACAACAATGACAACAACAACAACATCCATAACAACAATAATAACAACAACAGGAACAAAAATAACATCAAGTACTATATCACATCAACAACAATTACACAAAAAGTGGGTGAGGTCATGCAGATCAAAATTGTTTATGCCACTGACGTCGACAGCGACCACGACGACGACGATGGGTCAATTGAACAAAACGTTGGCCAGAGAGTTTGCATTCCAGGAGACAGAACGAATGAGTTGAAAAGAGAGAGATCTGGCGAGCGAGAGAGAAATGAGGAGCGATAGAAATGGTGCGTGAGAGAGCTTTGAGGAAAATGAGAGCTAGCGAGAGGAGCTTCCGGAATTTTCATAGGTGATGACTAGAAGGGGAAAATTGCACGATCGAACTTGAGAATTGAGATCGGGAAAAGAGAGTGGCAGTGAAGAAGAGAGAGTGTGAGTGAAAAAGAGAGAGTGCAGTGGTATTGGGAGAGTGAAAGAGCGTTTGAAGGTGTGGAAGAATTGTCGACTGTTTCGCAACAACGTCGTTTGGTCGATTTCGCAACGCGATCATCGCATCTGGCCTGGAGGAGTCACGTCTCGACCCTCAGTGCGCATCATCGAGGCTGAGAGACAACAGCGTGGCCGTCGGTTCTACAAAGTATTGTCCAGTGTGTTCTCCAGAGTTTTCTCTAGAGATTTCAACAGAAATTTCATCAGAGTTTTCATCAGAGTTTTCACCAAAGGTTTTTCCAGAGGTTTCTCAAGAGGTTTCATCAAAGTTTTCTCCAGAGGTTTCAATAGAGTTTTCACAACAGGTTTCTCCAGAGGTTTTCCTGCAACGCAATAACATGACCGTCGACGAGTCGAACTGTGTCCAGGTGGTGGTCAAGACGCCCGATCCGCCGCTCATACGCGAGATCGAGCTTAAGAATGTCGGTTACCTGCAGCGTGAGCCGACCCAGGTCCATTGCGTCGCCTGCCAAAGGGTGGGGCTGAGCACCGTGCGCCTGGAGGAGGTCACGTGTTGGCAGCGTCTGGCCGCCTTCACTAAAATGTGGTAAGTATGAGACAGGGAGCAAGAGCAAGTGTTTTTATTAATGATGCTTTCCTTTGTTGCAGCAAGAACTGGAAGGGACGACACGACATCAACCACTACTGCTGCCATTGTGGCTGTTACATCGGGCGCTTCATCGAGATCAAGTGCACCGAGCGGTGTCTGTCGGAGCGCGCCCGCAAAATGGCCGCCCAGGGCGAGATGAAGCGGCGGACGAAGCATCAGGATTGTGCGGAGCGAATGCAGATGGCGCGACGCAATGTCAAGGAGAAGAAGGCCAAGGCGCGGGCCGAGAAGGAGGTGAAGAATCTGGTGGAGGAGGCGAAGGCGGAGGCAGAGGCGCGAGCGGTAATCGTTAAGTGAGGAGAAAGAGAGGAAAAAAGAAAGAGATGGAGACATCTTTCTGGAGCCCTTCACGACATCCTGGCTCATCTTCTCTGTTTTGATTAATGTTTTTCTTGTAGATTTTTGTATTCTTGTAGATTCTTGTCGATGTCTTGTAAAGCATTCAATAAAGGAAATCAATTTAAAGGAAAGAAGATTTGAAAGGAAGTCGAGGACTTTCAACTACCCAAAGCCGGAAACAGATTTCCACCCCTCAATCCCCCCAAAAGCTTCACCGCCAAAGACTATTTTTGAAAAAAGCTTCATTTATTTGGCGCACAAAAGCATTCCCAGCTAAAGAGCTAAAAAGCTTCCCACTAAAGAACTTTTGGACCGGAAAAAAAAAAAATATTGTGTTTGTTTGTGTGTTGGCAAAATAGATAGAGAAAGGACGGAAAGCGTTGGCAGCAACCAAAGAGAGTTCACAAGGCGTGAATGAGGTGTTCCACAACTTGAGTTCCAACCGTAGTCGAGACACAAACCGAATCGACGTGAAAATAATTTAGGTGAGGAGAAGCGAAATGAATCGAACTTAAAGGAATCGAACCGAGTCGGCTTGAATCGAAATCGAAGTGAACTGAATCGAGACAACATCGAACCGTGTTGCTCCAAATCGAACACGAAATCGAACTCAGTTGATCCGAATCGAACTCTCAGTCGAACCAAATTCCGCTCACTGTTCGTGTCCGACCGTTTCGCGCTGCACCGTCTCGGTGACCTCGGTGACGAACTCGCGATTCGGCTTCACGCAGTTCGAGTCGCGATCGTAGAGCCCCAGGAAGTTCTTGCAGTTGGCGCAATGGAGGTACTCCTTGTTCTGGCCCGGCAGCAGGCAGGGCAGGAAGCAGAAGGGCCAACAGCCGAGAATGCAGGCGGCCCCGCACGAGTTGTGCGACATTCGTTCCGAGTGCGTTTTGATCATCGGCCGCTTGTTGGCGCCACATCGAGGGCAATAGATCGTACCGTTGGCCGGGCGCCACTTCTCGATCGAGGTTCGGTAGAGGCTGCGTCTGCGTGGGCTGCGCATCGGTGGCGAGTGGACCTTGTAGCGGCGTGTGTAGATCACCTTGGCGTCCTCGTCCTCACCCTCGCAGGCGTCGCCCTCCTGGCAGACGGCGATCTCGTGCGATTCCAGCGGGCAGTGCTCGTCGCAGATCTTGATCTCGGGCAGGCCGGGCTTCACTGCGAGTGAAGAAAGAGACTGTTGTGAGAGGGAGACCGATATAAAGAGAAAGACACCCACCCTTCTCAGAGTGAATCGAGAGTTGGGTCACCATCCCGGGCGTGGACAGTCCTTTGCAGCCGCTCTCGCACTCCTGCGGCGAACCGGGTGAGGGGGGCGCCTTCTTGGCCGGACTCTCGACGATCTCGATCTCGGGGTGGTCGGTGCGGATATGCTCGAGCAGAGCGGTCGTGTCGTAACGCGAACACTTCAGAATTTTGAGACATTTCAGGCATCGCACAAAGTGCGTTTCACTCGGCTGCGGATAGTCCATCGTTCATACTTCTCTTTTTCTTCTTCGTCTACTGTCGCTGCATCCACCACAATTTGCACAACTGCAATCGATTGGCGAGAAATCGACAAATCGATAATCGACGACGACGACGACGATGATGATTACAATCGATGATCGGACATCAAAATTTTTTATTCGAATTATTTATGAATTTTGTCAATGATAGATATATTTTCTGTTTTCAATTTACGATTTGATTTTATTGTGTATTCTTTTTATATAAAAACAAATATTTATATATCTACGATATAGACAGGTTGATCGAATGCCTGACAGGCGACGACAGGTGGGCCCAAGCCTCCTCAGACGAGGTGGGAACGTCACGAATCGATGGAGGGTTTCACCTGGTTTCAGCCATGAACAATAATGGTTCAATTCGACTTCAGGGCACATGGGACTTTAATGACTTACCCTTATTTTCATTGGGCCATCCCCACCTTGGCCATGTCCCACCTCATCCTCATCTACGTTCGTTTTTCTAGGAAATTGTCTGAGAAATTTCCTGGTTCTATGGCCTCCGTTTCATTACTCTGTTTATGAGATTCCACATTCCGAAGCCACTCAATCTGCGCCTCCGCCCACACGCCCCAACTCATCCCACAGCCGGTAGATACCTCATTAACCTTCACCAGGTGGATCCAGGACACTCCATCAACGCTCGAGAGGGTGTCGAGCGAAGGGCGGAGTTGTGGAGCTTCTGAAACCTCCCCCGCCCCCTCATCAAGCGACGATGACCTTCCATCTTCCAGCCGCAACCTCGGCCCATCCGACATTCTGCGACCTTCGTGGAGAAGAGGATTATGTCCTCCTCCGAATGAGACGGTGATGGATCTGTGGGGTCGTCCTTCGTCGTCGTCTCCTTCGTGGTCGTGGCCTGGCGATGGTCCAGCGGATTCGATTCTTCGCCATCGTCGTTTGGACGTCATTTTGAGGGGCATCGCATAAAATCAATATAAAAAACAATTAATAGACAATAAATAGTCCCGTCGGCAGATACAGACATAAATAACTCGAAGGCAATAAATATCCGCAGCGAGACATTCAAAGCCCGACCTCGCTCCATCTCTTTCCGTTCTTCTTGCTCTCGTCGTTCCCTCTGACGAGCCAAAGAAACCGGTGGGTGTCGGGATTCATCCGAACTCGCGGCCATAAAAAGGACGCACATGTGTCTAGAGCGAGAGGGCAATAAATCCGCCGCCAAGCGATGACAGATAAGTTGAACACATACACGCAAAATACACATACATTCACAGACCAACACCACAGTCATCGATTCCTGGCGAGGATTTCGGATTTGGTGCGGATCTCGAAGATGAGTTTCTTCAACTTTGGTAAGAATGAGGATTGGAAGGGAAATCGGGCTGAGGGGTGGACGATTGATGAGTGGTAGAGGGGGCGGGTGAGTGAAGGGGGCGTGTCAGTGAGAGAGAAAAGCCTCAAAGACCCGTTGACAGATTGGCATCAACGTGGACTGGCGTCATAAATCACGTTGGGATTTGGAATTTGGCATAAGCTCATCGTGTGACAAAAGAGATCATCGTTAAGAGTAAATTAATTAAATAATTAAGACGTTGTCATTTTGGGTGGTAGTTTTTCTTATTGTTGTTGTCGTCGCTCTTGTTGTTGTTGTTATCACAGTAATCGACAGTCATCGACACCTGCGAAAACCTCAGCTGACAGACGGCAGCAAAAGTTGAACAAAGTTCTTCCTCGGTGGATGAGGAAGAAAACTAAACCACAACAAGAGATATTCCTGGAATCCTTTTCAGGAGGGAAAATCGATGGACTATGAATCACGAGCAGGAGTCGTAGGAATCTCCCTTGAATCTCCAGCCTCCCTCTCCTTCCCTTCACCACGCAGACAACAGATGGTCGGTATCAAGGTCCGGAATCAGGATCGAGACGGAACGGGTCGGCTTGGGACGGATCGGGCCAGGCATCCATTCGATCGGAAGAGAATGCCGAAGGGTCATTCAGTGAGAAGGACAGAAAAAGATGGCTGAAATTGAAGAGTGTGAGTGTAGAATGAGAGGGAAGTTGAAGTTAAGGTTGAGAAGCTTTGGGAAGATGTCGGAGGGAGTTCGCGGTTTGTGAGAAAAGTTGTCTGTCGGTCCATCTGTAGGTCTGTCGTGGGTGTGTTGTTTGTGGCGAAGGACCGGTTGCCCTCGATTGTTATCGTAAAATTTCCCTCTGATGGGTCGAAGGTGGGTGAAGTCGGTGGTTCGAGTGGTGCCTTGGGCTCAACAGCTTCAGCTCCAAGCCGTCAAGGTCGTGGATACCTTCATGCTTTCTACTCCTCCGAGTCCTCCTCCTCCTCATTCTGTTCTTCCTATCCTTTCACCTCCAATTCCTTCTCATCTGATTCCTTCTTCCGCCTTCATAACCTTGGTTGCTTGCGAAACAATGGAAAATAATTGCGACTTGCGAAAAGTATTTCTGAAAAGAATTGCTTACATTCTGGTTATAGCACTTGTCTGTAATTATGTGCAGATGGAAATCAACCAGGTGGCAACTTCATCGCAAATTCCAAGGAAGATTTCAACCGGCTTTTGATGCGTTTCATCTTGAATGAGATTTTCTCATTGCCGCGGGTGAAAATTCATTATTTTATCTGTGCATCCGTTTGCTTAAACATCTGTCCATTTATCCGTCTGTCTGTTCATCCGTCCGTCTGTTAACATGATTGTCCGTTCACTTGTTTTTCTGTTCACCCGTTTGTTCGGTCACCCGTCCTTCTGTCATTCTATCTGACCCTCAGTAAGGTTTCACGATTGCAGGTATTCAACAGGAGTCGGTGCTTTCGCTTTCTTTAGTTCGGAGCTCTTCCAATGGATCCTGCTTCTCTGAAACCCTGGCCGGTCTGCCACGCCCACTTACCTCATCGCCCCCTCTTCTCACCACCCTCTCCTCTAACCACCATCCAAAACCACAACCATAACCTGGTGAATTCTCGAGCAATTTCAACGAATTCACCGCGCATAAAAACGACAAGGAAGCAAAGGACTCGCTGCGAAAATGATTCGAGTCGAATGGAATGAAAGTCAGGCCACGCAAGGCACACAGGAAGGCATACAAAAAGAAGGAAGCGGGTAGATAAAAGAAGGCAGAACGAGGAAGGACGACGACAGGATGTGCCAGGACGAGCCTCATTTGGCATTGACTTTGACGCATTTGTTATGGAAATTGGTTTTTCACGATGGCAGCAATTTTTCTTCGATCGACAGGAATACAAACACAATCACACATCCATGGACACGAACACGAACAAACACACAAATGCACACAGACACACGCTCAGAAATGAACACACACACGCTTAGAAATGAACACGCACGAACACACACATGTGAGCATTTAAAAAGACAATATGGCTTCCTGTTGAGGTGCACGAATGGAAGAATACGATAAAGATGGGCACATAGAGGAAGAAAGTGGGAGAGAGGGAGAGGGAGAGAGAGAGAGGGAGAGGGAGAGGGAGAGGGAGAGGGAGAGGGAGAGAGAGATAGTCCTCGGAAGAAATTGTCAATATGTCCTTGTTTTCACTTTCAATTTCATTTTGACAAGTGACGAGAACAAGAACGACGACACAACATCGACGAACGCCAGCATCAATGAGCCTACAATGCTTCAGACGAGTCCTGGAAATTACGATTGGGCAATGGCCATCGACAGAGGTCGAGGGACTCGAGGAAACTTCAGAGGGTGGTGGACAGAGAGAGAGAGAGCGGTAGAGAGGACGGAGTGCAATGAGGCGGCAACTGATGTCCAGCCGAGGTGGGTCTCGATGATACTTCCGGACGATGGCGAGACCAGGTGACAAGTCCCGGACATGTGGAGTGTTTCAGCTCAGAACTCAAAAGAGGATACAGATAGTATCGTTATCGATAATGAAGACAGAGATGAGATTGTGGATAGTTTAAGAGATCGGAATAGAAGACAATTCACTGTCCAAGGAGAAGAATAATTTTCGCCTGACAACGAGAACAGATGCCACTTGAAGGCATAGAACGGACGCTTAAAACTAAAAGGGGAAGGTGGAAAAAACGATGAAGACTTTCAAAAAGTAGATGAATGGGCGATGAATGGACATCAAGAAGTTTCAATAAAGAGAGAACAGAGGGAGAACAAAGAAAACAAAGACTTCCACTTGAGAGGAAAAGAGGTCAGAACGGGATTCTCACCATCGAATGAAAAGTAGTAGGAAATCGTTTTGATAAAGTGGAGAGTGAATAAAACAATGATTTTAAACCCAAGAAGCTCAGGATGTTGAGTAAAAGTGAGAGAGAAAATTAATGAACTAAAGAAGAACAGAAGGCTATTTATTTAATGCTTGAGTGAAGGAAATTCCAAGATCAGAGAGGAGAATTAAAGTCGACAATGGACGATGGAAGAGATGAAGATGGAAAAGACAAGTGGAAGAGACCAGAGTGAATGAATGTTTAGCTTGAAATGAAAAGTTTGATATTTTAATCCTGACTCATTTTCGCTACCCGAAGTACAACAATAGAACCACATGTTGTTTTCATCTGTTTCGGCGAAAGTTTATGAATTTCAATTAGCCTCCTGAAGCATTCCCGAGAATTTCAGTCGACGCCATTCAGAGATATTTTAAATACGAAATTTTATCTCTCATTCACTCAATGAATCTTCTCAGTGTTGTTGTCTCACTCTCACTCTTAGCGCGCCGGGACAAGGACAACGATAACAACATGTGCGAATTAACGCTTCATTAAGTGCGATTGAGACCAGAAACACGAAAATAAGAACAAAACGACAAATGAAAGAATTGGAGCACAAACATAATTAAAAAAATACATCCCATGGAAATCCAAGAGAAATGAGGATAATCATGAATGACAACGAATCGAAAGAAATAAAACTCGAATAATAAATAAGACTACTTTTTGATTTATGGATTTTCTTTATTTCTCTTTCGCTTCAGTTACAATTAATTGCTATTTTAAGTAAATTAACTGTTATTGTTTTGTGTTTTACTCATAAATATTATAATTTCACCATCATATACAATAATATTGAAATATTCTAATACATGTCTCATTACAAAAAATATTCTTTTTCATTTTTACTTCGTCCTCATCAGAAGAAGTTCGGCAAAATTTCTCAGTTTGATTTGAATAGTGAACTCAGAATGAAATTTCATAATTATTCATATATGTATGTGTGTGTATAGACTTCTATTCCATTTCCTTCTCTCTCTAAACACATTTCTGTTATCTTCACTCCTAATTCCTATACTACTTTTAGTCGTTTCTTTGAATGGGATTTCGATTGGAATGTTCGAAAAAATATACACAAAGTGGTATTTTTTGGTGTAGTCTAAACCTATTAAGTTATCAATAGAATCTCGTCTCGCCTTCGATCTGGAAGTTCGCTGCAAACCCTAGAATTTCACGTATTATATCAATGTTATGGTCTTTTAGGAGGTTCATCTATCTGAAGGTGATTTTTCCCAGTGTATCAACGGGTATTTTCTACCTCATGGTCTTGAATTTTTCCCTCATGGTCATGAAAGTTTCGCAGGCTTGAAATTTTCGTTTAGTTTTTTTCTGTTGTTGTTGTCTTTCCGATATGCTTTTAAATTGAAAATACTCTAAGTTTTTGTCCTAAATTTAGAAAATTTTAAAAATATCTTTTTTCTTTTAAATATATTTTGGATTTTTTTGGTTTTCCTCTATAGACTATTGGTTTGATTTCGGTATTTCAGCAATTGTTATTTGGTTGTTTTTTTTTGTTTTTTCTCTATTTACATTGTTAATGTGTTAGTGTGTGTGCTCTTCAGTGTAACGGTCCGCAGGTACTCCATCTCTTTCTATCCCAGCTGTGTTTTTTTTTTTTTATTGTTCCTGTTCCTGTTGCTCTTGTACTCTGCATTTCCGAACCCCAGCCCCGGCCCCCAGTGCAATAGACGACGAGGTGTTCGGAGGGAGGGAGAAGGGAGAACTTCAACCCCATACCGGGGTCCCAAAGGTGATAACTGAGGGTCCAAGTCTCTGGAGTATCAAATCAATTTCGAAATCAAACTCGGGTTCCTGCATGTCGAAGTAAAATAAAAGTTGGCAATATACGATAATGTTATTCTCAGGAGAAAATCTTCGAAGCAACTAATACAAAGTAATGGTTTTTTAAAGAAAAAGAAAACTATAAAAAATAAACTAAATTTTTCGTTGGAGTCAGAAAAATCTAAGTCCGAAGACAGAGATTTAATCTTCTTCTACCAGTTTCTGTTTCTTTTCCTTTCCTTTACCATCTTTCTACTGGTCAAAATGTGTTGTGGTCAAAGTGTGTTTGAAGAAACCTTGCTTATTGTTGTTCTTGTAAAAAAATCTCCAAAAAACAGTTATTTGGAAATACTTACTTTTAGACTATTTCGTTTAATATTAATATTTTAAATAAATTTCAATGAAAATTTTTCATCCTAGTAAAAATTACCTTTTTTCAACTTAACATTTTTTCATAATTGTAATTTCAATGAATCTTTTGAATTGGAACGGAAATATTTTCTTAAATCAATGTTATTTCTTTTACTCCTTTGATTCCTTTAAACCATAATGTTTGTTTTAAACTATTTGTTTATTTTTGTCTTTTAAACTATTATTTCTTTACACAATTCTACTTGAGGCACATTTTGTTTACTTAAAAACGTTCTTCTTCTTCTTATTCTTCAAGTTCTCTTGGATTCATTAAAGTTTTTCGTCTTTGACTTTTTCAATTGGTTTTGTATTTGTTTCATCACTTACAAGCTAAATATATGTATATATATATATATTTTGTTTTATATCTCTTTTGTTTTGTTTTTTCTCACTTAAACGCTGTTGTTGGCTTACACAAAATAATAGTTAAAAAATGTTAAATGTTGTTGTTTTGTTTTTGTTGTTGTAGTTGTAGTTTTTATAGTATAGTTTTTTAGTTTTAGTTGTAGTTTTTGTAGTTGTTTTTGCTAATTGATTTATCACCATTTTCTCGCCGCTTCCGACTTTCAGCTGACATCGTTCGACGTGGTCCGGCAACGCTGACGCCGACCTGACTACAGGGTGTTCTGCTTGCTCTCGCCGGACTTCGATGCGGAGGCGGGGCGGGGGCGTGGCCGCCGCTTCGGCTGCAGCGAGTAGAGGCGGGCGCTGCGGGTGCGCTGCGACTCCGGCGGCGCTCCATTGGGGGCGTGCGTTAATTGATAGCTGCGGGACAGAGAGAAAGAGGAAGAGGAAGAGAAAGAGGGAGTAAAATAAGTCAGAGAAATTAATAAAAATTGTCGGAGGTGTCGTCGTCGTCGTCGTCGTCGTTTCTGTCGCCGTGACTCACCTCAGCTCGAGCTTGGCCAGCCGCTGCTTCATCTTCGCCTGGCTCGCCGTGTACTCGGCCAAAAGGCGCGCCAGCCGCACGTTCAGATTCTCCACCGACACCTCCAGCTTCTCAATGCCCCCCTCGATGCTGTCGTGCACGCGCTGCGAATCTGCGAGACACAGAGTGAGGGAGACAAAACAATAGGAGATAATTAAAAAAGACTGTTCGAAACCATGCAGGGTCATCAAAGGCCCATCCCACTCAAGTCAACTGAACTGAACTGAACTGAACTCACCCGAGAAGACCTCCTCGTCGAGCAGGCCGTCCTTGCGCAACAACTGGCAGCCACGTTCGGTGAGCGTCGCTCGCGCCTCCGGGTAGTCGGCCAGCGTCTCCCACAGGTCGCGCTTCGCCAGGCAAAAGAGGTCCGAGTAGCCGAGCGAGCGCACGTTCGCCGTCCGTCGGTTGCCCGTCCGATTGCCGGCGATCTCCAGCACCGACACCTCGCCGAACACCGACCCCGCCCCCAGGGTGGCGAACACCGTCACCCCGTCGTCGGCGACCACCGACAATTTGCCCCGCTTCACGATGTACATCTCCTTGCCGACGTCGCCCTTGCGGCAGATGTAGTCGCCGGGGCTGAAAACCTGCAGCTTCAGCTTGAGGACGAGCGCCTCGAGCAGGCCGGGCTCGCAGTCGTGGAAGATGCGCACCTGCTTCAGCGTGTCCATGTGCACCTGGATGGCAATCTCCGCTTTCAATTTGTCCGGCAGGGCGGCCAGGACGCGCTCCTCGTCCAGGGCGCCGCTCTGGGACCACGTGTAGGCGAACCACCGGATGACGCGCGCCTCCAGCTCGTGCCCGACCCGCCGGAAGGCCATGTACTGCTTGACGCCGTCCATGCGGTTCTGGAATTCGACGCGAGCCACATTCATGTTCGAGATCATTGAGCCAATGTTACCTGAAGTGTACGAATGAGGTCAAGTGATTAGCGGAGGGGTCAAATGTATGAAGAAGAAGTCAAATGAATGGAGAATGGGTTCACATGAATGGGGAAGGGGTTCACATGAATGGAGAAGGGGTGAAGTGATAGGAGAATAGGTCAAAAAAGGAATGGAGATGAGGTCAAAAGATGAATGGAGAAGAGGTCGAAAGATGAATGAAGAAGAGGTCAAATGGCCGGAGAAGAAGTTCAAGTGCATGCAGCAGGGGACAAATTAATGTAGAAGGGTTCCAATGAATAGAGAAAGGGTTCACATAACTAACGAAGAAGGAACAGTAATGAGTAGGAGTCACCGCAGTGGTCTCAAGTTAAGGGCGGACTCAGTCCAAGCTTAAGCTAATAAAATGCCGAGGTTAAGAGAGGACCTCATTTAAATGTAGACAAACCATGCAGGAATTTCCTCTAATGGATTTTGCAGCTTCCTCTTAGGCATAAATAGCCGATTATAACGCCCGACGTGGTGAAGGCTAATTGAATGACCATCAAGGGTCGGTCATGGGTCCTGATGACCACCCGAATTATGAACAAACCGAACCCAACCGAACTGAACTGAACCCAATGCAAATATTTGACCCTCAATTATCTTGGAGGCTATTCATTATCGGTTCGACCTTCATCTCTTCGCCCAAGCCTGAATGCGGTGTGGCCTCGTGAAGACGCCTTCATCGTAATGGTGTTTGCACGCCTTTCGCCTGTTCTACGACGCCCCTCCTCCGCCTTCTGCCTGCTTGTGACGCATCGGCAAACACGTGTCTCGCATTAATCCTTCCGGCCATTCACTCGAACGAAGTAATCTGTCATTAGTCCAGTTCCGGCAGAGCGTCTTCCCTTGGTTTAGCCTCAAGAACGAAGACCAAGGCGAGAGGGACGAAGATTAAGGAGAGAAGAAGGAAGACCAAGGCTTGAGGAACCACGACCAAGGGGAGAGGAACCAAGACCAACGAGAGAGGAAGGATGACCTAGGCCAGCAGAAGGAAGACAAAGGCTTGGGGAATGAAGACCAAAGCTTGAGGAAAGAAGACCAAGGCTTCAGGAATCAAGGCGCAGGCGAGGAGAAGATATTCAGCCAGCGATGACTTCCGATGACGTCACCAGCGCCATTCCCGCTCCCCCGAAGGCAATCAATCGGCCGACATCGACCCAACTTCAACCAACGTCTCCACCGCAATGCAAACAAATCCTTTAATTCCTTCACAGTGTGAGAGAGGGAGAGACTGATGAAGAGAAGGAAGATGATTTTCTACTCACCCACGATGGTGGCGAAGATGAGGACGCCGGCCAGGAAGTCGGCCACGACGAACAAGTACTCGGCATCGTTCTCCGGCGTTGGCGTCTCCCCGATGGTCGTCAGCGTCAACGTCGACCAGTAGAAGCTGTAGATGTATTGTCGCTGTAGCGTGCTGTTCCGATAGCCATTGAGGTTGTAGACCCAGTTGTCCGTCCCAAAGCCAAGGGCGTAGCTAATGGCGAAATACATGCAGGCGTTCCAATGGATCAGCACCAAGATGGCCAGCACCACTTTGCAGATGCGGAACGCATTCGGGTACCCGGTGGCCGTTTCCGTTCGATCGAACCACTCCCACATGCGCGGCAGTCGCAGCAGTCGATTCAGTCGCACGATCACCGGACAGGGCAGGAACGAGGAGCTGCACGTGCTCGGCGGCCACCAGATGTAGGCCAGGTCGGTCGGCAGCATCGAGAGCACATCGATCGACCAGCCCTTGGTGGAGAAGTAGTGCTTGCGCAGTTTGTAGGCGTCGCGCACGAGTAAACCTTGCTCCAGGTAGCCTATGAGAGAGAAAGAATGGAAGAGAATGTGAGAAAATGTGAAATATTAATATTAGAAAAAAAGTAGTAAGGAAAGAATATAAAGGATGCCTCTGAAAGTCTTCAAATTAAACAATTTAAAGAGATGAAAATCCTTTGAAATGAATGAAAAGGGCTTGAAGAGAAAGATGGCTCATATGATCTTCCAATTAAACATTTCGGAAGAAATATTAAAGAGATGGAATTTTTATGGAATAATTGGAAGGAGATGAATATAAAGGATACCTCAATAATCTTCCAATTAAACATTTGATATTGATTTTTGCGATTGGATTCATATGAGAGAAACATACAATATGGAATTCTTATGGAAGTATATGAACCGAAACTATTGACCTGATAATCTTTGAATTAAACTATTGAAACTGTTTTTTATGATTGGATTGAAGATAGAGAAATAATAAAGCTATTTTAATCTTCATGATGAAATGAGAATATAAATTAAATTAAATAGAAAGGATGCCTCTGATAATCTTTCAATTAGACAAACGAAACTTCGATTGATCACTCACTAAGAATAATATAATAGAAAAAGAATAGAAGTTAAATTGACTCCAAATGATATATTCGAATATAAATTTGCCTCTTTGTCGCTCACTTGAACACACCGGAATATCGGGCAAATGAGTTGGAAGTCATTTCGACCTCATCTCAATTTATTTCACATCCGTTTCGTAGTTCGGTCGTTTGAATCCGTTGTCAGCTTGAGAGATGTATTTAAACCGGAAACTCCGAATGGGGGACGGTTATTAAAAGTTCCAACTGGCATTAAATTATTATTATTTTTTTTGTGTTCTGCTTTGTTTTGGTTTCAGTTCTTATGTACGAAAACAGACATGGACACTTACACACGGACGTCGAGAGATAGGAGGAGAAAAAACGGAAATGGCTTGAAAGAGACGAAGTTGCGGCCATTCAATGTTTCGAGCTGGTCGCTTCCGGTTCAAGGGGGCGGGTATTAGAGAGACAGATGGAGAGAGAGGGAGAGTGTGAGATAAAGAGAGAGGTAGAGTGTGAGAGAATATTTGGGTTTTTGCGGACGAGGTTCGACTTCTGAAAGGTCAAGGCTGGCAAAGTTGGCGCTGCTTTTGACAGGGATCCGACGAGGACCCCGAGGGCACTCATTTCGAGGACCAGACCGAGACAGAGCAGGAGAACGAGAACGACCGCGATGAGAGCGACAGTGAAAAAGTGTGAGTGAAATTGGGCAAACCATCGGAAGAGGGAGGGAGTAAAAAGAAAAAGAAAAAGAAAAAAAAAAGTATTTTAAAGTATCTCTATTCAGGGAGTTCGAAAGGGAGATTTAGCGTGATTCATTGTCGGAGTCGACGGACTCACCTTCGTGCATGTGAACAAGCGTATCGACTAAGTATATAAAATCACATAAATAATCCAGGAAGTACCACACCGGCGACGCCCGCTGATTTATCTCCCAGAAGACGCTCCGCCCCACCACGAAGATGATGTTGTAGAGCACCGCCAGCGAGACCACGGCCAGCCACTGTGGAGCAAATCACAATTAATTACATTGAAAAATTCATAAAAATTCGTAATATGTAGAATTCTAATTTTTGATTAAAATGTGTAAATTAAAATTAAAAATGTTTGGTCAAATTATGTAATTTATTTTTTTATGAAAAATTTTAAAATAACTTTTTTGAATAAAATTGTTGGTAGAAAATTTCAGTTATTTAAAAAATATTTTTTATTAAATTTTTTTAATTGACATTTCTTGTTCAAATTTGTCGTTAAAATTTATGAATTAAAATTTTGTAAATTAAACTTAAAATTTGATAATTCAAAATTATTGTCAAATTTATTAATTCAAATATGTTGTGAAAATATGTAATTTAAAATTAAGTAATTAAAAAATGTTATCAAAAACTTTCAAAAAAAAAATTATATAATATAAATTAATTACAAAATAAATAAGGAAATCAAGAAAAGAAGAAGATAAAAAGGTAGTAATAGTTATTGGTGACTCACCCTGTAGTGCGAGGGTAGTGATGGATTCACTGACAGTCGGTTGCACAGCGCATTCGTGCCCCGGATCTCGCTCGCGTCGGTGTCGTTGGCGCTCGGCCCCGTCGTCTGAGGGCCGACGAGGTTCTTGCCGATCTTGTCGGTGTTGTTCGCGTTCGAGAACTTCTCCAGGAACCAATCGGGCGGCTTCGCGCGACTTCGTTTCGTCAGGCGCTGCCGCAGGGCGTTCAGAGTGCGGCGCAGCGCCGAAGGTTTCGCGCTTTTGTTTTGGTCCTGAATGAAAAGAGAAAGAGAAATATGAAATACAGGCTGGAAAAATTATATTATAAAGTCCGAATAACTTCAGAACAATCAAGGCAAATTCAACTAAACCTTTCTAGGAACTTTTAAAGTTCTTTAACCGCATTAAAATTCATTTGAATATGTGTTAAATCGTCTCATTATTGAATCTATTTAAAGTTTTGAACACGATGTTTTTAATTAGTCTTTTCCATGAACTATCTCCAATTAAATCGACTTAGCATCGAGCTAATACTGAGAAGAGGTGAAAAATAATTACGGAAAACAGAAGTAAAAACAGAATTAAATGACTATAATAGCAAAAACATAACAGTAAAAGAAAATAAAAAATATAAAACTATAAAAAAAAAAAAAAAAGAAAATATAAAACTAAAATAAAACTTGAAGAAAAACTGACAACAAATATAGAACAAATTATAAAACAAACACAAAAGTAAACAAAAACAGAAAACAAATGTTGGAAAAATAAACAAAACAAATAAATAAAGAAACAAAACAAGACTAAGAAAACTGTGAAAATTTCGTGGAAAATAATGAAACATGAAATATGAAAAATCCCATGAAGATAAAAAGTTTTTGTACGCAAAAATTCTGGGAACAATTTCTTCGGTGCTTCTTCTTCTTCCTCTACTTCTTCAAAGCGGTGGAGAAACAAACTTTTTAATGTTATTTCATGTTTTGAGACGATTTGTTGTTGCAATTATCGATTATATGCAAAATAAGGCGGGTGAAACAGGCCAAAAGAGAGTGAGAAAGAGGGTAGGAGGGAGAGGTAGAGACAGAGAGAGAAAATGAAAGTGAGTGAGATTGAGAGGGAAAGCAACAAATATTGAGTTGGGGTCGAAGCGGGATGAAAATAAGTCTCGTCAAGGACTTAACCATAATTTACTGGGCATAGTTTTAGGCGCTTCGCATCGCCGACGCCTACGACGAACGTTGTGAAAGATGAGGGTGGGGAGGACGACGACATGGGCGACGATAAGGACGACAACAAAAAGGATGAGGAGGATGTTGAAGACGACGTCAGTCACAGACCAGCCGAGACGACGATCGACGGCTTGGGTCGTGTGAAGTTCATTCGAGGTGGAGCGGGTGGAGGTAGCTGGTGGGCTGCTGGGGTTGGGGGGCGTGACGAAAATTAATGCTCTGCTCAAAATTGGCTGCGAAAATGAGCCTGGGCCCCCACGTCAACTCATCGACTGATGAACAACAAGTGCGCCGTGGATCTTACAGGCGTCAATTTAGTCTGAAAGTGAGAGTGAGTTAGAGAGAGATGATAGAGTGAGTAGTGAGAGAGAGTGAAAGCGAGAGAGAGAATCATTGGGTGATGTTGCTTGGGGTTTCCTCATAATTAATTCTCACATTAATTCTCTCGAACACAATTAATCAAGTTCCGCTCGAGCTTTCGTCGACCGTTTTCAATTTTCAATTTATTAACAAATAAATAAATATTCGCGCAAAGTTTGTGTCTCGAGTGGTTTTTGTCAAATTATTATTCTCGCCAGAAACGACAGCGGATGACAAGAACAACCGATGGAACGAACGAAAGAGACAGCCAATGAGTGTCCTTGACAAATGTTTCTCTCGTCATTGTTGTTGGCTTGGGGTTGGTGTTGTTGCTATTGTTGTTGTGGTTATTATTGTTGTTCGTACGACAACTTCTGTGCGGAAATTAATTTAGCCACCGACTGTTGCCAGCCATCAACTCAAACCAGTCCTTAATCCAGCGGTTTTCCTCCATTTTGTCACTTTTAGCAATAAGCATCCGGAGATACTTCCGATCTCACTCACTCCCTTCCGGCTGAGTATTTTGTCTCTGTTTTGCTCGACCATCTCTCTTCCTTGCAATGCTTGCTTCACTTTGTATGATTTTCTCTCCTTAAACGATTTTCCCTCCTTGTTCGATTTTCTCTCCTTGTCCGATTCATTCGCATTGTCTGATTTGCTTTCTTTATCCGATTCGTTCTCCTTGTCTGATTCGTTCTCCTTGTCTCATTCGCTCCTTTAATCCCTCTCGACCTCCTGCATTCACTTTATTTCGTTTCGTTCTATTCAATTGGGATTTTATTTCTTTCCTTCATTCAGTTCTGGCTTTGTTCGATTTTATTGTCGTCTTTCCTCATTCATAATAAGTTCTTCTTTCAACGCAGTTCATTGCCTTCGTCGTCGCTTTCCTTCGTCTTGTACTTCTTTGTCTTCCCCTTCCTCTTCTTCGTCTTCCACTTCTCCATCTTCCTCTTCTACGTCTTCCTCTTCTGCCCCTTCTTCTTCTTCATGTTCTTCGTTTTCTTTTGAATGGACCTCTTTCTATCAATTCCCAAATATATTCAACTTTGGTTTCTTCGTTCTATCGTTCGGTCTCTGTTTATTATCTTCGCTCTCTTCCTCATAATCGTCTTATCGGATACGTTATTAGCTTCATTTTTGGTGCTCATTTGCGGTTTATTGCTCGTATCATCTCTCTTTCACTCTTCGTTCCTCGCTTTCTCCCTCTTAGTTCGTCTCCTTTTGGTCTCTTTTTGGTACTCACTATTTTATAGTCTTCTGTCTGTCTGTCTGTCTGTTTTTCCTTAGTTGGATCCTCATCCTTTGCACGTTCTCGACTTTCAAATTGTCAGCATGTTGTCATCCCCAGACAAAATGCAACTCAAGTCTCCACCTCACTCACTCGCCCACTACATCCCTCTATCGTTCTCTCTTTCTCACCCCGCTGACGTGCTTCTTGCTCACTCATCGCCCCCTCGGTTAAACTCCTTCGCCACACAACAAAAGCTCTTCTTCCTTCGTCATCTTTGCCGTCTGTCCTGATCCTTTTGCTTCTTCCACTTTTGCCTCTTGCCGTCGTTTTGTTCCTTTCATCCCCTGCTCGAGGATAACGGATTATGAAATCGAGCTCACATGACACAGTAATGGATTAATTTCTGCTCTTGACACATTAATGCCTTCATCGTCTTCCTCACTCTCTCTCTTTGTCTCTCGTTGGCCTCAACTTTGTCCTGCCGACATTCAGTGAGCTCTCACGCTCATCCTCGACAGGCTGCAGGTCAGGAGGTTTTGGGAGAGGGGGGGGAGGACGACTCGACGTGGTCGATCCTTGCTGCAATTTGTAGAATTCACAGCGGGCGCAAAAATCTCTCGCTTGGCAGGGAACCGCGAATAAAAGTTATGGCCCATGAAATATATGGTGATTAGCCAGCATTATATGGGCAACTGGGGAGGAGGAGTAATCGCTGATATTTAGCAACTCCATAATCTCTGCTCTCTTTTAAATGCATGCTTTTATTGAGTTCTCAGTTCTGAGTTCTGGATTTTATATTCACTTTCTACTTAAATGATTTGTATGAGGGTTCATAGATTATTTTACGACAGAAACTGATGAAAATGTATTTCAGATTCAGTCAAGAAAAAAAAATATTTTGAAGTCATTGCTTTTTTTCAAATTATAGTACATAATTGAACAATAATTAATTTCTGAAGAATAATTTAATAAATTATGTATTAAAATTTCAAAAATTCAATAACAATAAATTTCAATAGCACAGAAATAATTTGGTTTGAAATTATTGAATTCAATATTTTCATATTTTGAATAACAAATTTACGTATAATTCTTTTTATTAAGTTCACTTTAATAACAATTATTTTGTCTTTAATAACAATTATTTGTTATTTTGTTATTATATCAATTAGTTTATTATTTCTTCAGACACTTCCGTCTATATATCACTTTGAACCATTTACTTTGTAGAATTGAAATCCACATTTCCTTCACTTTGAAATTCTTCATTATTTAAAATATATATCCCCAACTCTTTAAAGAGTCTTCCTCTGAAGAAACCAAGTTGTCAACCCGACCAAGTGTGAGTCCTTTTTGAGTATTTACCGCTTCATTGTGTCCTGTGATGGCGGCGATGTCGATGGCCTGCACCATCCCGCCACGATCTCCCAGCGATCCCTTCGAGGAATGGACTTTGCGACGATTTTCAAAAATATTCAGAAATAATATTTGAATTAAATTTTATTTCTCACAACTTAATTTTGAACTTTTGAATTTTATTTTTTGTTTTTAATGTTATTTAGTTTTTATTACACTGAGTATTTTTGTGAAAATTTAATTTTTTTTGAAATATTTTTGAGGAAACTAAATTATATTGAATACGTTTAATTTTTATTATACTAAATATTTTTGTATATGATAAACTTTTTTAAATGTTTCTATTAAATTTTGATTTTGGTGAAATATTTAAGTTTTATTTTCCTGAATATTTTTGTATAAATTAAAATTATATCATTATTTTTGTTAAATATCTGTTGTTCTAATTTTTATTTAATCTCTATTTGTGATTCAATTAAAATTGGTTTTATATTTGAGAATTTTGTTTTTTCACAACTTGTGATTTCTGATTTTTTGTTAAATTTTCGTTATTTCCACCACGTTTTTGTGTTTTTTACCAAACGATTTAAATTCGATGGTTCTCACTGCACAAGGCGACGGTTGGATTTGCACTAATTTTCGACTTCTTGAAGGCACTCGACTCGCTTGTGGGAGGTGTTGAAAACCAACAACAAATAAGACCAACGACTTTAATTACAACAACAGCAACAATTGGCTGTACTACGATGTGAAGACGACTTTGAAATTTACAAAAAAACGCGAAAAACAACGCACACACACAGACAAAATTCGAACTTAAACCGATGCAAAAAATGGAAACCAACTAAAAAATGATTAAAATTCCGAAATTGTTTGCGATAGTTTATTGCGTTATTGTTGTTGTTGTTACTGCGGCCACTTGTTATTGGTAATGGATGTTGGTATTTTTTGTTGTTGTTGTTGTTGTTGCTGTTGTATTTTGTTGTATTTCCTTACGCGAACGCACTCAAAACACAACGCAGCCGCCGAGCTGCATTTAATCACTGGTCAATCAATCGAACGCACGTCGACCACCGCGCATGCGCAGCCTTTGAGAACGACATCGTCGCATGTTTACAGCTCTATTTAATTGCAGTATTAATTCGGGTTTTTTCCCTCTCTCTCTCTCTGCCTCTGTCTCTTTCTCTGTGTTTTTCCACCTAACTTGATATGTGTGAAAATTCGTTTGTAAATGGAAACTTGCTATTCACACTTGATTTTTTTAGGTTTTTTATTTTATTCGAATTTTTATCTTTTAGATCTTTTTATTTTAATGATTTTTTTATATTATTCAATTTGTATTTTATTTGAATTTCTCCTATTTTGAATTTTTTGATTTTTCATTTTTCTTCGATCTTTTATTTCTATTCGATATTCAATATTTTATTTTTATTCAATCTTTTATTTTTAATCGATATTTTATTTTTATTTGCTACTTTTTTTTTATTCAATCGATGATCTTGAGTTTTATCAGAAAAATCCCCGCTTGAGATTGTTGATTATTTTTTGTTGATTTGGGTTCGATTTTCCTGATGGCCTTACAAAGGTTTTATTTATTTATTATTATTGTTGCTATTGTTGTTGTTTTTGTAATAAAATCGTTTTCCGCGACCGTCGCGACGTTCGCTCCCGCTCGCACTGACAGCTCGACTGGGCATGTGTCAGTCGTCGGCTCGTCAGGTGTCGTCCGACGTCCGTCGACCGTCAAACGATGCGTTCGCCGGCGCTATTGAGGTAGTTATTGTTGTTGCTTTTTGTTATTATTGTTGTTTTTGTTGTTGTTGTTATTGTTTTGGCTACCATTCGACTATTGCTCAACAACTCCCAATGTTGGCTGCCATCAATTTGCATAAAATAAAAATTAAACGCATACGAAATAAAGTAGCAGCATTTAGCGAATTTAATTTTTTTTTTTTTCAACGAAATACAATTTACCGAAAGAATGTGGCTCAATTTATTGTCGCCGGGGCTAGAGAGAGAGAAAAAGCACTGAACAATGAGTGAGCGAGAGAGAAACACCGATGCCAACTCCACATTAATATTATTTTCGAAAAATCATCCTCAATGATGTCCTTTTTTCTTTCATTTAAATGAATGCGAAAAATTTTCGATACAAAAATTCTCTTTTGATCGTATTTTTGGAAAGAAAGTCGTATTTTTGGATATAACCTCGTATTTTGGATAGAAATTCGTATTTGTGGATGGAAATTCCTTTCGAAGGCCAGGATTTTTACGACAAAAATAGAAAATCCAGTGTGCTGGAGAAACAACGATATAATGAAGGAGTAGAGATGAGAGAACGTAAGGGATTTATGGCAGTAACAAGGTTATAAAAGGAGAAAAACATATCGTTGGTAAAGAGAAAAATTGGTTGGGAGAAATAGAAATAGAAAAAGTTGTGTAAACATTGGGAAGAAGTTTGTGGAAAAAGAATATGCGTATTATAAAGTTATAGAGAGAAACGTTAAAGGTCAGGTCGACGGGAATGTTGCCAGGAGATTTTATATATGAAGGATGATCAGATAATGATAGGAAAAGAAATTGCTTCTGAGTTTATTTTGAAGCTAAATTCATGTTAACATGGAAAACTATAATTTATATCTGGTCACCTTTTACAATGAAGTCGACTGATTACCGCTAGGGACGATTGATGATGATCTGAGAAGGAAGTCACGACAAGATCACGTGACGACGGCCATCCAGCGATTCTCAACCGAAACTCAAGGGGTTCAAGTTAAGTGTTGCACGATGCAAATCGTTGTCAGACGTCGTTTGTCATTGGCAACACTTGCAACGGTTGAACTTTTGCGATTGATGGGCTTTTTATTGGAGTTATTGTTGTTGTTAGCAACAGAAATCGTTGCGAGACTAGAATTTATTTATCTCTCTCGAAACAACAATGAGAAGAAGAATAATAACAACAATGACAAAAATAAAAACAACAACAATGACAAAAAAACAACAACAACACTTGACAATATAACAATATGAAAGAGATGAACCAGAAAGAGATAGATGTGTGAAAATTGTTTTCTTTGTCTAGACAAAGGATCCTTTTTGTTGTTATTGTTTTTGTTGTGAGAGATTTTCCAAAAAAAGTCTCAAGAAATATCGAGGAAATTATAAAACAAAAAAATACATGGAAAACTTTGTCATTATTGTTGTTGATGCATTTTTTGTTGCTTTATTCTCGTTGCATGTATTATTGCAGTTGTCTCTCTCTCTCTCTCATTGTTATCGCTGTTGTTGTTATTATTGTTGTTGTCGGTCTGGCCATTGACATTAACATATTTAACACATATTCGTCATTGTTTGTTGTTGTTATTATTGTTGTTGTTATTATTGTTATTGTTGTTGTTTTTGTTTTTATAGTTATTGCTGTTCCTGCATGCAGTAACTGCTTCTGACAGCTGTGAAAAATCGACGTCGTTGGCAACGCAAGCAGCAGCAGCAGCAGGCAACGCGAATTCCAAGCTCCGCCCTGACCATTGGCCGCTGAGTGATCGGGGTCCCGTTCACAGAGTGAGACGGAGAGAGAGAGAGAGAGGGGGACCGAGGGAGGAAGACAGAGATGAAGAAAGACAGAAGAGTGAGTGAGCAAGAGGAATGAAAAAGATGATCCCTGGAGGGCCCGACAAACCGAAACAACCGAGCGAGAGAGAGAGATAGAGAGAGAGAGAGAGAGACAGAAAGAAAGAGAGAGTGAGAGAGAAAAAAGAACATGGGAAAGAAGAAGGTCCGAATAATTGTGTCAACAGCATAAAATGCACAACATGTCGCTGAAATGTGTCAGACAGTCTGTGTTTGAGTGTGTTAGTGCGTGCGATTATATGATAGTGTGGGTGTAAGAGAGACAGAGAGGGGACGAACGAGAGGGAGAACGAAAGAGAGAGGTAGAACAAAATAGAAGGAGATAAAAAGAAAGAATGAGAGGGAGAGAAAGAGAGTGAATGAGAAAGAGATTTTGGGAGTGAGTCTGCAGTCAGTAGATGAAAGGAACTTTGGTCTGTGGGTGGTTTAACGGTTGGTAAGGGTCATATTTGTTTGTTGTTGTTGTTGTTCCCTTTTAGTCGTCGTTTTTTGTTGCTTTCTGGAATACCCTTGCTTGATGGCAACAGACCACAATTTGCAGATGGTCTGCAAAGTCTTTTAAAATTTGGAGCTTGTCGAAAAAAATAAAATACCTTGGAATCCTCACTTTTTTTCCTCATCTTTATTAGCACAAGAATTCTCCGTCCGTCCGTCCGCCCGTAAAACCTTACCCCTTGAAATTGACCCTTTGATTTCTCTTCATCCTCTTCCACAATTTATTTCCTCCATTTCGTTCGTTCGTCCGTCCGTCCGTCTGTCCTTCCCACACGATGTCCTTCAAAAGCATCGACTGTCGACCCACCGAGAATCGTCAGCCAACCACGCAATTAATTGGCTTCCGTCCATCCATCCATCAGTCTCTCAGTTCCTCCGTTCAATTGACCGTCGATCCGCCCCCACCTGTCTGCCATTGGGAGCCCGGGCGTCGTCTGAGTCGTCAAGTGAAGTCGAGTCGAGTTGAGTCGAGTCAAGTCGATCAATTAGTCGGCGATCAATTAACAAAACGCTCTACCGAACGAACAACCGGCTCATGACATAATTTTTCACCTTTAAATTTATTTAACTTCATTTTTAATACATTTTTAAGTATATCAATTGATTTGAATATTAAATCAATTGACCATTGAATATTTTGTATTTTTTATTTTTGATATATTTTTGTTTCATTTTATTTATTTTTTATTATATTTGAATTATTGTTGTTTAATTGCATTCATTTCATTTGCAATTTTTTCTTATTCAATATTTCATTGCTAATTTGATTCGATTGAATGTGCAATTATTTTTATTTTTCATTTTAATTCTTGAATTTTTTTATTACGTATTTTTATTTTATTATTTGTATTTCATTTGTTTATTTTTGTGAATTTCGCATTTTTTTCAAATTATGTTTTTGATATTATTTATATCTTATTATTTTTATTTCAATTAATTATTAATTAAACTTTTTATTTTTTTGCTTAATGTTTACTTGATTTGCGAGAATATGTCGATTTATTTTTTATTCTTTTAATGACTATTATTATTATTAGTTTCCATTATGTAAATATTTTCGTGTGCTTTTTTTGTCGGTTCTATTTTTACCTCCACTCGTCGGCCTGTTGACCCACTCTCTGTTGTGCATAACTGTTTCTGGTTGAGGAGAACAACAACAATTGCAACAACAACAACTATGGGAAAAACAACAACAACGACAACAACACCAACAGGCGGTTGCGATCGCGCACGTGATGCGAATCGTTATGACCACGAATCATCGTCCGATGGCCGAAAGCCATTTTGGCCTAAAACGCGCTTATGTTCGATACATCGTCGTTGTTGTTTTTGTTTTTTTTTTTATTGTTGTTGTTATTGTGAATGACCGACACCGCCAGGAAACCAAATGCCTTGGCCGAAACCGCAATTATCGTCGTTTTTTTTTCTTGTTATTTCTCGACGACTTCGCATTGACCTTGAGACCTTATCTGCATCGCCTACGAACGTCTTATCGTCGAAATATCGGGTCTAGTGTCGACTTAATGTGGCCATTAATTAATGATGGCGTTTAGCACGGTATCAAAACTCTAAATCGCCGCTTAGAGGTTGATCAGAATCTGAGACGTGTCGACCTAGTCGAGGAATTTTGACTCGAAGCAGGTCTTAAAGCCATCTCCAACTTTAGGACGACATTGGAGAGGAAGCTTTCGGAAGCCACGATTTAGAGACAACATCAAGGACTTGACTAAAAAGGAGCTAAATTTATATTTCGATGACTTCAATAAACTATAGTCCTTTTTCCTTATACAAAAACTTAAAACGAATTCAATAGAAATACTGAAAGAGATCCCAAGAGGAAACGACTTTCATGCAATCTCGACAATGTGAGATTGAGAAATAAAGAGAGTGTGATTGAGAGAGAGAGAGAGAGAGAGAGAGAGAGAGAGAGAGAGAGAGAGAGAGAGAGAGAGAGAGAGAGAGAGAGAGAGTGTGATTGAGAGAGAGAGAGAGAGAGTAAGAAAGAGACAGTGAAATTGAGCGAGACAGAGCGATTAAAGTTCTAGCGCAACGCCAGGTCACGTGACTTCGAGTCGATGCCAACAAGAATAGCTAATTCCGTTTTTGGAATTTCCTCGAATCCTCGCTTTTTCTGAGAATTTTTTTCAATAAACCAAACCACAAAAACCAAAAGATAGAAATCGATTGAGAGAAAAAAAAAGTCGACGTGAGGAATTTCCGGACGAAACTCGAGGCCGCCAAAATCCAAGGGGTCTGGGGGGAATCGAGGGAGTGGGCGGCGATGCCATCAGCTTGCGACGATGCGATCGAAATATTTTATTAACAAATATACATAATTCGCTCTGTCGAAAAACAACAACAGGTAGAACGATGTCTAGAACAAGAGAAACAATAACAATAACAACATTAAGTATTACAACAAAAACAGTAACTATTACAACAAAAACACTAACGATTACAACAACAAGGAGAAAGAATACAACATCACCCATCAGCCACACCATCATCTCTCATCACACTAAGCCATGCAGAATATTTTGCTCTCGTTGATTTCCATAGGAATAACAGAGCGAGAGGTTGGGTGGGGTGGAAAGAGAGAGACAGAGGGAGGAAAGAGAGGGAATTATTATGCCAAATGCGTTGTGACAGTTGCAACACAAACAAAAACCACAAATACCACAAAAAGAAAAAAACGAACAAAAAACAAAATAAAAATCAACAAACAAGAAACCAACAGAAAACAAAGAACAAACATAAGAATTTAAGAGGAGAAAAGGAAAGGAAGAGATGAGAAGGAAAAGAAGAGACGAGAGAGGTGAGAAGGTAGAGAAGAGGAGGAAGAGAAAAGGAGGAAGATAAGAGGAGGAAGAGCAAGAGGGGAAGAGAAAGAAGGATAAGAAAACAGAACGAGGAACAAGAATGGAGAAAAGAGAAGTGAAGAGAAGGGAAGAGAAGGGAACGACGATCGAAGGAACCGACTAAATAAACGTAAAGACAGAAATTGAAATTGTTATTCATGCGGCGAATGGAGTTTTCATTTTGGGCAAAAAAAAAATACAAAAATAATAACAATAGCTACAACCGCTCTTGGCCCACTCTGAAGGGCAACGAAGCGCAGGCGCATTGACTTTGACTTTGGACGGACAAATCGAGAAACGGACAGACAGCAAACGTCTGTCTGTCCAGACAGCAAATGAACGAACGGACAGACGACGATTGTCTTCGCCCACGGTTATCAATGAAAATTCGCACACGACACCCACTGAATGCTTCCACATCGACCTCATCCTCTCCCTCTTTCTTTCTCACTCTATCACCCTCTCTGTCTATCTATCCCCATCTCACTCTATCTCTTCTTCTTCTTCATTGTACTCTCTTTGTCTTTGTCTCGCTCGTGGTCTGGTTGATTTATGGCACTTCCCCGTGTCTATTGACGGCGGTTGACGCATTGCAGACCGTTTTCGATGCCTCGCATGTTTGTCAAATAGTTGGCAACAATTGCAACAAAAACAATAACTACAACAACAACATTGAGAAACCATCAACCAGTATCGACTTCGTCTGTGGTGGAACAATAACAACAACACACATCAAATATCTACATACAGTAGTAATAGCTAAAATATTTCTAACAACAAAAGTAACGAATACAAAAGCAACAAAAAACCAATGATTACAATAATAACAATTACAACAATAAGAAGAATTTCAATAATAACAACAACAAAAACAATTAAAACAACAACAATTAAAGCAACAACAACGGTAAATACAACAAATACAGCTAACTACTATTGGCAGCCTAAACATCAATTGTCAACTCGTGCAATTAATGTAACCTTGTGAGTTGTTGTTTCTTTTATCGTTATTGTTGTTGTTTGTTGTTGGTTTTGCTATTATTATTGTTGTTGCTATTGTTTTTCCTATTGTTGTCGCTATTGCTTCTTCTATTATTAGTATTATTGCTATTGAATTTGCATAAAATTCCGGTGAGCAACGGCAACCCCCTCATCGTGAGCCCCCATATCGTGAGTTCCCTTCGATGAGTCAGACAAAGACGAATTCGGACTGCGTGCGACACTCGAAACACTTTGAAGTGGGCGGCAAGGGTTGAACTCAGACTCAGGTGATGGTAACGTGTAGAGAGAGATATATACAAAGAGTGAAGAAGAAGACGAAAGAGGATGAAGCAGCCACAGAAGCTGCGGTTGTTGAATTCATCGAAAATGTCTGCATGTCTGACACTTGAGGATGTTCTCGAGTCATGTCGAATTATGAAATTTAGTATTCCAAGAAGATGAGGATTATGAGGAGGCGAAGAAAGAGAAGGAAGAGGGGTTGACGAGGAAGAGGAGGAGAGGTTGACGATAAAGAGGAGGAGCGTTCGACGAGGAACGGATCTTGATGTGAAAAGCAGAGCATGAAACGAAGGTTGAGAAGAAGAGGTTGGGAATTATTGTTCTCATGGCAAGGAGGCTACTTCGACCGGCGATGAAGGCAAGCCAATGACCAAGTGGCCACTCCTTCATTAAGGAGTTACTATGAAAACCAGGCGACCTTCGGACACCAGAGTTCAGCCGGCTTTTATGGAGGATGATGGTACCACATGTTGGTCTAAACCATTTTGCCATCCACATCATAAGAATTGTTGCTTTTGGCGTTATCGTTAGTTCGAATCGTTTTGTTGGTGTTTGCAAGTTTGTTATTGTGGTTTTTGTTGGTGTTTTCGTGTGTGTTATTGTGGTTTATGTTGTTGTTATTGTGGTTTATGTTGTTGTTATTGTGGTATGGTTGTGGTTTCTGTGGTTGTTTTTGTTATTCTTACTACGATATTCTCTCGCCCTCGATCAAAGTTCATTCACTCAACTCAGGCGTCAACTAATGCTCCGCAAATTCTCATCCATTCGATGATGGGAATTTGAACTCATCGCACACAAACACACTCACGCACTGACACCGACATACACAAACACTCACATATCATCACACAGTACACAGACAGACACGATGAGTTTTCCAGAAATTTCGTTGTCTTTTCGGAAGCGAGAAGCTTGAAGAAGTGAAGAGGTTAAGAGGAAGTTTCTAGAAAATACATTAAAAATCACTTCGACTCTTTATAGTCCCATCCTTAACATTTTATTTTGTCTCACAATCACTCTCCTCTCTCTTTCTCCCCTCCCTTCACTGATAAAGAGTTCATATCGACTCTTTTTGTGATCCACTTGACTCCTGCGGGTCGATATCATTGCTTAAATTCTCACTCACTCTATCTTTCTCATTCTCTCACTTTACCTCTCTCATTCTCTCTCTTTATCTCTATCACTCTTTGTCCTTCTCCAAGCAAAGAGCTTCAGTTTTAAATCCCTCGTTGTCTCATTGTGTGCAAAGCATTCGAGGCGAAAACCAAAGAGCGATGCTCGAAGGATTCTCTCGTAAAAACCATTCAAGGAAAAGAGAGAGATAATATCCTTGCATGCGCCGCTTTTTGACCCACAACGAACAGGACACGTTGTTCACTTTATTCTCTCTCCCTCTCTCTCTTTCTCAGACTCTCTATCACATTCCCTCCCACAGGCGTTCAGTTTCGTTTGCTTCGTGTCCGAGTCCGGGATGAAACAATGGAACCTGTGAAGCGACTGGTCCAATTATGGTCAGGCAAAACCAGTCAAACGCCTCCCCCCTGCCACTCCCACCTCCACCACGCCCCTTGGCGATGAACTCGAGTCACACCTCGGACCATTGCCACCCCCTCGTCCTGTGGGCGCTGGAACTGTGCACTTTGACTTGGTCGCGTTGACCTCGGGGTCGCTTTATCGAATACGCATAATTCGGTCGATTACACTACAACAACAACAACAACAACAACAACGAAAACGATGGTAACAAAATTGACAACAACAACAAAAACAATGGCATCAAAATTGACAACAATAACAAAAACCAATGGCAAAAAAACAATGAGAACAAAATAGGCAATAACAAAAACAATGACAACAACAATCTTATGGTCAAAAACATTGACAATCATAAGAGAAACAACAACAAAAACTCCAAAATTTACCCATTCACAATAACGACAAAACAGACATTCACAAAAGTCAAAGAGAGAGAGAGAGAGACAGAGAGACAGTAACAGAGACAAAGTCAGTGGAAACTCGATGAACTTCGCGGTAGCAGATAAAAATGTTTTTCACTTCCAGTCGATGAATATGCAATAACAAAAATAACAGAATAATAATAACAAGAAATCCCACAATTACAAAAAAAAAAAACATTCAAAGTTGCATCCCTCTCTTTCTCTCTCTCTCCCTATTTCTCTCTCTTTTTTTAACTACCTATCCCCCTCCCTCGATGAAAAAAGTTGTGGCGAAAACTTTTATTGCAATCTCATGCCATCTGGAGAATGGATTGAAATACTTTTGATTTTCTCTTCATCTCTATTTTTCACTCTCCCTCTCTCTTTTTCTCTCTTTAAAAAAAAACGCCAACTCATCAATATGTATGATCGGGTGCAACGTCATAAGGAGAGGACTGTAAAAACAACAATAACAACAATTGGTCCTCCCCACCAATTGAATTGCAAATTTTTGTGGCCCTCTCGTGTCGTCCGCAGAATCGCGAATTCGTCCCTTCGAGTGACGTCACTCGATGAGGCCGTCGAGGACAATTGTGAGGATGCTGGAGGTGATGGGAAGAATATTGATGAAGATGACAATGATTATAGAGAAGGCCATGATTATAGAGAAGGTCTTGATAATGAAGATGGTCATGAAGATGCTTCACAGTATCATTTGACCGCTCTAAACTGTCTCATTAACGTCATAAACTGGGGCTTAAGTTTATTTTTTTTTGTTTTCTCTATTCTTCTAGAGTGTTTTCGAAGCATCCTGGGGGGCGAAGAAGTTGGTAACAAGAGCGTTTAAGGAGGAGAGAAGGAGAGGAGAGTTGAAGAATTTGAGGAGACGCGAAGAATGTGGAAGAGACCCGAAGAACGTGGAGAAGACCCCGATAATTAGAGGTACCGCGGGAACCATCGCCGTGAGTTCAACGAATACTGAGAGCTATAAAATGAGCTCCGAAAAATGAAACCAGCCCAGCACTTGTCTGAAGCCTTCGCGAACGGGGCGTCAGCATCATAATGTTGTTGTTATTTTTCACAGAGTTGTTGTAATTTTTCACTGGTTGTTGTTGTACGTCCTTCTATTGTTGTTGCCATTATGATGGGGCGTTATGAATCCTCGCGGATTACAAAGGTAAATCCCGACATTACAAGATTTTCTCCGGAATTTTCATCATCGTGCCTTTCTTCCGCTTTTCATCGTCGTTCTCGGTTGGCCTTTTTCTTGCCTTCTACACTTTTTTATTCCGATTTTATTTTTTTTTTTCTCATTTCATTTCTTTTATTTTTTCTTTTCTTTTCATTTCATTTCTTTAATTTTTTTCTTTTCTTTTGGTTTCTTCTCTTTCGTTTTCATCACTTTTTGGTCTTTAAGAAATTTTGTCTCTGTTGCTTTTGTTGCTCTCGCTCTCCATCCCATTGTTGAGTGCTGAGGGAGATATCAAAATTGTTTATTCTGACATTGAGTCGTCTTTTGCACGTCTTTCGTCACACGTCCTTCATCCTTTTCTTTCCATCCATCGTCCAATGTCTTCCAAGTTCTTTATGAAGTCACTCGGAGATTGTTGCAGTGGTTGTGGTAGGAGTTTATATTGGTAGTTGTTGGTGTTCGTGCATTTTGATACAACGGCATCACGAACGGCTTCATTCAGCATCAAGACGATGTCTCATTCTACATTTCATATCTCTTTCTCTCTCTCTCTCTCTATCTCTTACACAATCTGATGCCATTGACTAAAAGTCTTAAAGATTTCGGAAAAAAAGTGAAGTCTTTTAAAAAGAGAAGATATGAGGACAGAAGAGGAGAGAAATTGAGAGAAGAGAAAAGAAAAATAACTTTTTAGTATTTGAACCCGCAGTTATTGAAAGATACAAAAGATCGAATCAGTCGAAATCCGCAGATTGAGACGGGATTTGACAAAAGAAACTCAAAATCGAGTCCAACCAAAATGGAGTGATTGCATTTCCGGTCGAAGGAAGCGGTCGTTTGGAACTTCTCCTCTACTTCCGAGGAGTAATTTGGTGAGTGGGCGTGGCAAGTGCGATTGGTTCGAGTGGGCGACAGTAATTTCGTATTTTATTTGCGAATTTAAATACGAATTGAATTCGCCGCGCTTTTCCAATAAATTGATAATTGACCACAATCGAATTTACTACTATTTTAAGTAGGGAGAGAGGAGTGAAATTTAGTGGGAAATTTGGTGCAAAGGCAATGAAATAAAATGGCGAACGTTCTTGTTTTCCATTCCAGTCGAGCTGCGAATGCGAGCTGATTTCAATTATTTTCATCGATGTTTTGATGAATTCCACTTGACTACGATTTGCTCTAGTTATTATTTTGCTGTTGTTTTGGTCAGTTTAATTGATTTTGTGTTTTTTTTTTTAATTAGGCGCGACCGATTTCCCGAAATCAAATGTCCTTCGGGGCGATTGACATTTTTTATCCTATTCATTATCGAGAGTTTAATTGAGTTTCGATTGCTTGCAACCTTTTTCACTTTTGATATTGTTTTGGCTTTTGATTAAATTTTAATTAGCAGAGTAATTTTTGATGATTATTTAGATTTTCATTTCTTTTTATATTGGTTGAAATGCTGAGAGTTCAATGAACTTGGATGAATTGAAATATTTATCGATTGAAAAATTTTCAATTGAAATATTTTCGAATTAAAATATTTATGCATTTTTTACGATAAATTCAAATTTGTTACATAAATAATTTTATTTATTTAAATTTTTTTTTTATTTATTTAAATTTTTCGCGATTTTTAATTATTTTTTTATTTTATATATTTAAAAATTTCACTTTTCACTTCACATTTGTAATTTTTTTTTATCAAATTTATTTTCTCACTTGTTAGTCGATTTTATTGAATTTTAAATATTTTTCAATCGCGATTCTATTTTTCAATTTTGAACACATCCTCGTTTTAGAGTTGGCTTTTTGACACTTCCGCTGTCATTTTCGCGTGTCGCCTTCGATGGGTTCCGCCCCCCGAATGTCGGTCGCTCTCGTTCTCGCTGTCGCTGTCCCTGTCGCAGTCGCAGCGGACACGAGTCGCGACTCGGCCACAGACATCGCTCTCGACACCTTGCGAAGGAGGCGGCGAAGGACGCGACTTCTTAGTCTTCTTCTTCTTCTGGTTGTTGTTATTACTTTTGTCGTTGTTATTGTTGTTATTATTCTCGTTAAAATTGGTGTTGTTATTTTTTTCATGACTGCTTTTGTTTATCATCATCTTGCTGTTGCTGTTGATATAGTTCTTGTTCTTAATGTTGGGGTTCCTCATGATGTTGTTGTTATTGTTCTTGCTATTATCATTGAATGTTGCTGTTGTTGTTATTGTTTCTGTTGTCATTTATGGAGATGTTGTTGTTATTGTTAACCTTCGTGCCAATGTTATAATTCAAGGTGGAGTCGATGAGGGTTCGTCGCGAAATGGCCAAAAAGTAAACCAATTAAAGGACAAACGGACCCAGACACCCATCATCTTGTGGTGGAGAAACAGACATAGAGAGAGGTGGAGGGAGAGGTAGAGAGGAGGAAGAAGAGGGGGAGAGAGATAGATATAGTAAAAGAGAGGGATAGTGGGAGATGGAGACTGATAGAGTTGAAAAAAGAGGTTAATTTTGTGCGTTTTATCAAGAGAAATAATAGTGAGAACAAGAGAGTTCGATTGAATAATTGGTAATCGAAGAAGGAAGTTTCGATTGGAAGTTGAAATTTTCGAATAAATATGGATTATACTGATGTAAATCAGTCTACATAAATTGATTAAGATTCCAATTTAATTTTAGTTCAAAATTTAATATCGTTTCAAATTTAGTAAAAATTTGTTATTTTATACGTTGATAAATAATTAATTTTTTTCATATTTTTTTTTTCTTTAATATTATTTCTATTGAAAATATTTTTTTTTATTTTTATAATTTTTTAATTTTGAATTTTTTGATTTTATTTTTTTTTTATTTTTATAATGATATTTCACTGTTTTTGTTATTGATTAATTGAATAATTCGGATAATCGGATTTTCCTCTTCATCACTCTAGGTTTTCGTTAAATGTTTCCTCCTCCCCGCTCTGCCTCCGCTTCGCACGAATCATTTGGCAATCGACCTATCGCGCGACCTCTCGAATTCGCGTGAAGCAATTAGAAGTCGACCGCCCCTCGCCACGCCCCTCGCCATGCCACCCAGCCAATCTTCCACCTTTCTTTCCCCACCCCTCAGTTCCTTGGCAAACATGCAGAAAACCTTCGCCTCAAGTTCGCTACATTTTATCTCGCTATCTCTCGCACTCTTTTATTTATCTTGCTGCTTGTCACGTCTCTCTCACTCTCCTCTCTCTTTCTCGGTTTTTCTTTCTCTCTCTCTCTTGGTGTGTCGCCGGTCACCCTGGCCCTGGCCGTGTTGCTTCTGTAATTGCTCAATAGTCCTCGACAGGATCTCAAGTACAAACAACACCTTCGCAATCGACTCAATCGACTCCTTGAGAGCGACGCAGACAGGCGGCCAAAGTCCTTGGCGTGAATGTCGGCGCCGACGTCGCTGCCTTCGATGACGACGCAGCGGTCGACGTGGACGAAGTCAAGTGAAAGGCAAGCAAGCAAGAAAGAGGTAGCTAACGGTAATTACAAGTTCCTCCTTTGAGTCAACCAGTGGATAAGAGCAATAAGAAGAGAAAAAAAAAAAAAGGATACATTCGATGACTTTGAGGTGACCAGGAGTGACCAGAAGGCTAAACGAAGGACATCAATGACGACAACGAGAAGGAAGAGACGATGATCCTGAAGAATAGGAATACGATGAAGGAGAAGTGGGCGATAGACGTGATAGAGAAGCAGTCGATGATAATGAAAGAGTGAAGGGCAAGGATGGAATACAAACGACAAAGGATGAAGACAAGGATGAAGAACCAGGGAGAGTGGAAGAAGGAAGGAAACGATGGACAATCAGGGGGAGTGGAAGAAGGAAGGCAAGGATAAACAACCACGGCGAGTGAAGAAAGCAAGGATTTACAAGGATGATGATGATGATGACAGTCAATCAAACGAAGCACCCAGACACGAATCGTCTCTGGATTCTGGACTCATTCAAATGGACGTCATTTGAGATGAAATCACGCTGAGGACGTTGACAGGAGGACAGCAGGTGGAGAGGGAACCGGAGATTGTTTTTGACCAGGAGTAGATGTTGGCCAGGAGTTGGCCAAAAGGGGCGGCTCAAATGGTGCTGGCAGTCATTTCTCAAATGATGAAACAAAGGAGGAGACGCACGTGTGGCGCGAATGAATGTGAGAAAATAAAAAAAAGCATTGGCCGAAGAAAAATAATAGGGAAGTATAAGGAAAACAAATAGATATAAACACAGAAAACGAATAGGAATAAATATAGAAAACTAATAGAGAAAATATCATTATAAAAACATAGTAAAAATCATTATAAAAAATCTATAAAAAATCATTCTACATAAAAAACATAGAGAACAACTTTGCGATAAAAATAAGGAACAGCATTGGGATAAAAATAAAGAAACAAATTATGAAGCATGTTAAAAAAAAACCCAAAGAAATCCGATGTGAAAAAATCCAAAGAAAAAAACATAGTGAGAAACTTGGTGAAAATGCCAGAGAAAAAGTGAAGTGAGAAACTTGGAGGAAAACATAAGAATAGAAAACCCCTGTGAAGGGAAAAAATCACAGAAAGTTGAGACGTAGAAGAGAAAAGTGGAAAAGTTCTTGGAGTAAAAAGCGTAGCAAAACGCAGAAAAATAGCATCGAAGACGACGTAGAAAAATCATAAAAAATGAACAAGAAAGTCGAAAGAGAGAAAATCGAAAAGTTCCTCCTACGAACTCAATGATTAATGAACAGCTTCGATGTTTCTGATCGTCCGGCAAACTATTTTTGTCATCCACCCGAGGACGAAGGACCAAGACTTGGCATCACTCAATTATAAGTCGATTTACTTGTCACGTGGGAGGTGGAGAAACTCTTACAAAAGGAAAATCTCAGATATGAACAAAGGGAAATCGCTTCACTTCACTTCACTAATTGCAGTTAATTACGAATGACGTCAGAAGGAACTCGTCACAAAACAATCGGAAAACGGAAGTCATGGAAGATGAAAGCCTCGTGGCGATATAATGGAACCTCTTTAAGATCGTAATTAATTCCACTAAGCATCCGAATCCATCTCTTAATGAAGTCTGAAACTCAGTCGTCGGGAGTCTGCAAGAGATCCCTTGAGAACAGCAGCAAGGTCTTAATCTGCATTTAATCCACCGCCCTCATAACAATGGCAAATGTTCAACCCCTTTAGAGTCCTTTGGAACCACCAACCGGAACTTTAGAGAGAGATAGAGGACAATCAGACGGTCAGGATGCACGTCACGTGGTCGGTCCTTCAGCTTCAGTTGCTGCCGTCGCAATTTGTCGTCGTCGTCGTCGTCGACATCCACGAGGGACACGAGGAAGCCGAGAAAGAAAGAGTGTCGAAGAATATGAAGAGGAGCAACGAAGACGAGGAGAAGGAGGAGGACGAGGGTCGAAGAAGAGGAGGAGGGTCAAAGAAGGGGATGAGTGACAAAGAGAAGAAGAACAAGTTGTGGCACGAGGACGCAATGCAACCGTGCAGAAGACGCAGCCAGACTGAGAAAACATTTCGAGGAAATGGATCCAATGGAGACGTCTACGAGGGAGAAAGAAAGAGATGGGGGGAATGGATAAAGGAAGGAAGAGAAGAGTAAAGAAGGAAATCTCAGACTGTCTGTCAGACTAACGAAGAGCGGCTGCGGCAAAAAGTTAATCGAAACAGCTTTGGCACAAATGCTGCAATAGGAAGAGCATGAAAGAAGGCTGGAGCCAAGGGCCAGGGTTGAGAGAGATAGAGAAACAGGGCGAAGAGAGATAGGGTGGGTGAGAGAGAGAGAGAGAAAGGATGAGTGAGAAAGCGACCATGAAGGAACCAGGGACGACACCGATAGTTGTCGAGGGACACCGAAGGAAATATGGAGGTAAACACGGCCACTTGTTTACCGATTGAGGATGAGGTAGATAGAGGAAGGTGAGCGAGAGTGAGGAAAGGAAGGGTAAGGAAAGGAAGGTGAAAGAAAACGAAAGAGAAAGGTAGGAGGAAGACGAAAGAGAGGTAGTGGGAGAGAGAGAGTAGAACGATGGAGGATCTCGTCTACGTTTGCTCTTGAACTTCGCCCTCGCCGGCAATTTGTCTCGCTCGAGATTCTGCAATGCACTGTTGCATGCGGTCGCCATGCATTTTTTCTCCTCTTTCTTTCTCTCCCTTCCTCTAACTTTCTCCGGACTCTGACCATCACCCATCCTTCTCCCTCTCTCCCTCTACCACTGACCATCGCTCCTCTATTTGGATGTTATTTCACTCGATTCACTCAGGTTTCTCGTGTTTGCTCAATTGCCAAGCAAATGTCTGCCGTGCCCCTTATCTCTCTTTTCTCTCTTTTTCTCTTTCCTCTCTCTTCTTCACCACTACCCCCATCAGTCTCTTCCCAAGGATTCGTCCTCGTCCCCTTTTCCCGTCCTTGTCCTTTTTCATTTTTACTACGACCACGACTTGTCGTCCTCTTCCACAATTTCTGCCGTGCCGTTTTTAATCCTTGCAACGCGAGGTCCTTCCCTCAATTACTCAAAGTGCTCCGGGGCTGTCGGTGCTTCAGAAGATCCGCTCCATAACCCGAAGGTCCACCCTGATTAGAGTTTTGAGTGAAGAATCGACGGAACTGCGAAGTGGATGAACAAATTAAGGAAAGGATGAGGAAGGAAGGAAGGACAAAGGAAGTTGATTGGAGCGAAGAACGTTGAATGGGTGAGTGTTACATTTTTCAAAGGTTGAAAAATGTAGACAAGATCAATAAATAGAAGAATTATAATATAAAATGATCGAAACAACTCGAAAGATTCAAAACGGAAACAATATTTTATTTTAATAAAGAAATGTTTATAACAATAAATACATAGTTAAAAATTCAATAATATAAAATTAAAAAAATATAAAATTCCAAAGTATATTATGCTCAACATAAAAAGCATAAAACATACAGATCAATTTAGAAATTCACTGAGCATTTGAAGAATTTCAAAGAGTTTTCGGATTCACTTAAATTGAAGGAAGCAGATGGAAGAAAATATAACAGAATTCGTAATTGGGAATGATTTTCATGCATAACATGGACACGATTTAGCAACGATTTAAGAGGTCTCAGAATCGAGACCTGAATCGTGATCCCAAAAGAACCAGGGAAAATGTTTCACAAGGATGTTCACAAAGACCTTCATGAGAATGTTTTTTACAGGGATATTCCCAGGAATGTCCACAGAGATGTCCTCGGGGATGTTCACAGGGATGTCCACAAGGATGTTTGCCACAATGTCCTACAGCAGAAGCCCACGATGTCGGCGTAATACAGAGAGGCAAATAAAGAGCGAGATAGAGAGGAAGAGCGAGGACGACACGATTCGATTAAATGATTGAGCGCGGAGTGAAGCGAATGCGGTAGAGTGTTCATAATTGACAGTTACAGTGATCGACCACAGACACAGGTGAATGCAAATGCACGCCCACCTGCACAACAACAATGACAGTAACAACAACCGCAACAACAACACCATAAAACACTCACACAACTACAGGTAGTTTGATGCTCACCTGGCGCGTGGAAAATTCAATTAATTAACTTTTTGTAAGTATGACAATGAAATCGGAAATGTTAAATGACAAAACAACAAGTGGAACTATTACTAGGAAGAAACAAGAACAACGACATATAATGACAACATTGTTACAATAACAACAATAACAAGGATAATGTGGTAGAACTGAAGAAGGAGAAAATTCATAGAACAATTAAAATAATTCAGTCGATTGAAGTGTAATTGTATGTAGTTCTTGTTGTTTTAATTGTTGTTGTTTTAATTGTTGTTGTTTTAATTGTTGTTGTTTTAATTGTTGTTGTTTTAATTGTTACTTTTCTTGTTGTTGTTGTCATTTATCCTTTTGCTGATGGATGAAACAGTTCCCAATTCCCTGTAGCGTGCACCACAACGATGCACACAGAGAAGGCGGAGGAGGACGACGACGTGGGCGTATCGATTACGTTGATCATCACTGTGTGGGTGTGGAGCGAGAGAATGATGGAGTGAGAGTGCGACAGAGAGATAAAGAGAGCGACTAAGAGCGATTGAGAGATAGAGAGTCCGAGTGTGAGCGAGATAAAGAGAATCGTCCCAGTAGCCAGAAGTCTCTATGGCCATTAATTGAAGGCGTGGGCCGAGGGTTGAGACAAAAACGAACGCAACAGTAATTTAATTAAAGGACATCCCGGCGAGGACGGCCAGACGGCAAATGATTGATGAAAGAAGAACAAGGAAAAGAGATAACACCATGGGAATAAGAAAAAGAGATAACACCATGGGACACCAAGAGGGATAGAGGAAAAAAGTGAGAGAAAGAAAAATGAAAGGAGAGTGAATTGTGAAATTAAATTTTAAAGACAACCCGATCAATTTTTCAGCTCATAAAATTCGAAACCAAAAATCAATTGAGAACCACTCGGGAGGACTCAGATTCCTCTCTTTCTCCACTTCCTCTTCCTCCACGTTCTCCTTTTCCTCGACTTCCTCCACTTCTTCTCCTTCCTCTTCTCGTCCTTCTCTCTATTCTCGATTCCCTCTGCAGTCGATGCCCTTCGCGAAGTTCTCGAGTGTCTGCAGTGACCCGAATTGCATCCTCCCATCATCGGCGGGGTTGGGGGCGAAGGGATCCAGCGATCGATGCCGCAAATTGGCACGAAATCAACTGATGAAAATTAACCCCAACCGACAGGGGGATCGGGGCAGAGGAGGCTGGGGTTGGATGACGCGAGAGATAATGTTCCTGGCAGAAGGTTTCATGTATAACATAAGAACTTTTTTCCTCGCAAATTTTTCGCTTACACTCTACTCGCTTCCTACTTTCTATTCGAATGTTCGAATTTTTCCTATACACCATCACTCTACCTCTCCACATGTAGAATTGAGGATTTTAAAAAGTGTTACTCATACGCCTTGGTTGTTTATCAATGATTTGTTCAATTACCTGATCATTATTTTCACATTCAGTGGAATTAACAATATTAAAGTATATTAAATTATATTAATCACTCGCCTCGTTGTCAGAAGGCCTTATAATTGCATCACAAATCCTAAGACACCTCTTAAATCATCACTTAAATACCACACTAACTTTCTTCGGTTTCTTCAGTCGCTGTACAACAACAACAACAATAGCTCTTCACGAGCGATTTGAAAAAATATCTCGCGAGACCACTCAATTTCGATGATTATGAACATTTTTCAAGTGGAAGACTACATAGAGAGGGATGAAGAGATGATGAAGAAGAGGGTGGGTGAAGAAGAGAACAGGGATGAAGTGAGAATGAGGACGAAGAAGAGAGAAGCAGGGTGAAGAAAAAGAGAAGGAGGCTAGAGTGATGGAAATTGGGTGCGAGAAATATCTGGGTCATTTAATTATGTGGAAATTCTGGAGGGACCTCTTGAATGCTTTTAATCTGCTTAATTTTCTCACTTTCAAGTTGGACACCTCGGGGTCATCGTGACCGTGGAGAGGAAACGGAGGAAGGGACGAAGGAATGAACGAAGAATGGGACGAAGGATGGGACGAAAGAAGAGAGGAGTGAAAGGCGAGAAAACCCGGAGTGGTGAAGCCTTGGGCGGATGGCTTCGAGTGACCGAGGGAAGTGGAAAATTTCGGCCGATGAGAAAACAATTTATCACCATCACGAGTCAATCTCTTCTGAGTTCGCTTTCAGCAACAACACGACAACATGACTGAGAGGTGGAAGGGAAAAGTTGATGATGTGACGGAGAAGAATAACAGCAGGAGGAAGAAGAGAAGCAGGTGAAGGAATAACTTGAGGAAGAATAACAACAGGACGAAGAACATCAGAGATAAGAGAAGTAAAAAATAAAAGGAGCTGGAGAAAGTGAAAGTTAGGTGAGTGTATAGCCATCAGGTTAAAAGCGGGAAAAATGAGAAAAATGTGAAAAATTGATTTAGAGTGAAAAATCCATGAAATATGAAGGAGAGTGAGTGAGTGAGTGCGATACAAGCATAAAGAAAGAACCAAAGAAAACCATAAAGTGATGGACAAAATAAAATATGATGAGAAAAACGCTTCAGAAATTTGCATCGTCAGGACAAGAGATGCAGACACATAGATAAAAAAAGAGATAGAGCGATGGGAAAGATAAGACAACCTAAGAGTGAGAGCGAGAACAAGAGAGATAGAGAAAGAGAGAGAGAGGGAGAGCAAGAGAAGCAATCAGAAGAGTTTCAGAAGAATTAAATAACATGGAAATTGTGAGAAAGTCTGGAAGTCTCTTTAGGTTTTTAGAGTTTTAGTCAGGACGAGGTCGAGGTTTGAAAACAATTCATTAAACAACTGTTTGTCCTTGGGTGGAATATCTTACACCATTTCTCTAATAGGAATCCCTGGTCCTGGATATTCTTCTTTCAAGATGGATGCAACAAAATTCATAAATCATCACAAATAATATTAAAAATGGGTAAAACATGCATGAATTATTGCATTCAGAAATAAATGCTTACATAAGTAAATGCTTTCATAAATTCATTCATTTATAAATAGAAAAAATTCCTTTATCTTGCTCGATTCTTTTTAGAACCTGCCTAGAACCTAGAATAAAGATAAACCCAGCCCTGTTTCATGACCTATCTTTTTACGCCTCCTCCTCCTTCCACACCGTTCTGCGTTCGTCACTTGAGAACAGGAATCAAGGACGAAGCGATGACGAAGCTGCCTAATCCTTTCGAGTCGTTCGATCCTATGGAAATGAGGTTCGTCCTTGAGTCACGATTTCCATGAAGGGAGCAAGTGGATGAAAAATACTTCCTGAATCGGAAAAAAATGTGTGTTGTTCTTCTCTCTAATACCATACTTCCAAGTCTCTCATTGTTTCCTTCCCTCTGTCTCATTCTCTTTGTTTCCCCGGTTCCACACTCTCTGAGCTTGTTTCTTTGATTGACTTAAATCGAACTCGAACCTTTTGAGTACCGTGAGGAAAATACGAGGAATCCCTAATGCGATTACACTTATTTGATCGCAAACAATGCGCTCGTTGAGCCGACTTTCCTCCGATCATTGATATACATATATTTCTGGTTCATATCATTCCGTCTGCCTGTCTGTTCGTTCCCCTGTCCGTCTGCCCTTCTGCATGTTCAATGGAATTAAAGAAATCCCATTTGCCATGTTTTCAAGTGAACGCCATTCGATGCTCACGGCTCGGGAGATTAAATTGAGTCCTCGACACATGAATAAACACTTATGCTTATGCCCTTTCCCCTGATCCCTGACCCCACCATCACCATGGAGACCATTTTGTATGTCAAGGTGAACACGCCCCACCCTCGATGACTTCAGCTTCTTTGGTTCCTGTCTATCCGTCTGTTTTTCTGTCTGTCTTTATGGCTGTCAGTCTGTTTGCAGTCACTCTATGTAGAGATCAATAAAAATGACAACAGCGTCGTCGCATCAGATGAAGGCGATGACGTCAAGGAGGGAAGAATGAGGAGGTAGAAGGAGGTTGAAAAGGGAGGATGACGATGAGGATGAGAAGAACATCTCCCCAGTCGATGACGTCGTGTTCGAATGAGGCTTTCGTAACTAAACACATGAGACCCATTGCAGGCAATTACGGCTCGAGATTTAAAACAAGTTCTCATTTCCAAATGGTATTTTCTTGTTCTCCCGATCCCCAGACCCGTGGTTTTGAAAACCCCTCTGACTCACCTGCGACATCCGCTTGCCGTTCTCCATCACGCTCTCCAGATAGTCGACCTCCTCCTCATCGTCCCCGTCTTCATCATCCTCATCGTCCTCGTCCGCCTTGGCCTGATGATCCTTCGGTGCACGCAGTTGGCGTCCACCCGACCGACGCTGGACGGTGTCGTTGTCGAGGTTCTCGAAGTCGTTGTCGTTGGCGGCTGTTGTCGACGACTCGCCGACATGGTTGGCGATGAGGTGCTTTCGCATCAGGCGGCTGGCGGTGTCGTCGTGGCCGTCGGTCACCGGGACCCCGCCGCCGGTGGAGAGGGGCGAGAAGAGACTCGTCCCGGAGTCGTCCGAGACGGAGGAGGCCGGTGGCAGCTGGCGGAAGTCATCGTCTCCCAATTGGTGCTGTTGTTGTTGCTGGTTATGATGATGATGCTGCGGAGCCGCCGATTGTTGGAGCTGTTGCTGGTGAAGCTGCTGATGGAGCTGATGCTGCTGCAGCTGGTAGGACGAGGTGTGGAACATCTGCGAGCCGAGGTTCGAGCTGCTGGCGCTGCCGTAGTTGGAGCCCGGGTACGGCGGGTACCCGGAGGAGGCAGCGCCCGAGCAGCCGGTGTTCGAGGCGTTGGGTCCATTCAGACGTGTCGTGCGGTACATGGGACGGGAGAGGCTGAGGGGAAGAGAAAAACGAACGGCAACGGCAATGAGAGACGTGATTGAAAAGGAGAGAGCTTTAAGGCAGAGATAGAGAAAGAAAGAGGGATTGAAAGGGCAAAGAGATTGAAGTGAGGGATATTGAAAGGGATGGAGATTGAAATGGGCAGATATATTGAAAGAAAGGGAGATTGAAAGGGAGAAATGAAATAAAAGGAGTTTGGAATAGAGATATTTAGAAAGGAAGAGAGATTGAAAGGGAGCCAGATTGAAAGAGCAGAGAGATTGAAATTAAGAGAAATTGATATAAATAGAGATAGAGTTTAAGTGAGAGAGATTTAAAGGGAGGTAGATTGATTGGGAGACAGATTGAAAGAGAGGAATGTTTGAATGTGATAGATATTGAAAGAAGGAAAGGAGAT
Organism: Coelopa frigida; assembly: GCA_017309665.1. NCBI lineage: Eukaryota > Metazoa > Arthropoda > Insecta > Diptera > Coelopidae > Coelopa > Coelopa frigida. The sequence goes on from CM029562.1 coordinate 28,305,903, forward strand.
CGATTGAGAGAGAGAAAAAGAAAAGAATGACGATACTCACTTGTAGCCATATTTCGGCGACTCACTTTCATTGCGACGTCTCGATGACATCATGGAGTTTGCCCGATCTCCACGAGCGGCGGCCATCATGTACGTCCACATGGCGACTCATGACATCCAGGCGCGCGGCCCGCGTAGGGTGTGGGCGTGGACCGTGTGGGCGGGCCCTCCTCGATCGATCCGGCACTACGATCGACGGGGGCTGAATTAATTTTGTATTTTTGTTTTATTAATATTATAATAGATATATTAATATTGTATTTTTTTATTGTTGTGTTTTTGCTATTATTTATATTATTTTTCTTGTTATTTTTCTTGTGTTGGATTTCACTTTTTACTATCGTTTTTCGTTTCTTTTCATCGTTTTATTCGTTTTATCGTTGTTTCACTCAATGTTATTTTTCCTGCTGTTTCTCTCTCGTAACTCTTTGAAATCCTGCAACGAAAGAGAGACGATAAATTTTTAAATAAATAATTAAATTTAATTAAAAGAGCGTAGTGCGGGCGTAAGTGGGGCTGGGTGGGGCTTGTGTGGAACTTGTGTTAATAAGCATTTAATTCGCTCAACTCTAAGGAGGTCCTTCAGCGAATCGACGACGGCTTCCCATACGTCGGAATGAAACAGAGAGTTGGCAAAATAGAGAGGGAAACAGTGAATGAATCAAAAAGAGAGAAAGTGGCTGAACCGCAGAGAGAGAGAGAGAGAGTGAGCGAACCAAAGAGAAAAAGAGTGGGTGAAAAAAAAAGTTGAATGTCCTCAAGAAATCACTGAATTGTGTGCGGCAGCAAAATTTGCTACATGAGTGTGTTGCTGTTATTTTTAGTTGTTGTTATTATTTTTGTTGTTCTTTTTTTTTGCTTTTGTTAATTTTGTTGTTGTTATTTTTGTTGTTGTTATTTTTGTTGTTGTTATTTTTGTTGTTGTTGTTTGTTAACCACTTGAGCACTCCCTCACGTGGCATCCACCAGCCGATGGCTTCCCAAGTGGTAGTTGCATATTTTTAGGCCAAAGAGTCAAGTTTTACCACACCAACTTCGTTGACATTTTCATAGTTGTTGTTCTTGTTATTGTCCTTTTTGTTATTGTTGTTGTTGTAGTTCTCTCAACTTTTGCGGCTGCGAGAGTTATGCTTTCATTGTTGTTGTTGTTGAACATCCGTGGAACTCCGCAAAGTGAAATTGAGTTGAATTTGGTGTCGTGTTCATCTGAGTTGAGTTGGCTTCGAGTTCGAAATAGTTTGAAAACTTTCAGAAATGGATTTTCGAACTCTTTTTCTGTATTGTTTTTTTTTTTTGTTTTTCTATATAGTTTTTTAGAATTAAATTTGTGATATCGACCTGCCACAAAGAATGCATTTGTGGAGAGAAAAGGGGAATTAACAAACTTTTGTATATATTTCGGGAATAAACCAAAAGAAGCTGATGTGTGAAAGAGATAGAGATACAGAGGGAGTGAGAGATGAAAGTTAAAGACGGAATGCTTTTTTTTAAGGATTTCGTTCGACAGTTTCGAGCGCATTGAAAATTGGAAAAGAAGGATTGTGGAGGAATTGAATAGAATACTTTAAAAGTAGACAAACTTAGTATGAAGAAATAATAAATAATAAAAAATATATTTATAAAAATTAAATAAAAAAATGAAACATATAATAAATAAAATAAAATAAAATAAAATAAAATAAAATAAAATAAAATAAAATAAAATAAAATAAAATAAAATAAAATAAAATAAAATAATATTATATTATATTATATATAAAATAAATTAAAATAAAATGAGTTAAAATATGAAAAATAAAATGAATAAAAAATTAAAATAGGAAAATAAAACAAAATAAAATAGAAGACAAATATATTAAATAACATAAAAAAATTAAATAAATTAAAACAAGTTAAAATGAAACAAAGTAAAATAAAATAAATGCAAATAAAATGAAACAAAACAAAATAAGGAAAAGCTGTTCATACAAACTTCTTAAAACAAAAGAAAAATATTCATGCAAAATTAATATCAAGGAACAGTTAAAAAAAGAACCCGAATTTCATTTCGGTCGGAAATATGAGGACGAACTTATTGGGACCTCGCTCTCGTATAGAACTTCCCTCTCTCTCTTCTTGAGGAACCATCCTACACCCATGTCGCTGAACCTAACTCGTCGATCGTCGCCGGAAGCTGTGGTGCGAAGAATGCGAGACGAAAGAATTTCCGAGGGGAACCGCGGGCAGCGAACGCAATATTTATGGGGGCGAAAAATAAATGTAGAAAAGGGCATGAAAAAGTTGTTATTGCTGAGTAAATATTATTTTTCATAACAAAAGCAAACACACACGCTCTGTAACCCATACTCTCTCTCTCGCTCTCTCCCCACACATGCATATCTCTCCATCTCTCCCTCTCTCTCTCTTCATCTCCACATATAAAGTTTATGAACCCAAGTGAAGAAGAGGAATAAAATGCACATAAAATCGACTTGTTCGAGAAGTTCACGACGACGAGGACGCACCCAACGTCGTCATCGGGGGTTGGAAGAAGAGGAAGAATAAGCGAAAACTCATTCGGAAAGTGAAATCGAATGGACGGAAAGGATACTGAACGAATGGAGATACAGACAGACAGATAGAACCGATGGATGGACAAATGGATGGATGGACGGATGGATGGCCAGAGGAAAAGATTGACAAACGCATAGAAGAGATCTGCGAATATTAAAATTCACGTCAAGCAAAATGAAAATAGGAGGATACATAAGCAGAAAGAAAAATAAGAATAACATAAATAAATATAATAATCAGAAAAAAAAAACAAAATAAATATAGGATATATGATATATATATATAGAACATGAAAAATAGATTGAAAAAATAAATGAAATTAAACATACATAGTTAAAAATATAATAAAATCTTGAAAAAATAAATATGTCTCTCTACTTGAAGAAATAATAACAAAAATATAAAATAAAAATAATATAAAAAATGAGTTGGAAAAAAAATTATTTAATAAGATATATTAATAATAAAAAAAAAAACAAAAAAAAAATAATAATGAAAATATGAAAAATAAAAAACTATAATAATGAAAATATGAAAAATAATAAAAATGACATTTTGATCTGGAGACAAGGAAGAGTATGCCCCCAACAACCCCCCATCAGCCCCTACATCCCTCCGCCGCTGTCTCCCCATCCCTCTGACGTTCGCTTCTGACACCAGCATGTTGTCCCTGTCGCACAAGATGGCGTAGGTCGTGTCATTAAAGTGCAAATAGTCGGAGGGAGGGAGAACGAAAAAAAGAGAGTGAGAAGAACGAGTAGAAGGATACAAATAGTGAAGAAGGAAACAGAGAGGGAGAGACAGGGGAAGAGAGAGAGAGAGAGAGAAAATATTAAAAATGAGATAAAGAACGTCTTCGTTCTCGTCGGCGCCATAACGTTTATCCGAAGTTGGCAACACTGGTTATATCAGCAGCAACAATAACAAAAACATTCACTTCGCCTGGCTGCAAGGAGTTCATTGTTGTAGTTTTTATTGTTGTTGTTCATATTGTCGTTGGTTTTATTGTTGTTGATTTTTATTTATTGTTGGTTTTTTTTATTGTTTTTTGTTTTTGTTGTATCCAGTTATTGTTATTGTAGTTATTATTGTTACTGTTGTTGTTGTTTTTGTCCCCTTTCTTCTTATTCTCTATAGTTATTGGTATTATCCGTTGTTGTTGAAGTATTGGTAGTTGTTGTTGTTATTGTAGTATTGATTGTTGTTATTATTGTTGTTGTTGTTGTTGCCACAAGTGCATTTGCACAACGCTTAAGCGAGTGAATTTACAGTCTGCACGTGTATGAGTGAGCGCCAATCCATGCACAATCTCGCATCGCACACTAACATAAACACACTCACTCACACTTATCGACGTCCAGTCAGACTTATATCCACACATACGCTCACTCACTCACACATTCAGACTCGCATTCGTCTGGTGCAGATTTGTTTTTGTTCTAAATCGATGTGTTTATTTGCGAATGTGTGCACACGAACACATGCATCGTTTGTCACCTCGAATATCGCTCATCGATCTTTGTGTGAGTGAGGGAGTGATTGAGAGAGTGAGTGACTGTGTGTGTGTGTGGCTGTGAGTTGATTGTGTGCGTATTTGTGTGAGGAGTCAACAACACGTATTTATTTAGCGATTTAACTTGGCTTTCACTGTGAGAAATTTGAGAAATAGAAATTCTCGTCTATTGCTTTCAGCATGAGAGAAAAGGTGAACTGAAAGGAAGGAAAGGCAAAATAAGAAGAAAAGGACGAAGAAGAGAAGCCCAAGAAAGAAGAAAAAGCAATATGAATAAGAAGAATGAGATATAGAGAGAAACAGGAAGAAAAGTTACTAGCTTTTTCAAGGGAAAAAACTCAACCCGAATTCATCTTTATGTGAACCTCATTTTCAAGAACTCAATTTGTCCTTTCTGATCATTGGCCCAAACGTCCTGGACCCAAGTGTAAAATACTTGAACCTCCCTCAACCATTTGTCATCGTATTCATGATCGTCATTAAAATAGTTTCTTCACATCTGGTCGTCTTTTAGTTTGCAAACAGGGCAAGGAACACATCTATATCGCCATCACATTCTTGCTCAACCTCTCTATCAGTTTCATCCTCTCTCTCTATTTCACCCTCTCTCTCTAATTCACCCTATCTCTCTCTCTCTTTCTGTCATACACCTTAACTAGTCCACACTATTATACCCAGAGCACCATTAAAACCGTCTCGATGGCTCCAGCTTTTGAAAAGTTTTATCTTGAAACTATTGAAATCAAAGTCTTTGCCATCTGGAGGTTCTTCCAGTTATTGCAGGTGTTTCTTTTGTTGTTGTTGTTTCTATTGTTGTTGCAGGTGATTCTATTGTTGTTGTTTTTTGTTATTCTTGTTGGAAGTTTTCCAATGAATACTCTGCGAGGCAATTAAATATTTAAAAAACCCTCGGCACAAACTCTGCTTCTGCAGAACTTTTGGGCTAAAGTTTACGCGAAGCAGTTGACGACAGAAGGAGCTGTAACAACAGCAACAACAATAATAAGAACGACAACAACAATGAAAATAGAAACAACAATAATGAAAACAACAACTACAATTAAATGAATCCTTCGTCGTCGTTGGTGTTGCCTCGCCTCGGGTGGGGTCGGCTTGGATCAGTTCTCGTTCGCCCCCGCGGTCCTTCGAGTTCGCGGTTCCGCGGATCCTGCGATTACAACGGATGCAGTCGGGCAGAAATGCCGCCAGATGGCGCCGCCGGAATGCAGCAGGGCGGAAGAGAGAAAGAGAGAGTGATGCAAGGGTGAGCGAAAGAAAGAGAGAGTGATGTGAAGAGTGAGAGCGAGAGCGAGGGTGAGGAAAAGTTCGACGGATGCGAGGACGCTGTTAAAATTTCACCTTGGGAGACGAGGGAGATTTCAGATGGGAAGATGGAGAGAGAGAGAGAGAGAAGGAATGAGAAGGGGAGTCTAGTGAAGAAGAACGAGAGAGAGAGGGAGTGAGGAAAGGAGAACAATAGAGTGAGCGAGAGGGGGAGGACAAGAGAGTCGGAGTGACGACAGGAATTGGCGGTGACAGGAGAAGATCAAGATCAATGAATGATGGCGTCGAGTGGAGAGGTTGGCTGGAGTTGAAAGAAATCGAAAGAGGTTGAAGTTGGAAGAGGAAGGCAAAAGGAAGAAGTAGAGGGAGAGGAGAAAAACTAGATAAAGTGTTGTGAACAGATGGCGAGAGAGGCTGATGACAAGCAGATGATAGCGTGAAGTCGAAGAAAATGATAAGAAAAGTAGAAAAACAGAGTTTTAAAAGGAGAGTTTAATAGGAGAGACTGACAATCGATGGAAGTGGGAGGGGAAAGGAAGAGAGATTGATAGAGTTCGAGAGAAAGAAGGAGATTATTGCACTCGCACTATTGAGACCATTGAGTATCACAAGGAAAAATTAAATAATACATTTCTCCTTGTTGCTGAATGCAATCGAGCCACAAAAGAGGACAGATGAAGAAAAATAACTTAATGAGAAAAAAAAAAGTTGAAGAAAAAGAACAAGATGAAGAAAAGAACAAGATGAAGAAAAAAACCAAGATGAAGAACATGGAGAAAAACAAGATGACAAGAGGATGACGAAAATGACGACGATGTCATCAAGAAAACAAGAACAAATGCATGAAGGCGTTGCGAAGAATTCAGATTTCAGAAATTAAACGTGAAGCGTGGAGGTCCAACGACCCCAAAGGCCCCAAAAGAATTCCAGAAGCTTTTAATTGCAATGAAGTCTTTCTGATGATGATGACGACGACAGTGGCGCCGGAAAAGGAGGGCTGTTTTCAAAAGATTTTGCACCCAAAAAACCGTCATAAATCTCCGAGAAAAATTTCAATGAAATTCTCAATAATTTCTTCATAATTTCTTATCATTTTCATCATCATGTAGATTTTAGTTCGTATTTAAAAAAAATAACTTTCTTATTTAATCTTTGTTTCTTATTCAATCATTAATTTTTAGCTGTACAAAAAATAATAATATATACATTTTAACAATACAAAAATAATGAATTGCACACTACAATCTCATCATCGACATAGGGAATCCATGATGTCATCAACACAAGGAACCCTCCACCCCTCCTCGTTCCCATTTCTACCGTATTTCATCGTTCTCCTTTCTCCCGTTCCCCTCCACACGGCGCCCCTGCCACACCTGGCCACCCTTGACGGAGCACCTCGAGTCCTCATCGCATCCTTGCACTTGAACGTTGAACTTCGTCCTCGGATGCTTGGCGCGGTTGGATCGAACAAACTACCCAGAGAGAGAGAGAGAGAACAACCAAGAGAAGCGAGAAAGAAGGAAAGAACGGAAGGTTGTGACGAGGGGAGTGAAAGGGGGACGGCTGAGAGTGCATCGAGGGCAGGGCCGGAGGGGCCTCAAGGGACCGCTTTAAAGTTGATTTCATGTTTTGCAACGCGCACTCGAAACGAAATGAAATGAAATTTAATTTTAATTAGAAAATGCGATGGCAGCCTGGAGGAATGAAGAGGAGAAGAGAAAGGGGAAGGAGAGGAGGATGGGTAGGAGGATGGTGAAAACGATGAGGAAGAGGAAGAGGATGAGGAACAGGAAAGGAATGAAATTGTGGAAGAGGAAGGGAGCGTAAGGAAGGAAGGAACAGATTATGGGAAAGAAAGCCAGCAAATGGAAGGAGCTGATGCAAATTGCAAAGAAAGAGAAGGAAGCAGGAAAGAGATGAAAGGAAGAAAGAAACGAAAGGAAGAATGAGTTGAGATGAAACGACCCGAGACGAAAGACTACGACGATTACGATGACGATGACGACAATCACGTTGTTTGCGTGTGGATGGCTCGAAGGACAATCAAAGAAAGACAGAGCGATTTCAGCTGGGAGAAAGTGGAAGATAGTTGGAGAAGGTGGAGAAGAGAGAGAAGAGGGGGTGAAGGGGTGAAGAGGGGGTGAAGAAGAAGATCCAACGAGCGATGGATGGAAGCGATGAGAGAAGGACAAAAAAGTGATAGAGAGAGAGATAGAGAAGAGGAAGTTTAAGAGTCAATGGCAATGGTTGGGTGAAGGAGAGAAAACGAGAAAGCCTTAATAGTGGAGTAGTAGAGAGAGAGAGTGAGAGAGAGAGGAAGAGAAAGAGTTTAATGTGTAGGTTGTGAGTGAGTAAGACAGACAGACAGAGAGAAAGAGATAAAGACAGAGAGAGAAAGCGAATGAAACTGCCGGATGACAGCGGCTGTAGTTTTAATGACTGTCGTTTTCTAGTGCTTCCTGTTGTTGTTTAAATAGTTTTTGTTGTTGTTCTTGTGGTTGTTGTATTGCATTGTCGTAATAATTTGTTGTTGTCCTTGTTGTTGTTGTATTGCATTGTCGTTATAATTTGTTGTTGTTATTGTTATTGTCGTTGTAATTATTATTGTTTTTTTATTGTTGTTTTCCTTATCGTTGTTCTTTTGTTGTTGTTGTCGTTATTAATGTTGTTTAGGTTATCGTTGTTTGTGTTTTTGTTGCTCTTATTGTTATTTACGTTATTGTTGTTTTTCTTGTCGTTTAAGTTATCCTTGTTCTTGTTGTTTTTGTTCTGGTATACCAGTAGTCATTGTTCAAATGGTTGATGTTATAGCGATTCTTCCGCTCATTGTTTTTACTGCCGTTGCCTTTATTGCCTCTTGGGCCGCATTTGACGGTTGCAGCGCGATTAAACGAGGACACCATGAGGATGGAGTAGGCGGAGAAGGTCGGAGGGATGACCTTCAATGGTTGTAAAATGTATGTAGCTTCTCTTCATCCTCCTCTTCCTCTTCTCTTTCTTCTTCTTCCTTCCTCTCTTCCTCATCTTTGTGTTCCCCACTCCTTTTCAACCCATCGCCCTCCGCGTCTTTTGCTTCATCTCGCCGCATCTCGGTTCAATTTGTCATCCATCGTTCTCATAAATCCCGCATCCTGTCGTTATCTGCTCGTGTCACACAAGTGCCTTAGACTTCTTCTCCTCCTCCGCTATCCTCCGCTATCTCTCTCCTTCGAAGGACCCCCTCCCTCTCTCTCCATTGAGCCCCCCTCAAAGACTCCCCGCCGTTTCCACACATGCCATTTGTCTACTTTAGCATTTTCATCCTGTCCTTCACTCCAGCATAGAATATATCCACACATCCACATATCCGCATATACATGGAAACATCTACTTGTCTGTCCTTCACCAATTGATGAATGGATATTCACTGTCGTGCCGTGGCGTGGCGCAGCGCTGCAGCAGCACATCTGGATCCTGACGCAGTGCGAAGAGCGCGAATCCTTCCTTCGTCCTTCCTTTGATCCTTCCTTCGTCTTTCCTTCCTTCCAAAGCAGAAGCTCATCACAAGCGCTTGAAGAGTCCGCTATATGAGGAGAAGAAGGACGAGAACGATTCATCCTGGCCGCAAGTCCTCCAAATGGGGTCGAGTGCTTGGCGTGATTTGTGTTTTGTGTGGATTTAATTTGCAACATCAGCAGAATCAGCAGCAGCGACAGCAACATGGACATTGGCCAAAGTGACCAGGGGGCAGATGGAATCCAAGCCAAGAGGAATAATTGCACTGAGTGTCTTTAGCAAGGACATGAACTACTTCAACGCAATACTACAACTAATAGTGGTTTGTGACCGAGGAAAATAACTAAACTTCTGTCAAAATAACGAAATATCTTTGGAGATAACAAAGTTTCTGTTAAAATAACTAAATTTCTGTCAAAATAACGAAAAAATTTTTTTATCATTTTTATTTATTTAGGTCAAAATTAGATCAAACTACGTGACATCCGATGGAGAGTCACGATGAACTAGTCCCTTGGTCACTAGAATGATCTGGAACTAGGAACCTTTCCAATAACCCAAACGACCTGATTCGAATCCATTAATTTCGAGACGAAAATAGTTCGATTTCTTCTTCTTCTACTACAGGTGTGAGTTTTAATGCAGATTAATATACATGAGTCTCCCATATAAAAAAAAAAACAAAACACCCACACACCAACACACAAACTCACACACACATAGGTGTGAAGAAAAAACAATGATTGACGATTATTCTTCTTTTCGTTTCTCTCACCCTTTCCTAAAGCTCCCGCCTCCAATCGTCGGGGTCGACCTCCCCCATGAAGGCTGAAGGCTAAGGCAGAAACAATAACAAGTCAATTCCAACAACAAAAACAACAATAACATTTCGGTAGAAGTTTCCATATTATTTGTTGTTGGCCTCGATGTCGCGACGCCTCAGGTTCATGGCTTGTCGAACCTGGTACAAATCGTATTGTTGTCGTTGAAAATTGTATTGTTTTTGGTCTTGAAATTGTTTTGGTACTTGAAATTGTTTTTGTTCTTGTTGCTTGTTTGGTTATTTTTTTGTAGTTGTTATTTTTGTAGTTGTTATTTTTATTGTTGTTATTTTTGTTACTTATTGCTGTTATTGTTGTTTACGCGAATTCGTTGAGCAGTTTATATCATTTAACTTTCGCTTTCGCATTTTTGACACCCGCATCTGGGGACGAATTTTCATCGCGACCTCCAACCCATCGTTTCTTCTGCTTCATCTCCATTTGCCCCTCGCCCTGATTCACTCTCACTCGTCTTCTTCTTTTTCTCCATCGTAGCTGTTGCCTCAGAGGTATATTTTTTATTTATTTATTTCAGTTTTCGCTTTCAACGATGAGCAACGATTAAGTTTCGATGGGTGGCGAGTGGAAGATTGAGAAAACGAAAGAGAGAAGAGCATGATGGTGTGAAGGGGATGATGGAGAGGATGAAGGAGGAGAAACTCGTGGGACTAGTGAACGTATCGGTCGTTGACCGGGTTCTGAGAAATGTGATGAAGTCAGAATGGGAGGCGGATGCCAAGGACAATTGAACTGAAGTTAGCGAAAAAATCGAGTCAAGAGAAAGTTTCATAGATAAACGGAGAAAAATTTATAATGATAGAAGAGTAAAGATGAGAGTAAAGACAATAAATAAGAAGGAGAACTGATGATAAACATTTTAATGGAAAAACAGTTGAGACGAAGGGAGGAATAAAAAAAGTAAAAACTCAGAAAAGGATCGGAAAATAAATTGATGAAATTGGAAAAGAAATGTGATTAAAATACTCACATAAATTTATGCCAAATTCGTGTCTAATTCTCAGAATTCGGTTCCTGAGAAAGTTCAAGGATCATGATTTCGAAGCCTAATCTCAAGGAAATAACTAAAATCATTCAAACCAAAGACGAAGACCCACGAAGAAGCCAACGACAAGAAATGTGGTGAGGAAATGAGGTGAGGAAATGAGTTTACTGAAAGGCTGAAAAGAAACTAATGAACAGAAGTGGAAAAATAAAAGAAGGTAGAAAGGATATAGCGAAAGGTTTCTTAAGGAAACGCCGTAGGCCTCATCTCTCTCTCTCATTCTCTCTCTCATTCTCTCCCTCTTTGTCTCCCTCTTTCTCCCCTTCTGCCCTATTCACTCTCGCTCAGTGTTTCACAATTCATTCATTGCCCTTCACGTTTGCTTTGTTGACATCAGAATCGAAATGAAATATTCACACATGCGTTAATGCCTCGTGTGCCTCTGTGTGTGAGGGCGTATGCGGGTGTTTGTATGTGTGTGTTTGTGTGGTCATGACATTGGCAACAGGTTGTTTCATGGCCCTCACCCCTGTTTAGCCCACCGTCGATTAAATTTGCCTGCTTCGCAACGGCAACTGTTGCCAGACGGAAACTCGTTTCATTTGCAAGCATTTTCTTGTAAAAAGTTAATAATAGACTTTTTGCGAATTAAAAGTCTTTTAATAGAATTGATATCAACCCATGTAGATGAAGATAATAACAGTGGGAACAAGGGACAACAATTAGTTAATGACTTGGCAGTAATTGCAAAAAATGTTTAATGTTTAAAACTAAAATAATAATAACAAAAATAAACTAAATAGTAATAAAATTAATAAATATTTTTATACATTGTGAAAATTGTGAAACTTTTACAAATAGTGAATGATTTTGAAATATTTTCTAAATAGAGTTATTTATTCTTCATTTATAAAATTTTTATATTGAAAAAATTATATTGTTGTATTGAAAATTACAAAATTTTCAAGTAAATTACAAAATTTTCAAGTAAATTACAAAATTTTCAAGAAAATTACAACATTTTCAAGAAAATTACAAAATTTTCAAGAAAATTCAAGAATATTCAAAATTTTTACGAAATTTTAAAATTTGTACGTTATTTCAAAATTTTTAATAAAATTCAACATAAAATAATAAAATTCAATAAAAAAATATAGAAAAAAAAAATTCCATACAAAATAAAACTACGATCAAAAAACATTCATAGGGGTACGATATTTTCTCAAGATAAAAGACTTCCTTGAGTAATCCCGAAATTCCTCAATCAATATGATAATCACTGCCTTGATTCTGTTTACTCTCTAGGAATCTCTCACTCCCTCTCTCTCGCTCTCTGTCTATGTCTCTGTCTTGCAGATAACACAAAATGACACCCAGTCATAAATTAGTCCTGAACAAATACATAAGACACGATTAGCCTGCAAGGACATCGAGCTGAGATGATTTTTTTCACCCACAAATACAGAAATCTTTCGGAAAATAAAACAGAGAATAACAACTAAAGGAACAACAACAACATCAAGAATAACAATAACAACAACAACAAGAAGAAGAAGAACAACAACGTTTTGACGGATATAATTTATTGCTTACAGAATGAGTTACATTATTTCTTTCTGTCTTCCTCTCTCTCTCTCTCTTTCGCTTTCTGTCTCTTTCCTTGTGGTGGAACTCTCGCTCATAAATATCTTTGGCAGACATTTGGCGATCGGCGATTTGTTCCCTCGTCAGTCCAAAACAACAAATACAACAACCATTTTTACTACAAAAATTATTACAACAAAAATTATTACAATAAAAATTATTACAACAGAAATTATTATAATAACAATTATTATAACAAAAATTAGAACAACATCGATTACAATAACAATTCTTAGAACAACAGCGATTCCAATAACAATTCTTAGAACAACAGCGATTCCAATAACAACACCCTTTACAACAATCATATGAACATTGAATAAAATTGCATGAAATCGAATAGAAAAGATCCCATCTGGCAACCCTTACGGCCAGAAATTTGTAGCTTTATGTTAATGCGAGACTCGCAGACTGCAGGACATTCCCAAGGACGAGGGCCGACGGAGGAGGTGTGAGTGTGGGTGTAAGTGTTAGGATGGGGGGGGGCGTTTGTTCTTGGACCCGACTCAAAACTCCGTTTCCGTTCAACTTTTAATTCAAGACGTGCTCATAAATAATTCAAACTGTTCTTGCTTAAATGGTGCAGAGGTCTTTAAGGGGGCGGAAGAGGAGGGGAAGAAAGAGAGAGGGCTGGTGAACAGAAGAAGATGACGAAGAGAAGAGGATGGTGAAAAGTAATAGAAGAAGGAACATCGGGTTTGGGCGAGAAACAAAGTCGCAATTGGAAGTGCAATTTGCGTTAATGGCGATCAACGCAAACCATCCGAGCCCACCCAAGTGCAAGGACGAAGGAGCGGCCGAGCACGAAGGAAGCGAAGGACATAGCGGAAGCGAAGGGTGCGGAGAAACCGAAGGTTGCGAAGAACATGGAGGAAGCGAAGGATGCGAAGGACGCGAAGAATACGAAAACAACACTCGAACACAGTCCGAGGAACGATGGCGTCAATGAAATGAGCCGTGGACGGAGGAGGGGAAAGAAAGACAAATGGGATGGATGGGCAGAGGCGACGACTTCGCAATGAATGAATTCCGAGAAGGAACGAAATGGATTCAACAGAGGGAGATAGTGAGCTAAGAGAGAGAAAGAGAGAGAGGTAAACTGAGAGAGAGAAAGAGAGAGATGATAAACTGAAAGAGAGCAAGGGAGATGGTAAACTAAAAGAGAGAGATTGTGAATGAAAGCAAGAAAAATGGGGCAAGAAACTGTACGAAGTCTGGAGAAATTCAGATAAGAACGAGAAAAAGGCGCACAAAGCAGGGCAACTAGTAGAACAACAACAACAGTAAAAACAACAATAACTAAATAAGAACAAAACCAACAAAATAACAACAATAAGAACATCAACAACAACATCAACAACGACTAATCAGAACATCAAGAATCATCATCAAGAGAAAATAACAACAGCGATAAACAACAAAGAAGCCGACAACAACGACACCCACAATAACAACAACAATAACAATAACAAAAATTACAATAATGTTAACAACAACCACAAAAAAAACAAAACTACAACAGAATTCTCTCTTAAGAATACCATCGAAGACAAAAGCTGAAAAAAGACGAACAGCGAGAGCTATCGAAATTATTCCCAGATCATCGCGATTTCGTGTTTATTGAGTCATCAGAAGAGGGCGGGGAGACGAGGCGAGGTGGGAGGCGCGTGGCAAAATCCAGTTGGCATCGCATTGAAATCGCAAATGTTATTCACGCAAATCAAAGCAAAGGAATCCTCTTGAATTCACAGCGGAAACGGAAGTAGACGTGGAAACGGAAGTGGATCGAAGTGGAAACGAAGTCGATGGAGGTGTCTGAGGTGTTGAAATCGTGTCTGGGTGGAATTTGGTTTATTTCTCGCAACATTTGGGGGTGAAATGAAAACTGCGTGGGAGCCAATTGATGGGGGAGGGAGGCGTGGAATTCTCTCCAAGAATTCTAAAGGCAGAAAAAATTCCTTCGTTAGTGGTTTCTTCTGTTGCTTCAGAGAGTTTTCGTCGAAACGATGCCTGGCGGCGAAATCTCTTTAACTGATTTGAACCGCAACCTTGACTCATACACTGAACACACACATATATTCTCCCACTCACACCTATTCAGACACTTACACATACTCAGACACACTCCATTCTCTCGCTGTATCCTAGGTTACAACTTAATTGACGCCTCACAAAGAGCTTCAGAACACCCGAGGTTGTTGTTATCGTTCTTGTTCTTGTTGTCGTTAGCCACATCGTTTAGTGAGCCAGGGAGTATGAGTGAGTGTGTATATGTATGCGTGTTTGTGTGAATGTTGAGCATATAATTTACAACTCGCAATGGGCTCCCAACGACCTTCTCGGCTCGTCCTGCGGCATCGTCTCCCTGCTCGTCTCATCCTGCAAGCGTTTTTCTCACCATTTCACAACTCGTCCCTAGGGCGTTGTAGAGGTGACCCATTGTCCTCTCATCGTTCTCATCCTCGTCCTCGTCCTCATCGTCCCCTATTCGTTCTCTCCTCGTATCCTCTGCATACCCTCCTCGTCCTTTCTTCAACCTCTTCTCATCATCGTCCACTCTTCGTCCTTCAACCCCTCTTCACTTTCTCTTTGTCGCCTCCCCTTCATCCTCTCTTCGTCCTTGTTCTCTCCTTAGTCGTGGTTGACACTTCCGGCGCTTTCGCCAATTTGCTCCTCATCTCGTTTTGAATGTCCTTTTATAGTTCTAGCATCCGTTGGCGTTGTTCATGATATTTTGTTGCTGCTTTTTCATTATATTTTGTTTCTGTTTTTTCATGTTATTTTGTTGTTTTTTTTTTAATGTTATTTTATTCTTGTTTTTTCCCTGATATTTAGTTGTTGTCTTTTTCGTGATTTTATTGTTGTTCATGCAATTTTTGTTCTTCATATTGTTATTTTTCATCATATGTATTGTTGTTGCTCATATCATTGTTTTTCATATATCACTGTTTTCACATTGTTCTAGTTGCTCATATTGTTGTTGTTGTTACTCTCGTTATTGTGGCTGTGGTTGTAAAACTCCACCGGGTTTCAGTCTCTGTCCCACTGTAGTTGTTAACATGGAGTACTCTAAAGCTGCTGCAACGAGATTTGGGGTCGCTGGGCGCTCATAATTCAACGAGACTTTCACTTTCAACAGACCACAGTCCACTTTCATCTGACCCTTTTCAACACTACCCAGATCACTTTCAACCAACCATCCTCCTTCAACCGGATCTGAACCCCCTTCAACCATCACCACCATTAACCATTGTCTATCATCCTCTCTACCCTTGTGAACCTCAGCTGTTGGCAGGTGATGAAGCGAACGATGAAGGACGAAGGACGAGAGAATCAAGAGACGGAATCAAATGATGGAGGGATGGAATCAAAAGAAGGAAGGACGAAAAAATCAGTCGATGGCAGGACGATGGAGATCACAAGATAAAAGATTAACAAAAAATATGAAAAAGGACGGAACAATAGTTCAAGGATTACGCAGAGGCTTTGGTGACCGGTCTTTGTTGATGTTATTTTTGTTGGCGTTGTTATTACCGTTGTTGTTATTCTTTTTGTTGTTGCCATTGTTATTATTGTTGTTGTTACCGTTGTTTGAATGCGCCTACAAAAAGGATATTTGTATGGAATTTAATTGAGTGTAACAAGGGGATATCAAAAGGATAAGCGAGAGGCTGGGGAGAGGTTGGATTTTTTTTTTCAATTTCAGAGGCGGCAACGAGAAGCGGTTGATTGGCAGTTAACCGCAAAAAAACCACAATAACAGGAACAAAAAAAAAAAAAGAAAATTGTCAACGATATACCAACGACAACAAAATACAGTGCCAAATAAAGTCGTTGATCCGCGCTTCTGTTTCCGTGTTGATGAGCTAGTGTACATATGTATGTATGTGTGTTTGAGTGTGTTTATGTTTATATATGTATGTGTATGAGTGAGTGTGTGTAATTGGCAATTTATTCAATTGTGGTTTTTCACTCTTCTCATTGACCCCCTTTCGACTTTCGTCTCATAGAGCATCATGGTCAACAGCAACAACAACGGGTACATGAACGACAAGGCCAGAATATTAAAATGATTAAGAGATTAAAATGTTAAAAGGCTTAAAATGTTAAAAAGAGGGGAACGAGAAAGAGAGACAGAGAGAGATAAAGAGCAATCAATTAACAAGGATACGCGCTCGTCAACAAGGACACAAGTCATCAAAGGATTTGCTCAACAATACTAGAGAGAATGAAAAGGGTTTTTCTATAAAGGTATAATTAATTTCAAAAATTTCGATTTTTAAAATAAAATAAATAAAATATTTAAATAAATTAACTTAAATTTAACTTAAAAGAAATTATTTAAGATAAAAGGTTTATTTCCTTTTTTATTAAAAAACAAAACATTTTATGAAACAAAAAATATTAAAAGTGAACATTTAATTTTTTTAATTATTAAAACCAAAAAATTAAAAAAAAGACATTCCAAAAAATATGTTATAATATATTATGAAAATAATAAAAAATTAAACAAATTAATGATGAAGTTGAGATCTTATTCAAATATTTTAAAAAATAATATTTTGTCCACATTAATAATTTATAATTTTGGGAAAAAACAACTGTTAAATGAAGCCCATTAAATGTTCATGCTTCCCGGTGGAATTTTGGGGTGAATCCTGCATTAATTACTTTAACACATACAATGGCAATAATTACAACAACAACATGCCTCGATGTCGATGGCAAACAATGAGCAGAAAGAGTCGAGAGAAGAATGGGGGGAAGGTTTGAAAGAAAGGAGAATCGAGGAGAGAAGTGTAGCAAATGATGAGGGAAAGGGAGAAAAAAGGTCAGAGATTAATAAAGAGGCGGCGGAAGGATTAAAGGGGATTTAAAGGGATGAAACCCAAAGAGAGAGCGAGAAAAACACGAAGGAAAGGAAAGAGAAGGGCATCGAAATCGTGGATTGTGGAGCAGAGAAAGGAGCAGTCGAATGAAAGACTCGAAAAGAGCAACGAAGCTTTAACAAACGATGAGAATTTGAATGGAGCTGCGTTCACTGGAGCTGTGTTTAATGTCTGACAAATCGCCGTGGCTGATGACGTCATTTTCTGTGGGTCATTTCGTGACGAGACAAAATTAAATGAAATCAATTATGCGGAATCGCGTTTCACTTCACTACATCTTTTTCGCTCCTTTACATCGTACCTCTCTCACACACATACAAAGACATATTTTCCGCTTTCCTTCCTCCCCTCTATAAATCGATCGAAACTCAATTTAGTGTGCTTTCAACTTTTGTTCAATTTCCATTCAACTTTCATTCGAATTTCTTGTTTTCGAATAATTGTTTCTTTTATCAATTTTCGACAAATTCTCCTTTCTTTTCTTTCTTATAATTTTTGTTCTCATTATAATCCTTTTTTCATATATAATTTTTTCTTTAATTTTTCCTTTCATTTTTCTCTTCATTACTCTCCCTTTTCTTAGTATTTTTCTTTTAATTATTTTTTTTAACTCTTCTTCTTATTTTTCTTCTCCTTTTTCTTCCTCTTCAGTATCCACTGAGCACTCAGAAATACTTTTTTTCTTATTTACTTTCCATTTCAATTTAATTTGAACTTTCTCTCCATCCTTCTGACCCTGCATTGGTCAATACTACTGTGTTTTTTTTCGTGCAGGGTTCATCTGTATATTTTTTGTTCTTCTTGTATTCTTGTTTTTGTACTACAATTGTAGCCGTCGTCTTGTCTCCATTTCCCCCTCCTTACTCCTGTTCTCCTCACTCTTTTGGACTTCCTGTCGCCTCGTCGACAGTCGGTCGTCGCTTCACCACAAGCGGATTCTCTGTGGCTTCAAATGGTTTTCCTTCACAATTCCTTTTCGTTTCCTTTGGCTCTCGGTTTTTATCGATTCTGATCCTTTTTCGCCTCATTTCGCGTCGCTTTTGGCGCATTTCCTTGTGCATCACACAGACACAGACGACTACTCTAAGACACACACAGACTCTGAAACACTTTCATTCTCCCTCTCACTCGCCCTCTCCTTCCCGTTCTTCTACTCCTTCTCTCCATTTCACTCTCGCACACGTCGACAATAAAACTATATCGGGAATACAATAAACGATAATGGCCGAAGTCGTCTCCTCGTGTTCTGACGACAACGATTTTTTTTTACTATTTTTACGAAAGGACGAAAATTCCTTCATGTCCTTCTCCCTCCTTTATTCTGTCGACAGTCAGAGAAGAAGATCTCGGCCCTTGACCTCATCTCCTTCCCTCTCTATCCCTTGTGATGAAAATTCGTTTATAAAATCGTCCATTCAGTGGTTCATCTTCTCTATCTATCTATATCCCCCACTCTCTCTAACTATATCCCCCTCTCTATCTATCTATTTCCCCCTCTCTCTCCGTCTGTCCTCTATGAATCCATGGATCTATTTCTCTATCCGTCCATGTATCTATTCATTCTCTATTCAGTTTCTAATTCATTCATTCATTTATTCAACAGATTCGCCACTCACTTGTGCTTTCGACCTTTATGTCTTTATGGTTCAAACGTTTCTCCTTTTATACTTCTTCTTTTATACTCTTGTTGCTTGTGTGCTCTTTCTCTTACTCTCTCCTATGGTTTGTTGGACTTACTCAACTTGGTTTTCATCTCATTCTCTCATTTTACTCGCTCCTTTGGTTTTCTCTCCACTTGTCCGTGTCCATTCATGACATTCTCTCTCCATCCACACCTTATTTATTTTCGTTTTCTCCCTGTTCTTACTACATATGTATCTTTCTCATTTACCATCCCTTTTTCATATCATTTTCATAAGTTTCTTAACTCTTTCTCAGCTCATTCTCATCTCTTTCTGATCTCTTTATCAAATCCTTCTCAACTCTTTCTCATATCCTTCTCATCTCTTTTTCATTTTCTTCTCATCTCTTTCTCACCTCTTTCTCATCTCTTTCTGATTTCTTTCTCGTCTCTTTCTGATTTCTTTCTCATCGCTTTCTCATCTCTATCTCATCTCTATCCACTCGTGTCTGTCTGTCTCCCACCCATCAGTCTGGCTCCTAATATCCTTCCATCCGCTGCTCCTTGCAATTTTCCTCCTGTCAAACCTTCGGTATTTTCATGCATCTATCTATATCTGTCTATATCTCTGACTTTCTCCCCTCTCTCTGTCTCCCTGTCTATCTCTTTCGCTGTCCTCCTCGTTCCCACAACCTCGTTCCCACCCTCTCGATCCCTCTGTCTCACTTTTCTCTTATTTTATTGTAATTTTCCTGTCGTCCTTTTAGTAAAATGTCTGTCTGCCCGACTGGCAACTCGTTCATGTCCATTTGCCTCATCCTTTTCCTTTGTATCCTTCTCATACTCGATTTCCTCACCCGTTTCGACCATTTCATCTCTTCTATCCCATTCTACCTCTCCCTCTCTCTGTCTAACACAATATTTCTCCCCTCATTCTTCTTCTTATTGTGCGTTTTTGCTACTTTTATCCTTGTATTTTTTTTTCTTTGAATTTCTTTTTTGTTGTTGTGCACTTTCTCTGCATACGAATCCTTGGCCGAGTTTGAGTTCTTATTCTGTTTCGGTTTCTCATGAGTTTTTGTTATTAGAGTTATTGTTTTTGTAGTGATTGTTGTTATTATTGTTATCATTGTTGCTATTCGAACTGAAATTGAATTTATTTAAAGTTCTTTCCAATGGCTTTTACGTTTCCTCTTTTTTCTCTTCGTCTTCTTCTCCCTTTACGATTTCGACATCCGATGAAAATATATTTTTGGCAACAAGAACTCATTTCCATGATGTCATGCAACTAACATGCATCCGATTTATGTATGTTCAATGTATTTCTTCCCATCTGCATGAACATCTTCCTTCTTGTCTCTGTGTCCGTCTATCCGTCTGTCCTTCTGCCCTTCTTTCTCTCTGTCCATTTCTTTCTGTTCTTTCGCCTTGTTCAGGCGACATCTGAGAACATGAAATCGAGATTCTTCTGCAATGACTTTCTAGGAGTTCAATCTAATGATTGTATCGAACATGAGGGCCAAGAGTTTTGAGAAAGGATATCGAGCCATGATTCTCTAATAGCGATTGGGTTAAAGGAAATCGTATAGATCAACTAAATAAAATACGACCATAAAATTGAAGCGAATTCATCTCATCTAAGTAATTGATCATTATTTCATATTTTATATTTTATTATAATGAAATATGGAATTATCATCAATTTTCTCGCAGAATAAACAAACATGCGGTCCTTGAAGATAAATCGTTTAAATGGAATGAAAATTACGCCGAATACTCGAGAACGGTTCTTCCCTTCAATCCCTCTTCCTATTCAATTCCAACTTCTCCACCGGGGAATTCAGATTGATTGAATCAATTGAATTAAAATTGTAAGTGAAAATTCTGTTGAATTGCTTCATAAATATCCTCGAATATTCATTATTTACCAATTGCAAATAATGTCCATTCACAAATTTTCACCTTCCGAAACTTTCTCTCCCTCACTCTTCCCATCTCGCACACGTTCTGTCTCTCACTATTTCCGTCTCTCACAATTTTCTCTTCTCACTCTTTTACCATCTCACTCTGGCCCTATCTCACTCTTGCCCTGTCTCGTTCTCTCCTCATACTTCTTTTCACGCCCTGTCTCTGTCACTTTTCTCTCCCTCTCCGTCTTTTGGGCGCAAATATTCAGATCGAAAAAGTTTACACGCGAAGACTCCTGGCAGGACAAGACAAGGATGCGAACGCGAACACGACGGACTCCTGGAAAAGTTCCAGGCAATTACGACGGAAGCTCTTTCAACGCACACCCACACTCACATCTCACACATACACTCAGGTCTCTCACTCGCACACACTCACGTCTCACTCTCGCCTCTGAGACACACGCATGTAAATCGCAAACAGATTGATCCGTTTTCGGGGAGAAAAGTTTTCACCTCCGGGAAAATCTGTGAAATGCTTTCTCTTTCGGTAGGAGGTCGACAATAAGAGCGACAAGAACAACAATAACAACAATCACGTGTGACGCCTTTTCCACGGAATTGTTGTTGTTATTATTGATATTAATTTTATTGTTGGTATTAATATTGTTGTTCGTATTAATGTTATTGTTGTTGATATTCATGTTGGTATTAATATTGTTGTTGTGAACGTCTGTCGCTCACCTATACACCATCGTCTCATCGCTCACGTCCCATATAAAATCGAATTTTTTCACCTCAACCTCAACTCTTTCCACCGTTCGCTCGAAGCCCACCCGAGATCGTCCTGTGATAAATCTTGCGAAATCTTCCACAACGTGTTTACAACCGTGTTTAAAACCGTAAAATATTTATGCGTCTCGATGTGTTCGGATTTCGACGGCATCTGCAACATGGTCCGCAGGTCGACGAGGGTCTGAAGGTGTCGAATTTATTACCGCCCCGCCCCCCCGCTCCGGCGATTCTTCACTTCCTGTCCGTATACGTCGTCTATTTCCGGCGTTTTATTGGCGGACTTTTATCAAGGGTTTCATCTATCGGAGGCCTTCCCATCACCCAGGATGTCCTCGAGAATCGAATCGAAGTCCATGCATTTCATTTGATTCTCTTGTCTCATCCTCATCCATCATTTGTCATCTCTTCTTCGGTTTCGCATGATTTTGGGATTCTTTCGTGTGCCTTTTACTTTTTTTTCATAGGTCATATAATTTTATTGTATGTCGATGTATTTTGGGCGTTATTTTTTTATTATATTTTTTGCTTCATATTATGCTTTATTATATTGTTTTTTAATATTTCTATAATAATTTATTATATTTCATTTTTTTCCATCGTATTCTATTTTTATTTCAATTTAATTTCATATTTTCATTTTTATATGTATATAATCTTATATAATTTATTATATTTCATTTTTTCCATCGTATTCTATTTTTATTTCAATTTAATTTCATATTTTCATTTTTATATGTATATAATCTTATAATACTATAATGAATTATTTTATTTTATTTGATTTTATTTGTTTCATACTTTTCTATTTCTATTTAAATTCCTTCCTTCCTTTTTCCATATTTTTCTATGTGTTAATCTTATAATACTCTTAGGAAAATTCCCACTGAACCTCAAAAATGTTGGAATGGAACAAAGTGATGAGGTAATAAAAATTTTGGAATTATTTTATATATTTGTTTTCCTCTCCTGAATATCCTACACATGAGTGGATTCCTATGCAATCATACACACACATGTAGAAAGAGGGAGAAAGAAAATGGAAGGAAATTTCAATTTAATAATATTTCTTATCACACCCTCACATATTCAAACAAATAATCACGCATTCATGCAAAATCTTCAACACACACACCTATACGAATACTTATATGGACACACACATGAACATTCTATACAAATACACACACACGAATATTCTATACAAACACACATAAATACAAACATGCATGTGTACCAATATAAACGCACACTAACAAGGTGTTCATTTGGAAAGTGTCGAATTACTACAAAAATTCATCTCCGTCACTTGTTGTAGTAATTGTTTTTGTTGTTTTTATTTTTATTGCAATGAATTTTGTTGTCTTGGAACACAATGTTGTTAGAGAAAATGTTTTTTATTTTTTTTTTTACACGCAACCGAAAACCCTTTGCGTCGACCGAAGCAACTCAAGGTAAGAGTTCAACATTCCCTTCTATACATATGAAGGCACTTACGCATACAATCACACTAACGAACACACTTACATGTGTAACGACGGACGCACGATGGACGGACGGACAAACAGAGGAAGCCCAATGAGATCCTGTTACCGAACTAAAACACCTTTTTTAACGCCCCAGGGGACCCCAAAAAGGATAACGAATTCTTTGTCTCTCACCTGGACGGACGGACGGACGGACGGAGATGGGTCGACGGACAGATGATAAATGTCATTAAATGTGTATGTCCAAGGTGTGGAGAAGGGTTCCCTCCTGTGGTGAGTATCATGTTTTTATTTGCTCCCTTCCACGTGTGGATGGAACACCCATGAGATCCCAATTAAAATTCCTTTCGTTTCGTTTACTCGAAACTGGGTCAATGCGTCATCTGGCGACGATGGTTGGCAACGCGGCCAAATTGAGAGTATAACGGTGTTGTTGTCGGCCCCTCTCGATGGCTTTTTGGCAATGTTTTTCGAGCTGCGCGTTCGATGGACCGAGGCCAACGGAAGTGGGTCCAGTTAGCGGAAGGGATCCGATGGCTCCAACATCGTCGTCCATCGATTCGGAGTGTGCCCGTGGTTGGGGTTCTCGAGGGAACAACCGTGATATGGTAGGGAGAGAGTCATTCAAATGAGAATAGGAACATAGAGTGAATGGGATCGAAATAATAAAAACGAATGATGTGAATAAGATGAATGATATGAGTAAGATCGAAAGCTGTGGATCCTTTTGCCGATCTCTTTGAGGGCCATTGATTGGCATAACTTAATCTCTTAATCATCGACTCCTTGACACTCATTTACCTCGTCCCTGAGGCGAAGTAGCTTCATTTAGAATCGTGAGAACATTGAGTTCTCTCCGAGCAAACAATTCTCATTCGCCCTGCTCCACCTCATCCACGTTTTCGATCTCATGCACCGCAGACGCCTCTCAATGACTACAAATCAAGTTAATTTTCCCAGAAGCCTCATTTTGTTGCCTTTTGATGACACCATCCTTCTAAGAAGAGTAGGATGGAGAGAATGAAAGAGTGAAGGAGAGAGTGAGAAGGATAGTGTGAGAAGAAGAGAGTGAAAAGGAGAGGGTGAGAATTAGAGGGTGAGAAAAAGAATTCGGTGATGAAGGAGACAGAGACAGAGGTAGGTGTGAGTGAAAAAAAGAGACAGAGAAATCACTTCGAATCTATCAGAAAAATTCTTTTGACGTTCACTATTCATTTTCGTAAGTATGTGTGTGTGTGTTTAAAAATACGAATGTATGTGTATTTGTATGTGTCAAAGGATATATAGAGAGGTGTCAGTGTGTGTGTCTATCTCATCTGTTAAATGCGTCTTTTCTGGCTAACGTCAACGACGTCAATTGTTGGCTGTCGTCGGGGCAACAAAAAAATAAACAGAATGGTGGCAAGTAAAATGGCAACAACAATGATAATAGTAGCAATAATAACAATAACAAACACCACAACTACCCCCAATGACCTAACAACAACTCACATAAAGTCGAACTACAACAAAAACACAATTAGAGCAAATATATCAATAATAATAATAACAATCACAACCACAACAATGAGAATCGCAAAAAGTGAAATAACTACAACTATAACAATAATAACAAAAACAAAAAGGACAACAAAAACAATGACAACAACATCTATGGCGCAGAAAATTTGTCAATAAAGCAGTAGCACCAACAACAACAACAACGACACCCATAAGACTAATAACAAAACCTACAACAAAAAGTTCAACAATATCAATCACACCCACAAAAAACCCCACAAAAAAAAGAAAATAAACCAACAAATATATACAAGTGTTGTCTTTTCGTCGGTCTGGTCGAAGTACAACCTCAGGATATAGGATACATAGTAATATAGGGTACATAAGGATATAGGATACATAATGATAATGATATCTATGGATTTAGGTAAAGTGATATGTGATACGAAGATATATCGAAAATTAATGTATGTATGTACTTAATAAATTAAATTAAATCATTTAAATCATTAAAACATTTATCCTTGTTAAATGTTATAGACCGAAAGACAAACTGATTAGACTCTTCCACATGGTGTAGGGTGTAGCAACTAAGGCAACAATAACTACAATAGCAATAGTAAAACGTCCAAATAAATTCCCTCATTCACGGAAGGTCCGCCGAAGCTGGAGCTCGTGGCGCGGGTCGAAGGGTCGGTCAGTCAATTGGCTCATCCTCTGGACTAGGGCTAGCCGAAGGAGGACGAGCAGAGGAAGGATGAAGGAGGAGCAGAGGAAGGTTGAATGGGTGGCTGGCACTTTTGTTTATCACAAAGTTTGGAATGTTTTTCGTCGCCGAGACACGAATCAATCACAACCGATGGCAAGTGATAACACAATGAGCGAAGGGCGGATAATACAGGGGCCGTAGGGGAAGAAGAGAAAGAGCGCAGGGGAAAGGAGAGATCGGGGGGAAGAAGGTTGGAAAGAGTGGAGAGTGGAGGACGTTAGGTTGAGGTGCCATCAATGTAGGACGGACGATGTCGGTTGTGGGAGTGAGGCTGACGTGTTCGGATCCTGTAGCGAGGCCGAATGAGTGATTCGAAGAAGAGACGACGGCAAAAAGATGAGAGAACGAGACGAAATGGAGGAGGCGTGAAGGAGGATACGAGATGGAGGAGACGAAGTGGTGCAGACAAAGTTGAGGAGGTAGAAAATCGACGAGGACAGCTGAGAATCTGACGGGAAAATCCAGGGAGTCTTCGTCGCTGTCATCATTGTCGAAGGAAATTAGTTGCCGCAGCGGGAAATCGACAAGTGAACGGTGGGGGAGGATGAAACTGGAAGAGGGAGGACGAAACGACTGGGAGATCGAGGCCGAAAAGAGGTCGACAGAAGGTAGAAAGAGAGTGATTGTGGACGAAATAATGAGAAGAGGAGGCCATGGTCTCGCATGGTGGTGGAAGGTCGGTCGAGAGTGTTCGATGAGGGATAACGAAGCGAGTTGATTTAATGGAAAAATAAATTTCTATTGAGTTCTCAACACACACATGCACGTACGCACTTATACATACAAATAGACACGATGATTGATCACGCAGCGCACGCAACGCAGCGAGTGACAATGAGATAGAATGAGAGAGATAGGGACTGGGAGTGAGAGAGAGATAGGGAGTGAGAGTGAAAAAGAGATAGATAAAGGCGAGATACATCACGATGGTTTATATATGATAGAGGTTAGTGTATTTCGGAGAACGTGAATTAATACGAGTATGTGAGATTCGAGCACGATACGAGTGTGCGATAATGTGCGTGAATTCGTGTGTGGATGCATGAGTGTGAGTGCATGAATATGCGTGTGAGTATAAGTCGGAGTATGAGTGTATGGGTGTGTGCTTTTTGTCTCGGATTTCATTCTGAATGTTTCGTCGTTGTGAATTGTGAATTCGTCGAAAGCACGATTTTTACTTCTCTTTTACTTTCGTTCTCTCCTCTCTCTCTCTCTCTCTCTCTCTCTCTCTCTCTCACTGTCATTCCCCCCTCTCTCACTCGTTTTGAACCACTATCTTTCTAGAGAATAAGAATAAGGTTCTGAAAACATTTTAAATTCCATTCCATTTAAAATTATAAATTTTAGTCTACTACAATTTTTCAAAATTATACGATTTTGCAATTCGTTTTTTTTTTCAATTGAGATCTTATTTTTATTTTTTAATTTAATTTAAAAATTGCCAAATTAATTTTTTCACCATAATTTACTACGATTTCAGTTGCTCAGAGTCCGAATCCTGAATAAGGGAGATTTCTGAAGAATGCTTGAAGAGTACACAACAGGACCTTTGGAAACCAATGCCTTGCACCGATCAATATGTGGAATTTTATATCCTACACAAAACCCTTCACTTTTTCTGGTCGCTTTCTTTCATCATATCATATTGTAGCTCGCTCTCTCTCTCTCTGTCTCTCATCATCATACCTCTTTCACTCCCTTATCATTCCTATCATTCTAATCATCTCTCATACCGTTGCCTCGCTCTCTCTCTTTTGCCATTTCCTATCATTCATTCTCTCTTCATATTTTTCTCTCGCTCTCTCTCCCTCATTGAGGGGAAGAAATTTCAGAAATGAGCCCCGTCTCTGCACTGGATTTCCTAGAGCTTCCTCGGCGCGTTGACATTGAAATGGATACCACTAGCCTCGGCATTTCACTCCCTCTGACCCTCGACAACCCATCGCCTATCTCTGAACTCTTGTCTCCTCCCTTCACCTTCTCTGCACTCTTCCATCCACCCAACCCAACTCCGTCAACAGAAGGTCCTCCGTATCGACGACTCTCGTCACGCATCGGTCTGGCCGTCGATGGTGTGGAGAGGAATTTGAAGTGCGTCGAGGGGGGCTTCGAGGAGGCTTCCGTGACCCCTCGGATGGAACTCGATGAGAGCTCGTGGAGGGCGTCGTAACTGGGCGGAAGTGTTGCTTCGCTTCCGGTGAATGGGTTGGGGTCATGTCGGGGTTGAGGAAGGAAAGCTCTGCACTCTCGAGGCTTCCTGGCAATTTCCTGAGCTCCGGGATCCACTGCTGCATGTGAAAACGTGAATGTGAGTGAATCAAGTCAGAGACTGCAGACTGTGTGTGTGTTCGTGTGCATGTGCATGTGTCTGTGTTTGAGTGCGTGTCATTACAATGTCGCCAGCTCAAGTAACGGAAAATCCATTAAAATAATCAATTGCTTATCGAAGCTTTCCTTCCACACGCCCGCCTCGACGTCGTGTGAAGCGGGGTCTGGGTTCATTATTTTTTATTTTGTTTTGTTTTGCTTTGTCTTCTTTTGCTTTGCGTTGTTTTCTTTTGTTTTCATTCTCCTCCCACTGGAACCGACCTCATCCGCCATGAAGCAAGGAATTCGATTCCTCACCTGGGACCGAGTCCGGAAGGATCGAAGCGCATCCCAAGGTCGAGGAAGCAAGAGGCTTTGAGACCGGTAGTCGATGAACGATGGCCAGGGATTGGGCTCAATCGGGAGATCGAAAAAGTTTTTAATATTTCATTTTATATTATTTTATATATTTATATTATTTTATATATTTATATTATTTTATATTTTTAATTAATTTTTATAAAATTGTTATCTTTCTAGAAATTTATAATTTTATGATATTATTTAGAATATATAAATTTTTTGTATTTTAATCCCATTTTTACATATTTGTAAATGAAATAAATTGATCTAATATAATTAAATTTACCAAATTTTTTTAAATATGCGCAATTTATATAATTTTTTTAAATATGCGTAATTATGTCAATTCATAGAAAATTTTCGTAATAATATTTTCAACATGAATCGTGCTATGAATGTTTGAAACGTTGTGAAATTTGGAAAGTTTCTTTAATTTTATTGGACTTTTTCCCACCAGTCCATAAATCACAATTCCACAATTTGCATAATGAGCCGTCACGCCCACTCATTTTCGCCCATGGCGAGGGAGCGAGACAGACAGAACGAGAGAGAGAGAAGAAGGCCTCGTAACCGGAGGAACGTCCTTTGGGCGGTTGTCAAAGGAGCCGAAAGGACGGCGGACGAAGGATTTCCCCAAAATCGTAAACGTATTACGAATGTTTATGAGCTTACAAATACACGCACACTCACACTTATACTAACACTCAAAAGGACGAAGCCATATTTACGATGAAATACTTGCACAGATCTACTCACACTCTCACACTTCGACGCCATCGCTCTGCTTTGAATACGATTAGTTTGTGTGGGTGAGTATTCGTGTGAACATTTTTTTTATTTATTTTTTTTTTTTTGTATGAGTGTGATGAATGCGAGTATGTGTGTGTTTATGTGTATGTGTGTGTTACTGAAAGTGCCAAAATAATATTTATGATACTTTTGGTTGTTGTACCTAACATTGTTGTAATCATTGTTTTTGTTGTTATTTTTATTATACTCTCTTTGTTGTTATTGCCTTTGTTATTGTCTGGCATCTTCGCTGCCACACGGATTTATTTCCATTCATTAATTTTTCCCCTGTCTTTCTTTGCTTCTCATAAAACACAGCAGCAGCAACAGAAGAAGAAGAAGATGACAACAACAAAAGCAATAACTCCGATTCTAAGAAGACAATACCAACAATTTCATAGGTATGTATGTGTATGGTGAGCAATAACAACAACAGCAACAATAATTATGGCAACGACCGTAGCAATAATAACAACAACAACAACAAAAAGAACAACAATCTGCGTCAAATTGTGGCCTGAAGCGAAAGGAGAAGCAGAAGCAGCATCTGCCAAGAAGGCGGAGCGATGCGCGAAAGAGACAGAACATGTTGGGGCGCTGATGGAGGGAGGGAGGTAGAAGGAGGTCGTGAAATCACATCCCGCGGCAACGTCGACGACCTCGAAGGAGTCGAATTTCGAAATGAAACCGAACTCGAGAAACTGGAAGCGACAGAGAAAAACATTTCATTCCAGACATACGAGAGACATGAACATGACATGGGAAAAAGTTACAAAAAAATAATAAATTTAATAAATTTAAAATAAATAAAAATTTTAAACACAAAGAACAAACTGAACAAAAAAACAAGTTGAAAAATAATAAAAAATTAAAACAAAAATAACTAATTTTTAAAAATAACAATTTAAAAAAGGTAAAATTGAAATAAAAAACACAAATTTATAAATTTTTAAAAAAAGAATATTTGTATATTTAACAGATCTTTCCCTTCATGAAGTTGTTAAATCTTTTAAAGTATAGAACATAAAATAGAAAACATCTCGAGATAGCCAGATATGAAGAGAAAAATAAAAAAAAATTAATTTTTTGAAATTATGTGAATTTCAAATAAAAGCGAGGTGAAAATGAAAGTGAAGAGGAATCCGTGAAAGCGGTGTAAAACCGCTCATAAATCGCACTCATGTGTTTCTGACTTCCTGTCAGTTGCGGCGACGTAACCCACACACACCCATAGGCCACCACAAACCCTCCCACACACACACTCACACACTGGACCACACTATAACACACATGTCTGAGCAGCAGTTCCTGCAGTCCACGAAGTCCTCGGTAGCGTCCCTCGGTTTCGTTTCAGTTCCACGTTCCGTTCAACGTCCACCAGGGACTCGTTCAAGTCGAGTGTGGAGAATTTCAACAGCTTCCGGTCGCTCTTGTGTGTGTGTGTGTGTAGTGAGCATTGTTGTCTGTCGGAGTGTAGGAATTTAATAAAAGGCTTTAAAATGTTATCAGCTTTCTTCGCATTGAAAACTCTATTTTGCAGACATTTCAAAGATTTTGGAGAAATTCCAAAGATTTTCTTCATTCAACAATATTTCTCTCACTTTCTTCCAATTATCCCATCTTTCATCGATATATCTTATTTTTGTTTTATCCATCATGTATCGCATTATTCACACATCGTTCCTGTAGGATTTTTGATATTCTTTATATTTTTCATTTTATGCTTTATTCTATTTCTTATTATATTTTTAATAAAAAATTTTAATAAATTCTTTTCATTTTTCATAATATTCTTCTCTATTATTTCTTGCTCTATTCTTCATTATTACTTCACATTTGATATTGTATTCTTAATGGAATTCTTCATTCATTCCTTCATCGCATTCTTTATTTTATTCTTTGATCTATTCTTCAATATACTATATTATCATTAATTAAAATAAAATGTGTTTATTCTTTCTTTCATTCTTCCACATTGCTTTTATTTCTCCGTTTGACCTTCTCTTGAACTCCGTGGCAAACACTGAATCTTACTCTGATTCATTCTCCGAAACTTCGCCTGAATCATTCTCTGATTCATTCCCTGATGCACTCTCTCTGTCGCCGAGAAAAGTCCACACTCATTACTAATTCCATTCTAGTGGTTCCTTAACTCGACCGCCCTCTCATCGACCTCAACCAGACAGTACCAAGGTTGCCGCTAAAGAACTAATTTTGCTACCATGTCAGATTATGAAAAGTTACCAATGAATTACAACTTAAAAAATCGATTTTTCCGAAATCACTTGAAATTTTCAAACGGCTGGCGTTTCCGAAATATTGGTCAGAATGGAATAACTAAGCCAGATAATGAAAGTT
Source organism: Coelopa frigida (assembly GCA_017309665.1). NCBI lineage: Eukaryota > Metazoa > Arthropoda > Insecta > Diptera > Coelopidae > Coelopa > Coelopa frigida. The sequence continues at coordinate 28,337,040 of CM029562.1, forward strand.
AACGTGTCCTTCTTTCATTATTGCCCCAGATCGCCATTCTAGCCCGTCTAGGAGGCACACAATCGACTTGCAAACTTCAAAAGGCTCTAAAAGCCAAATCACTTGAAATTTTCAAACGGCTGGCGTTTCCCAAATATTGACCAGAGTGGAATAACTAAGTCAGATAATGAAAGTTAACGTGTCCTTCTTTCATTATTGCCCCAGATCGCCGTTCTAGCCCGTCTAGGAGGCCCACAATCGACTTGCAAACTTCAAAAGGCTCTAAAAGCCAAATCACTTGAAATTTTCAAACGGCTGGCGTTTCCCAAATATTGACCGAGTGGAATAACTAAGTCAGATAATGAAAGTTAACGTGTCCTTCTTTCATTATTGCCCCAGATCGCCGTTCTAGCCCGTCTGGGAGGCACACAATCGACTTGCAAACTTCAAAAGGCTCTAAAAGCCAAATCACTTGAAATTTTCAAACGGCTGGCGTTTCCCAAATATTGACCAGAGTGGAATAACTAAGTCAGATAATGAAAGTTAACGTGTCCTTCTTTCATTATTGCCCCAGATCGCCGTTCTAGCCCGTCTAGGAGGCCCACAATCGACTTGCAAACTTCAAAAGGCTCTAAAGCCAAATCACTTGAAATTTTCAAACGGCTGGCGTTTCCCAAATATTGACCGAGTGGAATAACTAAGTCAGATAATGAAAGTTAACGTGTCCTTCTTTCATTATTGCCCCAGATCGCCGTTCTAGCCCGTCTGGGAGGCACACAATCGACTTGCAAACTTCAAAAGGCTCTAAAGCCAAATCACTTGAAATTTTCAAACGGCTGGCGTTTCCCAAATATTGACCGAGTGGATAACTAAGTCAGATAATGAAAGTTAACGTGTCCTTCTTTCATTATTGCCCCAGATCGCCGTTTCTAGCCCGTCTGGGAGGCACACAATCGACTTGCAAACTTCAAAAGGCTCTAAAAGCCAAATCACTTGAAATTTTCAAACGGCTGGCGTTTCCCAAATATTGACCAGAGTGGAATAACTAAGTCAGATAATGAAAGTTAACGTGTCCTTCTTTCATTATTGCCCCAGATCGC